>OZ035962.1:85488149-85905649 GCA_964034945.1 Chrysopilus asiliformis | reverse complement strand
TGGGTTTCAATCGTTGAAGGACATTTCAGCGACATCCATCCAGACCGACGAAAAATAAACGAACGAAATAAATTGTGAGAATGCGCTACATCCGGGGAATAAGGCGGGTGTCTATAGAATGAATCTTGCTATCACTGTTTATTTTAATTCAACTCCAAACTAGTTGTCCCTGTCTAACATTGAATGGGGAGATACGCCATTCTTCCTTGCTAGAATTGTGTCTCCTCACGCTTCCAAAACAAACTCTCAGTTTGCTGTGGCACAGAAAACCCAAAATTTGAGGTTATATCGTGCGGAATGGAAGCCATGTTTGTTCAACAATACAGCAAGGACTCTATCTGGAAAAAAGCAGAGTTCATTGTGGCTGAATGTGGGGGAGGATGTGGAAAATTATAACCCATCGTCATCAGGATGAGAGGATTTTTCGTTGGGTTTTGTTCGCAACAAAAATACGTCGTTCCACTGGAAGGATGGTGTCGTAAGGAAACACAGTAAAAAAAATATTACAATAGAGATTTTATTTTTAGCATAGCTGTAGTTGTACGAATGATTTGGTATTTTATTAACTGGGAAATGGCTGATGACTTGTGTTTGCAAATAGATAAATCCGTTTTTTCCCATTTCACTCCCTCCCCCGGCTCAAACGATATCAACATTTTGTTGATGATTTCCACATTTTGTGAAAACTCTCCCAGAGGACTGTTTCCACATGCTTCTACTCTGATGACTTGATGTTCCATGAGGAATAAAATCCGATCCGTTCTCTCCACTGAATCAGTTGATATCTGCGTGTTACGCAATAAAATGAAGAAAAATGGAAAATTTCAACGAGTGGCAAGGATGACAATTGCCAATTGTCGTAGTCCAATAAAGTCCTACCGCGCTTCCACTTCTCTCTCCGCATAGAAATCCTAAAAACGCCGCGCATGAAAACTCTTGAACCCCTAACAGATAAAAAGCCCCATTTGTGGGCACAGGATGAGTGAATGTTGCCAGGATGATTTCGTTTGTGGTTGACACAAAGACATCTGAATCGAAGGAACGACACTAGGAAGGATATCTTCTCAATGTCAATCCTAAAGTCTAGGCACATGCACAAGAGGATTATTAGCTGCCATTTTTCTTTAATAATCGGATTTTATCCCCTTTTGTGAGGTATGGAGAATCACTCTGGTATATTCCCAACGATTAAATGTCGTGTACGAAACTTAAACGCAAGTGTGATGAAGATTTTCCACAAGTCAAGATGTGTGAATAAAGAAAATTTTATAGTAATGTTAAAAACGTGTTTGGATGTTTTTTTTCTAAGGAAACCACAAAAAGCAATAAAACTTTGAGGTATCCGTCATAGCTCAAGATGAGTGAAGTTTTAGTTCCAAATTGTAAAGGTCGGATGATTTATTGAGGTCGTTTAAAGAAAAGCCAGAGACATTTTCTTTACTGGTTTGAAATAAATTTTATTGAAAAAAGACTGCTAAGTGTAGATAATCATACGCTATTAACAATGGAAGGGATTGCAGCAAGAAAGGGGTAACTCCAATTAAATAAAAAACGTTTTAAAAATTATATTTTCAAGCTTCATAAAAAAAAAATTTTTTTTCCCACATATGATGTATGCCTTTATCCAATTGCCACCATAATCATAAAATAATACCAATACGGAACAGAGGAAAATCTTTTAAATTTTGGAGTTACCTCCTTTTTCCGAAAGTAGAGTTACCCCGTTCTTCCTGCAAGCCATTCTTATGAAAACGGATCAAAATATTAGAAAATTCCACAAAAAATTGGTCGAAAATTTGGAAAATTCCCACCAAAGATTTTAGGAACTGTTTACACTTGCAACGTATCGAAATAACGAAACGAAAAACCAATTTTCCTATAACTATAACGTTATAGAAATTGTGCATTTATTGTGAAAGAATAGTACATTATGTTTTATTCGAAGTATTGTCCATTGCTTGCCACTACTTTTTTCCATTTTTCTGGCAGCATACGGATACCGAATCGGAAGAATGCTTCATCTTTTGAGGCTATTCACGAATCGACCCAATTTTTGGCTTCATACACGACACAAACCTCTTCCCGCAAAACGCTCAAAATTCGACATTTTCGCACACAAAAGAATAAATTATACTGATAAAAATTCACAAATATTTCAAGGTTATGTTGTCGACAGATGTCAAACCTTACGATAATGACGTTTTACATATGCGAATTTTAATCATAACTTACTGGTACGCTAACTTTTGTACAAACGGCGAAAACTTAATAATTCCGTTACGATAACACCCAATAATTCCGTTACGATAACGAAAAACATAACGAAAACCAAAAAAAGATGATTTCGTTTTTTCGTTATTTATTTATTTTTGCTTTACTTTATTTTTTATTATTTTTTTGTGAAAAATTCATCAAGTATAACTCCTACCACCTGCTTAAAATATAATTAAAAATATTGGGGTAGTTTTTTTAATCATATTTTGCTTCTAAATCGGACTTTGTTTTGGCCAAATTCACTCTATTTCTGGAGATACGAAAAAGAAAATCTTTTAAGCAACTTTTTTCTTATCGAAAATAGTTCCTTTTTGGTGTCTCCAGAAGTAGAGTGAATCTGGCGCAAGCCAAGTCCGACTCAGAATCAGCGACGTCAAAATAGCCTAAAATTCACCATTTTTGATATTGATCTTTTTTAATGAACAGAACTTTTGCACCATTTTTCCCCTTTTAAGTTTTTTTTATTGATTTTTTAACTTAAGAATCACTATTTTAGTTATTTTTTACTTTCTTCTACGGAGTATAATAAAGTATTGTATTCATGAAAAATTTCGACCTCTTAATTTTGCCTAAAAAACATTTCCCGATCACTCCTGAGTCGATTGGAGTCATATTTAAAAAATGTCTTTCTGTCTGTCAGTCTGTCAGTCTGTCAGTCTGTCAGTCTGTCAGTCAGTCTGTCAGTCTGTCAGTCTGTCTGTCAGTCTGTCAGTCTGTCAGTCTGTCAGTCTGTCAGTCTGTCAGTCTGTCAGTCTGTCAGTCTGTCAGTCTGTCAGTCTGTCAGTCTGTCAGTCTGTCAGTCTGTCTGTCAGTCTGTCAGTCTGTCAGTCTGTCAGTCTGTCAGTCTGTCAGTCTGTCAGTCTGTCAGTCTGTCAGTCTGTCAGTCTGTCAGTCTGTCAGTCTGTCAGTCTGTCAGTCTGTCAGTCTGTCAGTCTGTCAGTCTGTCAGTCTGTCAGTCTGTCAGTCTGTCAGTCTGTCAGTCTGTCAGTCTGTCAGTCTGTCAGTCTGTCAGTCTGTCAGTCTGTCAGTCTGTCAGTCTGTCAGTCTGTCAGTCTGTCAGTCTGTCAGTCTGTCAGTCTGTCAGTCTGTCAGTCTGTCAGTCTGTCAGTCTGTCAGTCTGTCAGTCTGTCAGTCTGTCAGTCTGTCAGTCTGTCAGTCTGTCAGTCTGTCAGTCTGTCAGTCTGTCAGTCTGTCAGTCTGTCAGTCTGTCAGTCTGTCAGTCTGTCAGTCTGTCAGTCTGTCAGTCTGTCAGTCTGTCAGTCTGTCAGTCTGTCAGTCTGTCAGTCTGTCAGTCTGTCAGTCTGTCAGTCTGTCAGTCTGTCAGTCTGTCAGTCTGTCAGTCTGTCAGTCTGTCAGTCTGTCAGTCTGTCAGTCTGTCAGTCTGTCAGTCTGTCAGTCTGTCAGTCTGTCAGTCTGTCAGTCTGTCAGTCTGTCAGTCTGTCAGTCTGTCAGTCTGTCAGTCTGTCAGTCTGTCAGTCTGTCAGTCTGTCAGTCTGTCAGTCTGTCAGTCTGTCAGTCTGTCAGTCTGTCAGTCTGTCAGTCTGTCAGTCTGTCAGTCTGTCAGTCTGTCAGTCTGTCAGTCTGTCAGTCTGTCAGTCTGTCAGTCTGTCAGTCTGTCAGTCTGTCAGTCTGGCAGTCTGTCAGTCTGTCAGTCTGTCAGTCTGTCAGTCTGTCAGTCTGTCAGTCTGTCAGTCTGTCAGTCTGTCAGTCTGTCAGTCTGTCAGTCTGTCAGTCTGTCAGTCTGTCAGTCTGTCAGTCTGTCAGTCTGTCAGTCTGTCAGTCTGTCAGTCTGTCAGTCTGTCAGTCTGTCAGTCTGTCAGTCTGTCAGTCTGTCAGTCTGTCAGTCTGTCAGTCTGTCAGTCTGTCAGTCTGTCAGTCTGTCAGTCTGTCAGTCTGTCAGTCTGTCAGTCTGTCAGTCTGTCAGTCTGTCAGTCTGTCAGTCTGTCAGTCTGTCAGTCTGTCAGTCTGTCAGTCTGTCAGTCTGTGTACAAGATTTCTCAAAAACTAATAGAGCTAGCGCCATGAAATTTTATAGGCATGTTGGGTCCTGAAATGGGACGATCCTATCAACTTTTGGTGGAAATCCGTTAACCGGAAGTACCCAAAATGGTTTTTCAAAAATCGCAATTTCGTTTTTCTCGATTTACTCCCAAACTACGCGTTTTTTAGTGGCCTTAAGTATGACAAAACTTGGAGAAAATAAAATTTCCCACACTTTTGTCTTTAGCTATAACTCGATATCTCAACCGTTATTTCAAAAAAACCGTTATTTCAAAAAAAAAAAAGTTTTTTGCGATTATCTCGAAAACTAACGGGTTTTTGCTGACTGAATGTATGAAGTGAATAAATGAGAATGGCATTCTGCACAATTTTGTCTTTTACCGTTATCCGTTATATTTTACCGTTATTGATATATTTTCATTAATATGTAAAAAATCATATTTTTGCGAATATGCAAACTAACGGTTTTTCGACAAATCAGTTAAAAGAATGATTAAAGATGTTAGCATTTTCTACATTTTTGCCATTTAGCGTAAATTGATATCTTTTACAGTTCTCAAGTTATCTCAAATTTTGTACGTTTTTGATATTTTTGAATAAACCAAGAATTTATCGGGAGGTCGTCTTAGGTTGACAACGCGACAGGGCTCTAGCGTAAATTGCGCAGGGTCGTAGATTTTGTAGAAGAAAGTTTTGTGTTGACCGCAACTGATATTTTTTTTAAATTTGGACAGTAATGCGATTTGAACGCTAGAGTGCGCAATGATGCATATATAAATCAATCACTATATAAAAAAATCTAAAAAAAAATTTTTTTTGTTTTAACATATTCCAGTATATGTTTTACGAACAAATAATACTATTTTTTTTAAATTAAAAAAAATCGCGCATTGCAGGGTTAAGGGATTTTTCCTTATAGGGTACCTATGCGACATGAAACTAAGGTCGATTTACCCTATAAACGGATTTTGCCTATGGAAACGCAAAAACAGATAAACTTTAATTTTTGTTGGTCTTTCAGACTATGTATATAACTTTTGGAAAAAAAATTTCCATGATTGGGGCATAAAAAATAGAAGTCTATTTTTTAAAGCGAATGCGTCGTAGACGAAAATCGTTTGAAAAAAGGCACTGTGGGCGATAAAAGTTATAGTCGGCCGAAAAGACCAGAACAATCATTGAAATGTTAACTACGCAACCCCCCTTTTCCCCTAGGGATTAAAAACCTGGCCTGTGGCAAACCTTTTTTTCTTTTTTGTTTTAATTGAAGAAAAAAAAACTTTTTGAAATCGCATTTAATCGTTTTTGTGACAAATAATATCGTGAAAACACTTGGTTTTAAAACAAAAATCCTAATTGGTTTTCCCGCTTTTTTGCTTTTAAAACTCCTACGGCGTAAAATAATTAGCACAATGAGAGAATTTTCGCAAAGTTTAAGAAACTTTTCTTCTTTCCTAAAGCAACTAATCATATTAAGCTAAAACATAGAAAGAGTTTTCACATTGACGATGACATTTTGACTACTTCAGCAGTGATCATTTTAATTTTACAGTCAAACCTGAATAACTAAGATCTCACAGGACCTTACCATGGATTCCACTTATAGAGATTTCCCACTTACCCTAAGTTTCGACTTTTGTTGAAAAACCCGTGGACCAAACAATCCATTCCAGTTATTGAGGTTTACTACTTATCCTAAGTTCCCACTTATCCAGGTTCGACTGTATTGCAAAGTCAGAGAAAAAACAACTTACAGACAGATAACGAGACACGATAAATTCAAAGGTGTAAATGCTGAAGAGAAAATAAATTTTATTAAACGAAATTTACGACAGAGAAATGTTTCTCAATGTCGAAACGATGGCACAAGTTGTTTTATAAGAGTAATAGCAAAAAGAAAAATTAAGGAAAATTCCATTTTATGTACATTTCAGGCACTTTTGGAATTATGTACCAACCAACATTGGAAAAGTATTTAAAATTCTGTTCACAAAATCTGTAAATGTACTTCACTGCCAGAAAGTATAGAACGTAAATTTTAAGTTACTTATCTGACATAAAGGATGGGTGATGTGATGACGTGGAAATCATAGGGGGGTGGCGTGATGGTATTCAAATCTCACTTCTGCAGTTTAGATTTATTACGAGATTTTCAAAACAACGCCCTTTTCAACGTACGCACACTACCCACCATTAATAATAAAAAAATATATATATGTGGAATGCACTTCACTTACCTGGTTGGCTTTGTTGATTTGCTTTTTTAGGCCAGCAAACGCCATTTTTCTAGTGGTTTGTTTAGGCTAAAATACTGAGAATGCACACCAGAATACACACACACACACAGACGCCTCTTTTTAAGCTATTTGACTTTTCAGGTTAAAAACTGCTTCTTCACTCGGGGGTTCAAGCAATTCAAAATTTTTCTGTGTGGAGTGTTTTTTTTCACCACCCTGTGATGGAGGTAGTTTTCAGTGCAGAATCGAGTGGCGTGCAGTCGAGGATGCCGATGGTAATGACGTCAGTGGCGATGACCGTTCTATGATTATCTGGAAAATAGAAAAGAAAGTAAAAATCAATAAAGTTTAAAATGGCGTGCAACAGACTAGCAAGAGAGAAAATGCTTTAATACAAATTTTAATTAAGAAAACTTGTAAGGGGCGATTTCAAGTATTTTTATTGACATCATAAGGTAAATGTTAATTAGCCCTGGCACGAGAAAAGAAGATTGGTTTAACTTTTAAATCGGATTAAGTGTAACTTAAGTTTCCCCAACTATCGTGTAATACCATTTGGCCTTTTGACAAATTGAATAAAATTTTCCGTTTACGTCTGGGAAATTCATTTAAAGAGAAACTCAAGAATAAATTCGAAAAAGAAAAAAATTTCAACATTTTTTTACAAAGAAATAAAAACAATGGCTTCTTAGGCATCCGTACTTAAAACTTTTTTTGAAACTTTGCTGCAGAATTTGCATTAAATTTAAAAAAATGTACATATTTAAGAATAGAAAAATTTGTAGCTTATATTCTAGGAATGCAGATTCTAAGTGCAGATGCGCACTGCGTTGGTACGTGGAACGGTGACAATTTTAATTTTTGAAATAAGTGAAAACCAGTATGGCAGCGCGTGAACTGTAACTTTATTATCACAATTTAAAATGCTTACCATAGCAGTGCGCGCCTGCTCCAAGATTTTTTTTTTCGTTTTTTTTACTTTTCTTAAGTTGTACGTTTACTTTTCTCTGCTATAGATTTGTATTCAAGACTGCTACCGAGTCGAGAGCGGAGGAAAATAGAAACTTTCGGATGAGTACGAAATCCGTTTTAGGCAAAATTATGAGGATGTCCGTGCATCTGTCGGTCCTGTTTTACGTATTTTAAATAACTCGAGAACGTGTTGACCTAGCGACTTGACATTGATTTGGAAATGAGTCTTACAAAAATCATAGTTTTGTGTATAATATTTGAAAACCCGTTTTTGAAGAAATTTTTCAATAAATTTTTAATTACTCTTAAAAAATCTGCAACAAAATCCATACCAAATTTAAAAAAAACGGATTTCACAAATTGTTTTATAAAAATAATTCTATAATTAACTTTCAATATTCTGAATTAAAATTAAAGTCGACAATCTCTCTTCGTGTGAATTGACAACGAAATTAACAAAGAAAGATTTGTCAAATGTCAATGCGTTTTAAGTCTAAATTGGAATAAAGTTAATTAAACATCTGACTGACTGAATGACTCCGTCGTTTTTAACAAACAAAAAAAAATAGAACAGAAATTATTGAATCCAATGGAACCAATAAAATTTAAATACCGCGATAGCAAATTAACAGATATTCATGACAAATAAGAGAAATGGGACCATCGGCAACCTACGCACAGTTTTTTTAAATTAAACGGCGAAAACAAGTATAGTCGCTACGAAAAATTAGATTACTTCCAGTTATGTTTTCTTTCAATGTTTTATTGTTTGGATGATTTTTTATTTAAAAAAAACTTGTAATATGTGATGGAAAAGAGGTTTTGTTTCATTAAAAGTTAGAGTTAATTTATTTTTATAAATCATATTAAAATTAGAGCACGAATCGATTAGAAATAAATTGTTTCTCCGCAGACTGCCATGGCAAAAACAAATGTTTTAAACCTTTTCTTTAGTTTGCTTTTTTGTTTGTTTGTCTATCTGTTTCTGAGAGTCAAATCTTGTAATCTACTCATCCGATTGATTTGAAATTTTTTACATATACGTAACTCCAGTGACAACACAATATTTTTAGTACTTCCAACTTGTACAACGGAACATGATTATCCTTTTTCTTAAATTATCCAGAAAAAATCTCATCTTGGAATTTTTTGGCGTCACTGGATCCAATTCTGATTTTAAGAAGTCTGTAAGGATAAAGGAAGGCCCTATTAGGATAACGTGATTATGCTTTGTTTCAAATTTTCCGGAAAAAATCTCATCTGCGGGTTTTTTGATGTCGCTGAGTTCGATTCTGGAGTCAAAAAGTCCATAAGGATATCTCAAGGCAAGGATACATTTGAATACTAAAAAGCATAAACAAGCGTGGCAAAAAACATACGTCATTTTTGATTTTTAGCCATTTTTAGTACAAAATGATTATAAAGGTACAAAATGATTATAAACTTAATTATTATTGAATAATAATTAAGTACAATATTAATAAAATTAAAATAAAAATATCAGTTGTGATCAACACAAAACTTTCCCCTGCAATATTTAGTTTCGGAAAAAAATATGTAAAAAAAATATTTTTAAAATATCTTGAGAACTGTTAAAGATGCGGAAAAACCGTTGAAGGAAAAAATACAGGAAATTTTATTTTCTTTGAATTCGGTTATATACATTTTTTTTTATAATAGCGCATAGTTTTCGAGAAATTTTCAAACAAACCGAGAAATGTTCAAAAAACTTAGTTTTCTTGAAGTATGTTGAGACCTGTTAGAGATACGTATAAACCGTTAAAGCAGAAAATGTAGAAAATTTTATATCCTTTAAATTTTGTTATATTCATTTTTTCCAAAAAAAACGCATAGGTTTGGAGAAATGTTCAAAAAAAATTTTTTTTCAAAAAGAAATAACTACCGTTATAACTACCATTATAACTACCGTTACTTTTTCAAAAGTTATAGAAAACCACTATTTTTTTTGTCACCGAAAATGGTAAATTGTTCCAAAGTTTTGTTTTTCGTTTACAAAATTAATTCCTGGCCTTTCTTCAACGGTTTAGAGGAAGTTCAGAAGTACTCTGACGCGTGTAAAGCTAGAACCTGAATCGTACGTCGATGCGTCCGTCCGGTAGACAGTTGGGTACGGCAACGAATCATTTCTTCTTCACTTTTTTTGCACTTCTTCTATTAGTTTATCGTCGAAACAATTACTTTCAATTTGTTCCATACTTAAATTGCTTAAATCGTAAACAAACTTTTTTGTGAAATGACATTTCCGTGCGTTGCCGCATGTAAAAGTAGAAAGTCGACCTACTCTATGCGGTTGCCGCATCGGAAAACGTATTATTAGGGGAGTACTCATAGCAGCCCGTTGATTTTACTTTGACCGCATCGAACTGTCAACGTGACGGACGCATCGACGTACGATTCAGGTTCTACCTTAAACCTACCCGACAGAGTTCAAGTGACAGAAACTGTGAAGTAATGAGATTAGATAAGAGCTTACATCAAAAAATTCTGTCTTTCCGCTTGATTTAAAAACCCTATAAATACGGAAATTAAATTTGAATTCATTTTTTCCAGTTTTATTAGAAAAAATTCCCAGTTTCATTAAAAGAAGCTGCAAATTTTCTTAGATCCAAAATTCCACAAAAATCATTTGAAAAATTTGATTCTTTTTATTTTTGTGAAACCTCTTGTATTTTGCTAGAATCCAAGCCATAACCTAATTGTTTTTGCTAGAATCCAAGCCATAACCTAAAATAATAATTTAATTATTCGTACTCAATTTTTTTTTAAGTATTTCCCAACTGTTTTTTAAAATATTGTTTTAAACTTTTCAATTCTTCACCCAAAACACAATCAGTATCGCAAACACAGCAACAGCGCATAACTTTTTATCCGTTAGCAATTAAAACACTTTCATTACATACCAACTAGAATGCCACATGCATTCCCATTAATTCGAAACTTCGTACATTAATTTACAAAATGGCAACCATAGTGCGATGGAGTTAGTTCTATACAAAATACGGGAAATAATTTTTATCCTGTTTGGCTCCTGCACGAATTCTGAATAGCGAACAGCAAATAGAATTTCCTAACGCCCCATGTACACTTGCGATTTTTTCTTGAATTTCTCCGCGAATTTTATTCAAAATTCATTCGACGAATTTTTTCATCTATGGCAGAATTAGCAAAAGTTGTCAGAATTTTAATTTATTCCAGTGATTTTGTATGAAAAATTCGAGTGCCGGCATCTTTCAGGTACCAATTTCAAAATTTTGTGCTGTAATGTAAACGGTTGTTACATTCACATAAATTGAATGTTGCTGAAAAAAATTCGTGGAATAAAGTGTGAGATGTAAACGGCGCCTAAAAGCCATTAAAGGCGTGTCCTACTTTCAAAAGATCTATAAAACTTCTCGGCCATTCAACATACATGGGGGTGTTGCCCCCACTCATCCCCCGTGGCTACATATTCACACGTAAATTGCAGCTCTAATTATCTTTTGGGAATTTCGCGAATGCATTAAAATTAGTGTTGCCTTCCAAAGTAGGCACTCGTGATACAAAATTCACCTTAAATTTCACATTTTCATGTTCAACAAATGCGATGTTCGGCAACAAAAAAATTCATTTGAAAGTGGATAAAAAAAGTGCTTACGCCTTCCGCCCCCTGGGGAAAAGGGGTGACTTTTAAGGGTAATTGATTATTTTTCGTAATTTATATCTTGAGAATATCTACCAGTTCAGCCTATAAAAAAAACTTTCAGCAATTTAATGTCGCCGATAAAAAACGATAATTGCAATTTGTGTGGAAAACGTTACTAATTTTCTGTGAAAAAAAAATTCTTTATTCCACTTGAAGTTGGCCTGAACTAGTTTACAAGAAAACTTTTGGAAAATTAGTTGTGCCACTTTTTTAAAAGTGCAACGAACAAATTATGGTGTACGGAGGACAAAACTTCAACTGAAAACGAGAAGGGCAGGAAAATTACGAGCGACATAAAAATTGAAAAGGAAATTGTGTGTCGCAAACTTTATTCTTGACGTTGGAAAAACTCTGCGAAACTTTTGTTGTCTACTGGAATACGACTTTTCTTATCTAAAAGAATAAAATCATTTTCCATAGTGCATTGTCCCGAATATAAATCCCAATTTTCTCTGACTTTTGTTATATTGGGTGATGTTTTTTTCTTCTCGTAAACTCAATCCACAATCGATGGGGTATTTGTTTGTATAACAATCGTTTATGATGCGTTTTTTATAAACCCATTACGATTGTTATGTGGAGCATGATAAAACTTTTATTTTCGAGACAAGTTCAGACATTTTCGATACTTTTTGCCGTACTTGAAGCAAGCAAAATGCATTTAATTTGCAAATTGAGCACAAAGTTTTTGAAGTATGCAAAAAAAATATATTTGTGTTAAATGTCAGGAATAAAACTTTTTAAGAAATTAAACGTAAATGAAAATTATTCAAAAAAACATACGAATAACTACAATTACCACGCGATAAATACCCCGCTTAATTGCACAACCAATTTCCCATAAACTTTTGCTTGGTTTACCCGGCGTTGCTCGGTTTATAATCAGGGTATTCACAGTCGTCTTTTAAAATGCGGGTAAATTTACCGCTCGGTAATTCAGTCAAATTTAACAGATTTTTACCGAGACGGTAATTTGGTTCATGTAAAAATGAATTACCGGATTCGGTAATTGTAGACATGCCTTGAGTCGTGTTTTTCGGCCCGGGTATTCGGTATCAAGAATCAACCGCGGGTGGCGCTAGTAATGTTTTTAGTTGTCAAATTTTCTCGCTGGTTATCTCATCGGACTGCAATTTTTTTCAATTTTGATAGCCGTCTCCACAATAGAAATTCAAAAGAATACATCAAACATGGATTTAAAGGTATGTGACATATTTTACAATTAAATTCGCAGTTCATGATTTGGTCACGTATCAAATAAAAACGCTGTTCTCAAATCTGAGCTGTGGGATGTTCACAGCAGAATATTTTCAGTCTTTTAATATTACCGAAAATACCGAATACCGAAAATTAAAAGAGGACTGTGAATACCCTAAATAAACTTTTGAATATGAAACAAATCTTTTTTTTATTCAAAAGTATTTTGATTAGCAAAAGTGTTCAAAATTTTAATTTATGTCGGTGATTTTGTATGAAAAATTCGAGTTCCAGCATCTTTCAGGTATAAATTTCAAAATTTTGTGTCGTAATGTAAACGGTTGTTACATTTACATAAATTTAGTGTAGATTTGGCAGCATTTGCTAATCAAAATACTTTTGAATAAAAAAATGCAAGAATCATATTTTAAATACTTTTTTTATAAATTTGTCGATTTGACGCACTGTTTTGAGTAGGCAAAAATGTTTCTTTAGGATCGATCTATCAAACACTGAAATCCGAATAAAAATCCCTTCAGTAGTTGAGGAGATATCAGGAGAGGGAGTTCGAATCATGTATGAGGGTTTGCGTAGACGAGAATTTTCCTTTACGATCGACTTGTCCAACACTGAAAGCGTATTCAAATCACTACAGAAGTCTAGAAAATAACAGGCGAGGGGGTCAGCCTATTTTGGTGACAATTCCACATGGATTGCAAGCCATATGTGAAATTACAGCATTTCAACTTCCAACAACTAATAATTCCTCGAAAATTCCACGTATATGATAACGGACAAAAAACCCTTTATCCCGATTTTCGACACCCTAAAATTTGTTTTCAAATTCAACAAAAAAATTTGTTTACTTTTGAAATGTAAACAAAAAAAAAGTTTTTTTTTTGCCAAATTAAAAAAAAATGAAAACAAACGCCAACTGATTATGAGTGATTTTATATCTTATCGAATTTACAGAAGCGCAAAAACTGAAACAAATGATTATTTTGCGACATTCACGACTTTCCCACCGATAACTTTTTTTTTTTCATAGATAAGAATTTGTTTAAAAACCTTGAGTAGTTAACAAAAATGTTTCTTTTGGACATTATCAATTTTTTTTCTATTGTTTTGAAAAACTATTGCAGCTGTATTGATTATGCATATAGTTGATAACGTTTAGCGACTAAAAAACGGTTTGAAATATGTCCAGATTAGGAAGCCCGCAATTTTTTTTAATAGAGTTTAAAAAAAAGTTAAAATATTTTATTGGTTTCTTTTTTAAAATATTTTACTGGTCCTCTAAAAGGTTTTTTTTGGCAAGACTAGAGGGTAATTTTTTATACCCGTATGGTGAAACCAAAGGGTATATTAGATTTTCCTTACCGTTTGTAACGCCAAGATCCCGTTATCACACGCAAAAATGAATTACACCAAATGATAAAAAAAAGTTGAATTTAGCATGTCCGTCTGTCTGTCCGTCAGTCTGTGGCGCGGATTGCGGGCGCACGGATTGAGCTAGAGACTTGAAATATTGCGCAGATTTGTTTTTCGTAAAATGCAAGGCTAAATTCGTTAATGGGCAAAAATGGACGAACGAAAACGATTTTTGCGAATATCTCAAAAACGGTGCATCTTATCAAAAAAGTGCAAGAACAAAAGTTATTTAGGACATGATTCTGCATAAAACTCCCATATATCAAAATCCGATTGGAATAAATTTTAAAAAATCTTATTGGAAAGTTTGACTTCAAAGTGGAATTTTGGTACAACTATTCGAATTTTGATACGAATATCACCATACGGGTCTCCAATGATTGCCAGATTGGCAATTATAGCTTTTGTTATGTTTTATATTGAATTTTGGGATAATTTGACCAAAATAAACCCCCTTAATCATTGTATTATATAATTTTGGGGTGAAGTACCAGACTTTCTAAAAAACGACTGGCCCGATTTTTTTTTTAACTTTACCGTTAGCTTCACAGTATCGTAGAGAGTAAGTGCAAGCGCACACCGTATTGGAAAGCATGTAGAATGGTGTCGAAGTAGCAATTTGAGTCTTAATAGACTAGTATTTCAATAGAAACGGGGCCTTTATACCTGCTATTTTTTCTTGAGTTTTTCCGCATATTTTATTCAGAATTTATTCCGCGAATCGGAGAATAAATTCGCTTAGGAAAAGTTGTCAAAATCTTAATTTATTCCGGCAATAATTTATTCCGGTACCTTAAGTAGAAATGAGGCGTTGAGAGCAAAAGCGGTACAAGCCATATATGTAATTGACTTTTTGGAGCTTTTCCACTTTTGTACTATTATTGACTTTAGATTTCTGGAAAAAAAAACTTTGGATGGACTTTATTACTCAATGTTTGTGCATCCAAACATTTACTCTAAAAACTCACTCGCAATAGTGGTTCAAACACAAAAAAATTAACGATTTCGACATATGTGATGGACCACTTTTGCTCGCAACGCCTCAAATAAGCAAGTAGTAAATAAGTCAACATACACTGCGTTACCAGCTTCCATATTGATTTTTACACGCTTTAAAAATTAAAATTGCCACCATTCTACGTGCTTGCCAGCGCAGTACGCGCCTGCAGTAACACAGACTTTGCTATGTCTTAAAATCTTCCTGCTAATCCCCTTTTTTCGGTGTCTCATGCACTGCTAAAAGGAATTTAGATCCAATTTTCACAAAAGACAAGCCATCCTTCAGGAAAAATCTATTCCCTCTGTTTCCTTGCGAATCCTTCATCCGCTATCTCCAGCATTTTTATGGAGATTTGGAACTGCACTGCTGAAAGGGATTTAGATCCAATTTTCACAAGTAAAATCTAACTCTCCGTTTCCCTGTAAACCCCTCACCCGCTATCTTCAACATTTTTATAGAGATTTAGAGTTGGTTTTCACCATTAGAGAGATTTGTTATGGGAAAAAATGTTCGCCCACTTAATGTCTGTCAACTCCAGTAAAATTCGACAGGGAGTTAGATCCGATTTTCAGCGTTTGATCAGATGATTCCCCCTCTCAGTAAATTCCTCTCATGTTATCTGTTGATCGTTATCTAGGATTTTGACCTAGAGGCTGGTCCCTAAAATAGGCATGATAATTCCCCATTACGCTTTTCACGATTTTTCGTGGAATTTAAAGAAAAAGACGCTACCGCGTCTTAGGGGAAAAAGGAATAAATAGCAACTATCGTTCATCTCACCCAAAATATATTTATATTGTAGGATTATCAAAGAATAACACAAAAACCGCCAAAATTTAAAAAAAATATCAGAACTAGATTTCTACCATGAAATCCGATTCAAACAACTAAATTTACTGGTCCATGATATTTAATTTGTTGAAATTGAAAAATCAATAAACTGCAGCCAGAGATTCACAACAAATTGATTTATAGAATATCTCGAACACCAGGAAATTGACAATAAATTCTTTTAAATAGAAAATAGTATCACAGATTTATAACTGGGTCAGATCACATACAAAACGGAAACACAAACAATTACAACCTACAGAAATCATTTACGAATTGTTCACGATTTAAGGTTAAGTCCGATTTTAGGTTAAGTCCTTGCCAACATTTTTCAATATGATCGAAACTAAGTACAAATATGGAAATTGATTTCCGTCCATGTGCAAGCAATTAAATAAAAGTAAAAAACAAAAAAAAACCCCCCTCAATAAGTGATTTTCCATGCATTTACCAACAGAAATGACGAGTAATCCAAGATGGAACACAAAATGTGCATCACACAGCAAGGATAAAAATATCAACTACTGCTGGTTCAATATTTTACCAATGAAAAGATGAATGTCACAAAAAGGTTTTCCCTCAAGTTGGAGGTTTTACCAGGGTGTAAAATGAAACTCAACAAAAATCAATGATGCTCCATGAACTTTCTTATTACAATCGAGATGGGGCGGTGTTCAAACGGGCTCATTGCCAAATGAACTAAAATAGCCACAAAGGATGCCAAGGGGAAATGTGGTATGATGGAGAAAATCTAAAGCCGTGCAGAATGCAAACAAAATAAACGAGCATCCGATCCAAACGGTTTTTATTGCGAAAAGTACAGTACCTAAAGGATGCGAAATTCAGCTTTAAGAATGCAACAACAACCCTAGTAGAAACATTGGAAAATGGCGTTTCTTTTTCTCCTTGGGCGCATCCTCTTGAATTGTTTTCCACTTTCGGAGTTTGCAGTTCTTTTTTCTCCATTTGCTATACAGTTGACTGTGAGACTAAAATTTTCTACATAACCCTGTGTGATAAACTTATAAAGATTAGCATAACGTCAGTTGCGTAAGTAACAAAATTTTGAGGTCATAAACTCTTTGCAAATTTTCTGTGGACGGCCGAAAATTTTGAAGACTTTTCGGAAACCGAAAATTTAAAGACGTTTCACCTGAAACGTCAAACCGAAATACCGAAGATTTAAAGACCTTTCCTCTAAGATGAGATAGCGTTTTATCCCTCCTCGCAACCGCCTCCCCCCCCCCCCTTCCATTCCCCGCACTTACACGCATAGATCACACCTCTGTATTCCATTCTTTTTAGAAAATTATGGGAGTGAAAAAAAACAGAGATCCAAACCAAAAGTTTTCTGAATGTGATCCGGTGTCGGTTCAAGGGTGAATTTTATTTACGATTTTCCAAAATTCCAAATAATTGATTCTGGTTTTGGTTCCGAAAATTTTAAAATCGGTTCTGGTTTCTAATATTCCAAAATTTCAAATATTTGATTCTGGCTTTGATTTTTAAAATTTCAGAATTTAGTTTGGTTTTTGACTCCTATTTAGTCCCTGGAGAAACTTTTTTCTTGAGATACAGGGCAAAGATTAGGTAAATAAAGATAAAAATCCTAGAACAAATGTTGGGGTCCAAATAAAATCCGACAGCGAAAATGGAATCCAAAGTATGCCTTGCAGAACTACTTTTTCCCTTATATTTTAACGCTTAACTGTAAAAAAAACAATAAAAATATTTAAATGCATGCGTTACTCGTTGAGATTCATAACTCTACAGTGTTTTCCAGATATTTTAAAATTTCTATGAAAAGTTGTATGAAAAGTTGTTGTTTTTTATTTTTAATTATCTAATCTTTGATACAGGGTACATAGACAGTTTTTTGGCACTAGATTACAGCAAATAAGTGCTAAAATTTAAATATTGTCGCGAATAGAAAAAAAAAACATGTTTTTTGATCCTAAAACTTCAAATATGAACCGAACTGAACCACTAAAAATATCCAGTTTTTGCCTGTTTACATATCTGTTGGCAAATTTCAGATATGGCGAAAAAAAACGTTTAATTCGTAAAAAATTTTCCAACCCCTTCTACAATTCTCCCCACAGAAGACGTAATCCGAAATTTCAGCCTAATCGGTCGAGCCATTTATGCGCTAAAGCTTTTGAAAGCTTTTGGCATTTCATCCGCCAGCTAGACTGTGATTCAACGTGCAACAAAAGATTATGCTGTCTAAACGACTTTTAGTTGTTTCAGAAGAAGCTTTTGTTGCCTACTTTCAGGAATTTCAAATTGAAAAAAGGCAGGTTTTTGCCTATAAACAATATTGAATGTTTTTTACGTGTGACATTCAATGCTTCGTCAGCTCCGGTCAGTAAATTGTATATTGATTTTAATTTTCAAGTGCCTACTTTCAGGTGCTTTAGATAAAAAAATATCTACCTTTTTGTTAAAAAAAAAATCCCAAAGATTTTTTTTTAAAGATTCTTATAGATCTTATGTACAATGCAACAATGCAGGTTTTGTCCAATTTTTTCTCTTTATTCGCGAAACACACTTCTTATTCAGTTGCAATTCCACCAAAACCCCATCACTTAAGGGATGCCCTACAAATGACTTTTAGTATTGTGGTATTTTCTATGTTTTATTTAACACTTTTTCCCACTTCAACCATTGTTTCTTTGCTGACAAATAAAACCAGGCGTGAATTCCGTTGGTGACAGGGTGGCAATGCAGTCGAAATAAAATCTAATGCCAAAAGCGTTAACTCCTGTGTGTATGTTTGAATTGAATGCCCGTATTTGCGGTACGAAAAAAGTTTCTTTATTTACCAGGTGAACTTTTAACCTTAAAATGTCGGGGTTTAGATTGCAGAGCTAAGAAAACAATCCAAGAAAACGTGATTTGCTCATCAAACTTTTTCGCTTTTTAGTTTATGTTTCTGACATTTGGAATATGATCTCCTGATGATGATGATGAATTCGTCTTACGATTGGCATACGTATTCACTATGCAATGATGACGTTTTTATCTTCTAAACTATGAAAGGAGAAGAAGGATGGCTCCTTGTGACTGTCATCTCATTCTAATTGACATTTAAAAGTATTACATGAAGACTTGAAATGTCTTAAGAACGATATTTTATTTTGTGCCATCATCAACTTTTATTGTTTAAGAAATCATTTTTGATGTCTTTAGCAAAGTTTTTTTTTGTCTCAGGTTTTCCGCTTCTAGACAAATCCGCGAAACAAAAAATAAAAAAGGAAGCTCTTGAAAGAAAATCACAGTCCATTTTTTCTGCAAATGTATGCGTTTTTCAGTGGGGGTACCACTGAATTTTAAAGAGAAATTAAGGCTCTGAAAATGAAGGTTTCATGGTGCCAGCAACATCAAAAAATCATTTCTTGATGGATACCTAAACCTAACAAATGTTGCAATTGTATTAATAGTTTGCAACCCACATAAAATGGGAAACAAAAATCCGAACAAAAACTCAATTTCAAGACAACAAATTCCACCTTAAAATGTTGACAAAAAGAAAAGAAAAACTTCTAGAAACCATTACTAGCATTTCTAATGTCTGATCAGAAGAGAAGCAATAAAATATCTCCACTCAATTTAAAACTTTAATGAGACATATAAACTTTTTTTCAAACTTTAAAATTGACTGCGTCGCCAGCCTTTTAAATTAACCATAAATCTCGCTCGAAATTATCTGCAGTACTATCCGTTGTGTCACTGAAAAAAAAACTTTTTTGGGATCATTTTAACCCAATTTTACAATAAACTGATGCAATATCATAAATAAAATTGTAATATTTAACCCATTTGAAACCGAGCGCTGTTGTAAAATTAACCCTTTTGCCAAAAAATAAATATCGCCCGAATAAAACTTTTAAATGGAATTTCGAAACTTTTCCCGAACCAAACTGAACCGCAGCTATTAATTAGGTCAAATTTAAGGGATGGCCACCGTCCCGAATGGGATATAAATTCATTGTCGTTTATCTTGTCTACTTTTCAGTGGAAATAATTTAAACATAGCCGTCGGCGCCGCCATTATATTTCAAAATCAATGACTAACACTTGGATTTCTTCCATCATTCTCAGGAGCGAATCTCGCTAACAGTCCCCCGTCCTTCTTGCAATTCACAAGTCTATGCGTTTTGAGTACTTTTTTGAGAAAATATAATTCCATCTCACCCCCCGATGAGATTTCTTAACCAAACGTTATTTTTTTAAAGGCCAGACAGAATGGCGTCTACGTGACACATCGATTAAATGTTTTTCCTTCGGTGTTGAATTCCAACTTTCAACGATCGCCTTGAACTCACCACCACCGGCAGGCAGCAGCATAGGCAACTTTCCGATTCTGACGATGCTTTCTATAAGTTTCGCATCCTTTGATTTAGATGATGTCCTTTTCAAACCTATTGTTCCAAGTCCTTTTTCTTGTCTGCTAAACATGATTTTTTTTCTGATTTCTTTCCCGAATTGAAACCTTAAATCTGTAAATCTTCCATTCTCGGTTCACGTAAGACTTGCTACCAAGTTTTTCTTTTTTTTCATGTTTGAGGGGTCGTAACTGAGTCGAAAATGATGGTTTTTCATGATGTTAAAACGAAACCTAAACAGCAGAAAAAGGACAGAAGTAACCTATTTAACCGAGTATAAAGAACTTTCGGGAAAATTCCCAATCGTTTTCCCCCTTGAGTCATAAACGAAGAAAAAATCAACAAAAAGAAAAACCCTGACCGAATCCTCTCAGCCAAAGTCAACGCAAAGTATGTTCAAGGTTATCCTGCGACAGTTGAATTTGATTTTTCTTTATTCACTTGTTTTTTACTTTCTTATATGAAGTTTGATAAAGTGGGTATTAGAATTAAGAAAGATCTCCACTTTCCACAAGCTAACCAATCTGCAAGTATTTTTTTACAATTTCCTCGAAAACGGTTAATCGCATCACGAAATTGTTGAAAGAGGTCTAGAATTTATGACAACTTGTGTTGTCGACCTGTTGCAACACCTTATAAATGTTAGAACCTCATAACTAGCTCGCAATTTGTACAAAACTCTATAGGCGCAGCAGCGGACAAAAAAAAATTATGAAACGTAACCTTTAGGTAGGGTGACCGTATTTATTTTATGTTAATCCCGGACACATAAAAATTAGTAAGGGGGAGAGGAGGGGAGGGGGGGGGGGGTAAAGTTTGCTGAAACGGAACTACAGATTTTATATATAGATCGCCACGATCTATCCGTAAACGCTCCGGGACGCTCCAATGTGTTCAATGAAAAACACCAATTAAGTCTTCTGTTTATAGGTTGCAAAACCTTACAAATGTTGCAATCGCAACAATACTTCGAAATCTATGCAAAACTCTAGGTGCGACCAAACTGCAAACCTTGAATTCAAGGTAACTAAATTTAAAATACAAACCATGTAAGAATTGCATTTTTAGGGGTTTTTCTGCAATTTTTGGTTCTTTCTCGGCGTTACAACCGGTTTACCGTCTTGCCCTGCCGCAATGTGTCTCGCCTAGAAAAAATCGCAGGTGTAAACGGGGCCTTACATACACTTTTTTTATGTAAGGCCCCATTTACCCATTCTCAAAAAAAAAAAGAATTTTTGTTGAATTTCTCCGTAAAGAAAAGTCTGTCTATTCGTCCTTTGTCAACGTTGTCTTGTCATCAGCGATTGCAACTACTATCCATTTTTTTCCATTAAAAAACTTGTACATATAAAAACCCATATAAAAAACTTGTGTGTTGACACATGAGATTTTTTTCATGTGCCATCTTGTTTCTTGTTTATTTTGGTCTTTTGCTGTGTGTATTTCGATTATGAGTCCCTTTTGTTTTTTCAGCATTAAAGGCGAACTCCTTTGCCGGGAGATTTTTTCCCTTACTGTGACAACACTGACCCGCAGCGAGACAGGGCCGCATCAAGGACTAGAAGACAAAAAAAATATCCTTTGTTCCCACAATCCCACTCCAATTCAGACACCCCCACACACATAAATTTCACCATAAACATGTTTTTCGAATGGGGATCCTCATCTCTGTAATGATGTTACAAATGACCTCTGGTTTTTTATCCATCAGAATGATGGAACAGTTCCCAACATCTGGTGGCTCAATTTTTTTTTCAGCTTCTTTTTTTCCCCGTGTTGAGAGTTGGTAAGGCGTATCAAAAAAAAAAAAAAAGTAAATTGTCCCACGTGAAAGAATATGCGAATGATGTGTATGTGTCAACCCAAGGCACCCAAGTTAATGATCCATTTTGCCTGCCGCTGTCGCCGTTATCCATCTCCCCAACGTCCTGACACCTCTTTTTCATCGCTCATTCAACGCGAAATTATAAGGATGAAAGATGGCGTTTGATGATGTGACGCTTGATGTCAGACCGATTGCCCAGGGTTAGGGTATTTATGAAATGGCTTAGGGTTTTTGGAGCAAGTAAAACATTATTTATGGAAAAACAAAACAGTATGTTGTTATGAAATCGCTTCATAGAATGATGATTCCCAAATATCCTCCATTTGATTGGATTGGGGGCGAAGCGAGACCAGAGCGATAGGGGAGAATCAAAACGTGTCGCTGCGCTCTTTATGGATTATCGATTATCGCATAGAAGATACATTAATGGCTTTTTTTTCTTTT
Organism: Chrysopilus asiliformis; assembly: GCA_964034945.1. Classification (NCBI taxonomy): domain Eukaryota; kingdom Metazoa; phylum Arthropoda; class Insecta; order Diptera; family Rhagionidae; genus Chrysopilus; species Chrysopilus asiliformis. Next base: position 85,883,346 of record OZ035962.1, on the reverse strand, counting down.
CAATTCCATACAAACATAAAAAAAACATAATGATGATTTTGCAATGACGCAGTTTTCGGTAAATTTGGCTCCTTTCACTATCGCCGAAACGTCTAACATTTTTTCGCAATAGACAAAATACAAGTTGCAAGTAATTGAAAAACTTCCTTTTTCATACTAATTAGGCGTGATTCTAATCAAGGTGGGTGTTCAAAATATATTTTACAGGAAAATTTTAAATAAAAAAACAACCATTTGAAAAATTTAGGTGGTTTATTAAAAAAAATATTTTTTACCAATCGTGACTTTTCTAATTTTGGGAATTTTCTTTGCCAACAAATAGATTACACTACACAACAGTCATTTTGCTGCCAAAGATTTTACAATCTTTTCACTGGTTCCGAATCTGCAAATGGTTTGGCCAGATTGGCTCTAATTTTTGGAAAAAAAAATTCCGAAAAAAATCCATTAAAACAGAAAAATTTTCCTTTTTGTTTTTGTTTTTCCGTAGATATTTCACTATTTTTAGGGTATTTTGATACCGCTGGATCCGAATCTGGAAATAGTTTGGCTGGATTCGTTTTCGTTTTTGAGATTTGGCAGAGCGAAGAAAATATCGCTCTTAAGAAAGCCCAAATGATCAGAAAAATATAAGAAAAGCTATAATTGCCAGGGGCAAATCGTCAAATGATGACAGACAAAATGTTTATTAAAAAAAATCCATTTGTATAAGATGGGTGGTAAGGAGTGGTGTGATTGGATTTTGATGTATGGAAAGGTTATGTAAAATCACCTTCTAAACAGATTTTACCTTAATAAATTATTCAATACGACTCACCGTTTTCTAGAAAATTGCAAAAAACCGTTTCGTTTGTGTGGGGGGGGGGGGGGGGGGGAAGGAATAGTCCGTTTTTGCTCGTTCAAGAACTTAGCCTTGCCATTTACTATAGAAGCGCAACTACACAAAATTTCAAGTTTCTAGCTCAATCCTTTCGACAGGGTTGGTGTTTAGGGACGAACAGACAGACGAACGGACAGACAGACAGACAGACAGACAGACGGACAGACAGACGGACAGACAGACGGACAGACAGACGGACAGACAGACGGACAGACGGACGGACAGACAGACGGACAGACAGTCGAACGAATGTGTAGAAATCAAAATCTTTTGTCATCCCTAACACCCTGGTGTAGTTCATTTTTGTATCCGATGATTGGTTCGATGCGTTACAGACGATATACTAAATCTAATATACTTCGAATATACTTCCAGTATACTTCTCATAAATCGAGTATAAAAACGCCTTAAAAATACAGAATTTCCCACGAAATTAGTCGCATGTCTTTTCTTTTGATTACTTTATAGACAAAAAAAAACGACAAATTAATTCTCCCGTATTTTACAAACTTTTTCGATTGGTGATTACGTGACGTTAATCAACAAAAATTATTGGATCCCAGGCCATTGATGAAAAGAAAAACTTCTATCATTAATTCATGGGAATGGCGAATCGCTCATCACTGAGTGATGAGAATATTTCCATTTCCAGTAGAAAAAAAAGCACACAAACATAGAAATATAGACATGGGCGCGGTGAACCAAAGCAATGAAAAACTTTTTGGTGGTACAAAAATTTTCCCGAGAATTTTCTCAATGCGGTTTCCACGAAAATTCTACAACTTTTAGCAGACTATTTTTTTTTTCGATTTCTGTTTTACGGTTTTCTCAAGCAGAATTTTTTGCATATTTTGGATGTGCTAATTAAACGTTTAAAAAAGGTCTCGCAATGAAAATAACCAAAACTTCATTTGGGGGTAATTTTTTTTACTAACCTTTACGAGGGGAGACAAGTTACGCAGGATAAAACCTTTTCGACTTGGACTTGTGGCCATTTGAATCTATTTTTAGAATTTCTCACTACAAATCCGGATTCAAGGTTTCGTTTTGCTTTGGCTGGGGTTTGTAGGAAACAGACGTGAGTTATTTCTAAAATATTGACATATCCTTTTTGCCCCCAACTTTTACCCAATTAAACTTATTTGCTTTTGGGCAGAAAGAGAGGAACGTTTTTGCAATTAAAAGTTTTGATTTTCTGTGGCTTGTTTGAACACATTTTCCAGTTATAGAGTCGGGCAAAAAGAATGGAATGACGGGAAGGATTCCACGAGCCACACAGGGGTAGGTAATTTTTGAAAAAGGACCCTCTCATAGCCTTGCCGAAAGGGGTTGTGTTTTCTGATATCTAAAACTGCCAGACGCCGCCATTTAATCGCTCATATATCCAGGGGTGGTTTCTGTTTGGTATTCGTTGCGAAAAAGATGTTTATCTAAACTAAACATTCTGCAAAGATTTAACTTAAGGTACAATTGGTGGCGGTTTTGCCTGGACTCAAATCTCTGGTTGATTCCAGTGTCGATTTTCATGTTGTTTCGTTGAAAACACAACATTTTCATCTTTCAAATAAGAATTTTATTTTATTTATGCGAATCACAGTACGCGAAAATTTCATGGCATTTCGAAAATGTACTAGCATTTGAAAAAACACATCCAGGATAATACATTTCTATACATGTATTTGATTTGCTCTTTATTTCTCACCCCGTTTCTGCTTTTATTCCGTATCAGAGTCGAATAATTGTGAAAATGTGGAGATTATCTCGTTTGGGTTTCACGATTAAAGTGGAAGTGTCTGCCTCATATCCATCACAATCTCTATAAATGCTTATTTTCGCACTGATGGATGGATGAATCTCTGGATACTTGGTATCTTTTTACGTTTTCCAACATTCAATGTCAATTCCAGATGCCTATCCCCCTCTACCCACACCGAATTCGGTTTGAAAATCTTATATTCCCGCCTAGAGTGATTTTTCTTAAAGGCTCTATTTATTTGTGGAAACTCAATTTTTGGACCGGATCCTCCCCAAGGCAATCAATATTTTCTGCTTTCATAGAAAGGTTGCCCCCTTCTCTCTGCGATCTAAAATTAATCCATCGTCCTTGTGAAGTGTGAAGGCTCATTCCTAGACTCTGTTGGTCGTACGTGTTTCTGTTTCTAACTAAAAACAACTACAAACAGATTTTTAGATATAATTTCTTGGGCTGACATGTCCACATTTAATACAAGATTATGGCTGATTACATTACACGATTATTCAATCGCGTTTTTGTTCAATGTTTCAGTCGACCTGTTTATTAGACTTTTGGAAAATATTTTCCTAAAATTCTATTTGATTTTTTCCCCTGATTTGAAAAAAATTCGGGCAAGATCTAATAAAATGCCTTCGACAATTAATTTGATGGATTTGTATTTATTTTTGGTTTTCATAGTTAGTCAGAAACAAATTTTGTTTGATTGATATCAAATTTGTGTCTGGTTCTAAATATCATGCGGTTATTTTTAGAAAAGATTTCTTAATCCAAAACATCAGGAGGTGATGTGACCCATACCTAAACACATTTGTGTCTAAAAATGGTATATGTATGAGTATCTAGTGGAACACAATGATAAGAAAACTTAGTTTTTGTTTCAGGAATCATAATAATCAAAATACTGGATTTTTTTTTAAATCTACTCCGCTCACGCTTAAATCTACTCCGTTGTTTTTTGTGGATCTACTTCGATTCTGTCTGACCGAATGCACATTCCTGCTTCTGAAACGCTCAACTTGCAGTATGTTTGAAGCTCGTGGAGCGTTTTTGGCATGTTCTCTCATTGGAATTTCCCAATTACAATTTTCTGTACATGTGAGAAAAATGTTAGGTTATATGTCGCGTTCTATTTTTCCTTGAAGATAAAAATACAAGTATAGAACGTTTCTTCACTCACCACTTTATCTGTCCGCCAGGCCCCGTGACTACAATTTTAACGATAAATTTAAAAAACTTGGAAACTTAAGACAATTCTTGTCATTTCGGAGATTCTAAGTGCAAACGTGCATCGCACCACGTTGGAAAGCATATAGAAATCTGATAAAGTGACAATTTTGGTTTTTAAAATGCGCAAAAGCCAATATGGAAGCTGCCAAACGAGTTTATTTCGACTGAATTATTTACTGCTTGCTTTTTTCTACTTAAATCTACTTCGATTTATGCTGGAATACTAGTTTTAATGTGTTTTAAAAACTCAAATTGCCATTTCAGCACCATTCTGCATGCTTACCAATGCAGTACGCATCTGTGCTAAGACAACTAATCGGTTGTGAAATTCTCTTGGAAAATGGTATGCTTCCAAATCACTTCTTTGGGAAACGAGTAAATCCGGAATCAGACTAACGATTACGATTACGATTGAAGCTTCTCGGCCAATAAGATCAAAGCTTTCATTTTCCTATCGTTGAAAGCTTTGATCTCATTGGTTAAGAACCTTCAATCGCAATCGTAATCGTAATCGTAATCGCAATCGTAATCGCAATCGTAATCGCAATCGTAATCGCAATCCTAATCGGAATCGTTAGTCTGAATTGAGCTTAAGAAACGCTTTAATGCTTCTGCAATAAATGATTAAGTTTTTCCATAAAGGAGCATGCAATGTTAAAAACACATGAATATAAGGGATGAAAAAAGAAGCCCTTCGAGCTTTTGAGAAATATCGAATACTGGGTACACACACTACCATCATATAGCTAGGTGGAGAGAGGAAGAGACAGGAAAATTGTTCCAAGGTTTTGAAGCCCCCAAAAGTCGGATTATTCAAATTTTCTTTCTCCTAAAAAAAGTTATTAAATGTTCGCTTGTCGGACGAGAATTTAACAAAGGTTTTAATTTTTAGGGGCCCGCCAGAATTTTTCTTTTTTTGTTCCATTCCAGTACTATTTAATATAGACTAGTTAAAATTTTGAAAAATCGCTTCCCTTACATGTTAAAAAAACAAAGATACAAAACGTTTTTGCGATAAAAAAAAACCCCTTTCAAAATTCTTAAAAAAAGAGTAATTACAAAAAGGGAAAATACTTGGTGAAAACCAGATATGCAAACCAAAAGTTTTCTGAGTTTGGTTTGGTTTTGGCTCAAGGGTTATTAGGATTTCTGGTTTTTGGTTTTGGTTTCTAAAATTCAAAAAAGTGGTTCTACAAGTATTTTTGGTTCACAAAACTTGCAAAAATTGGTTCTAGTTTTAGTTCCCCAAAAATTTCAATGGTGGATTTTTTGTTTGATTTTAAAAACCGGTTTATATCTCTGAAAAAAACTGTTTTTGAGAAAAATTAGATACAACATTTTTAGAAAAAAAAAATTCCCTGTACGTAAAACTTTTAAATTTCTCGTTCCAGTTAATGTACAGAAAGAACCCTCAGCGCCATAAACTTTCGCCCTACATTCCATCACTGATTAAAGTGTTTGAAATATTAATATTTAATAAGAGAAAACGTCAATTTACGGTTAACCCAAGATGAAGTGGAATGGAAATATGTCACAAAGTATAACATCACACCCTCACAAGAAGAATTGCCGTATTTTAATATTAATTTTATAATTTTTAATTAAAATTTAATAAATTTACATCTCTCTCTGGAATATAAATTACCTCCCCGATGTTTCCTCTGATGTACCTTCACTGGATCTTTTCGTTTCGTTAAAATTAAATCCTGAATTCTACCTTACCCCCCGCGCCAGAACAATCCGCCCGGAATGAGTGCGTTTGTAGTTTTGTATGATATGTTAAAAAGGACGTGACTCGGCTTTCATAAAGAATTTCAAAATGTTTGGAGTTGGTGCCCCGGGCGGAGGGGAATGCGAGGAAACCGAAGTACCCTCCATGGTGTAGTGGTCCGTAACATGAATATCAAAGTACCAATATATATAACTTTGCAGAACTCGGTATGTTTAACTTCAATTTAAAGCTCCTTTTTAGAAAAGGACGATGCTTTTTACAAGAATTCTTGACTTAAAATAAAAAAAATATCCAAGAGCGCTCCATTTCACTACATATTGGATGCCTCTTCCATTTTTGCTTAGTGTCTGTTTATTCCCTTTTTTTTACTCTGAAAAAGTATGCAATTTTAATGGTGGTATTCCGGAAAGACTTAATTTAAAATGTGATTTTTTTTCATATTTTCCGGTTGAAGAATACTTCCGTCAGCCTACGCTCCGTTTCCATAAGGATTTCTCTTCTTTTTTCAATATTTTTTTTAGTTTAACTGCAGTGGATTTTTGTGTTTGTTGGTCTTTGACGAAATGCGACGCGCATACATTTGTAAATAAACCTTCGCACACGTCCGTGAATAAGTTTTTTCAAAGTTGGTTTACTTTTACAAATCTTTTATGAATCCCTATTAAATTATAAACTATTTTTCAGCTGCAGTTGCTTTGAAAATATTTTTGCGAAGAAAAACTTTTTAAATATTTTAGAAATGAAAATTTTGTATCGAAAGATTTAAATTAATCATGCCTACAACAAAAAAGAAATCTTGAAGCCAGTATTTATTGTTCAAAGAATCAAAAGATTTCAAATCCATAAAAAAAAATGTTTGAAACAAGTACTCTTACCCGGCCCTTACACGCGACTATAAAGTCTGTCAGTAGCACAGACTTCAAATGTCAAATTACTGACAACGAATTAAAATAAATTTAGCGAACTGGCAGTCAGTGCATTTACACGAGACTGTGTCAGCGACTGACTGTGTCAGCTCTACAGACGCGTGTAAGGGCCGGGTCGGAGAGAAAAGACGATGTATCCCATAACCGGAACTAGAAAACTTTTTACTTGGGGGCAAGAGAACCAAAATTCGCACCTTCATTTGAATCACACAAAAATTTCAACCACCGCCCCTCTCCTCCCCCCACTTTTGGACGTCACTAAAATTTAGGATTTTTTTTTTATCTCGCGATAAAACTTTGTTACAACTTATCACCCAATGTGTTCGAATACTTACTCTATCCCAACATCCGGAGCTGGTTTTCAGCATTAAAGGACCTTCATAAAATCTCAAAAAATTTGCGTGATGTGAAATTCATCATAAAATAAGTACAGAACTGCGCCGGATATGAAGAGGGCGAGAAATTTTCTGGATGCCTTCGAAAATCCGCTCGGAACAACAGATTTTCCCATTAGATACAGATTTTCCCATTATTTTTCCCATTAAAGAGTGCAAATAAGCGACTGTCTTTAAAATATGTCACGCAAATTTTATATGAAATTTAATACCGTCGTCACACTACTGCAGAGTGTCCTCCGCCTTGAAAGTGTGGTGTATTTTATGGACAGTACATAAGTAAAAAAAGTACATATTCCCAAGGAAAAAGAAATAAATAAGTATGATACCCAAAATAAAAAATATATAAATAAATGCGCCGCAGGCGAAATTTTTCAATACGAATGCTTCGTATATATTTCAAAAATGGCACACTGGGGCAAAAAAAAATTGTGCATTTGTTTGGTTAATCGCTTAAAAAATATAGTTAATGTGATGTTAATTTTGATCTGCTCAACGGAAAACAATAAAATGGTTGTAGCAACCATAAAATTGCTTAAGCCAACCACAAGTGTGCCGAATGCGAACTGCAACCACCATTTAAATTGTTGCTACAACACTGCTCTAACAGTGACGTAGCAAGAGAGTGGGAGTGTTAAGCTGTCGACCCCGACTAGAGCGACTTAATAACCAGTGTAGTTAATCTGAAATCAGTTTTTGGCGCTAATTTTTCAAAATATTTTCTTATAATCACAGATCTACAAAATAAAAACTGTAACATTTTATTATGAAAACATTGCTTATTGTTAGAGGGTTAACAAAAATTTAAATCACGCAAATTGCTTAAAAAATTGCCTATTTTTCATGGCCCGCCATTAAAATGAAACTTGCAGACAAATATTTCCGAATATTTTTGTCTAAGACAATAGAAATGTCCTGAAAAATCCTGACTTCATTTTGGCCGGAAATGAAAACAGGGGAAATTTATGTCTAATCGAGACAAGATTTTATATCAGAATTTTTTTTAATTTTTAAAAAAGTTTCTATTGAAGGAAACAAATGTTCTCTCACATATTCCAGGACGAGTTTCAAGCAGACTTTTTTCTGTATTTCTCTAAGAAGTGTTTCATCCCACAATCATTCAACAACACGTTTCTTGTTTTTATCTGCAAAATTATGGGAAAATGTTTTTAGCATTTCTTGTTTATCTAATGAAGTTTTAATATGTCTAGATCTATTTTCTATTTTTGCCTGTACGTGGGAAAAATACGAAAATGTTATTTTCCCAATGGAGGTTTTTATTCAGCAAGGATAAGTGCTGTGTAGGAGTATTGCTGAGAATTCTTCAATTTTCCACATTAAATGGAAAATATCTCATTATCACAGTAGAACGTCGATAAGTCGAAGCTGACGCCGCTCGAAAAAAAAATTCAAGTTATCAAGGATTTCGAGATATCGAAGTTCGACTTATCGGCGTTTTACTGTATCTTTGATTCTTACTGATTTTGTCTTTGATTAAATTAGCAAGACTAATCACTCCGATTTAAAAAAAAAGTATATGAGAGGATGATGACAACATAAATAAAACGGAACCTTAATTTTTAATTGCTACACATTTTTCTTAATTTGATGTAAATTTTCTTATTTTTCCTAATTTCCAATTTCCTTGCAATAGGCACAGTCAGACAAACATCAAATAAAATAATTTCCTTTTGTTTTCTGAAAAGTAAATTTACGTTACGCCCACGTGTATGTCAACATCGTTTCGTTACTGAGGAGACGTGCATCTCCTTTTTAGCCATTTAAGGGGGTATTCTAGTGTATTCTATTAACAATGCTATCGTTTCGGATTTTTTTCAGGCGGACAAAAAAATATTGTTAAGAAACAAACCCAAAGATTAGATAACTAATGATATGCGACAACAAAATTTTTCATGAAACTTTCAAAATGTATGGAAAATGCTCTGGAGTTATGAACCTTAATCAAGTAATGCATGCAATTTAAATATTTTTATTGATGTCTTGACAGTTAAGCGGTAAAATAGAAGGGGAAAAAATCGTTTTGCGAGGCATACTAAAGCTTCCATTTCCGCTGTCAGATTTTTTTGGAACCCCAACATTGGTTCTACGGTTCTTATCTTTATTTACCTAATCTTTGATAAAACTTTCCCCTGCAATATTTACTTACGGAAAAAATATGTGAAAAACCCAAAATTTTTCTCGAGAACCGTTAACCCTCTAACCGGAATATTTCCGAGAAAAATTCACTAAAATATGACTTTCAACTTGCGACAGACCGTAACCAAGACAACGTACAGGGCTAAATTTTTTCCAGCATGTAAAGCGATAACTTACAAAAGTCAGTGTAAGACGTTCCGGCGATTTCCGGCGATTAAAATTGTTACCCGTTATAAACAAGCGAATTCCCTGAAGCCCGCCTTAAGGCGGGCATTCCGGCTAGAGGGTTAAAGATACGTAAAACCGTAAAAGAAAAAAATTCAGGAAATTTCATTTCCTTTGAATTTTCTCTTAAAAGCGCAGTTTTCGAAGGATTTTCAAAACACTTAGTTTTTTTAATATATTGAGAAACATTAGAGTTCAAAAAACTATATTTTTTCAAAAAAAAAAATATTGTATGTGAGGTACCCTTTTCCAAAAATCGTAAAACTTATTTGCAACAAATTTCAAGTAGCTAACTCAATGAATTCTCAAGTTATTTAAGATACATAAACAGGACAGATCTACATCCTCATAACTTTGCCTGAAACGGATTTCGTACTGACCAGAAAGTACCTATCTGCCACCGTTCTCGAGTCAGTCTCCGTCACAATACTTTCCCTCTATAGAAAATGAGAGTAAACTTAAAAAAAAATTTTTTTGAGCACTGTGTATCAGAAAAAAAGCGAGATAAAAATTTATTTTATTTTTTATGCTTCTACCTCCCTTTTATTTCTGATAATAGCGTTAAAAAAATTTTTTTTTTTGTTTTTAGTACACTTTTTTTATATTTTTTGAAAGCTTTTTTGAATTTTTTTTTAAATTTTTTAAATTATTTTTGTTATTTTTATTAGTTTTCGTATATTCTTTTCTTTGAGATCTTACAAACTTCTTAACGTCAGAATCAAATTCAGTGACCCCAAAAACCTCCAGATGAGATTTTTTTGCCGAAAATTTGAATATCATGGCAGGTTCTTCCGTTATCCTTATAAGGACGAAATAATGAAAAAATTGTGTTTTCCGCAAAGTTACGTATGTGTGCAAAATTACAGGTCAATCAGAGTGGAAGATTACAAGATTTGACCCTGACAAACAGGCAAAGAGACAAATAAACAAAAAAGCAAGATGAATACAAGCTTTATAAATTGGCGTAACAGAACTTTGAAATGGTTGACATTGTTGTGGCTCTCCAGATAATCTGAAACAAAAAAAACCAAAAAGATTCTTAAAATATATGCTGGTGACTGCAGCCGCACTTGGAGTTAAGTGAAGATATGGACAAGTTTAAAAATGGCGGTCATTTGAAAATGAAATTTCGATTGTCACGACATTTTTGATCGATTTTCGGGTTGTAACTTTTGGAAAAATAAATATTTCAATGTTGTTCTCGTTGTTCCGTCTGTAGGCACAAGCATATATTTTAAGAATCTTTTTGGTTTTTTTGTTTCAGATAATCTGGAGAGCCATAAATCTTCAACCAAACAACGCCGTTTTTTTCATCTCTAATTTGGAGTTCTGTTTCGCCATTTTTTATACCTATTGCTTTAAAAACAATTTTTTTTTGTTAATTTAAATCTTAAATAATAAAGAAGAAAGGTTTCATAACGATTGTGTCTGTCGACTTTCTGAAAAAAACCCCAAACAACGCTATGAAATAGTACCCGACACACTAGAACACCCCCTTAAGATTTGATGTTTATTGCGTGGGCGTCAACCCTTCTTCTTCACATATGAAATAAATTTGATTGAAATGTCTAAATTTACATAAAAAAGATTCGTTTCGTATCGTTTCTAATGATCGAATAAAGCCATTTCATATCATTTATTCAATTTGGAAATATGTCTACTAATTTAAGGAAAAATTGGAGAAATTCTGTAGCGCGGAAACTATTGAAAATCTGTTGTTAATATTACAAAATTTTCGTTGGTATAGATATTTACTTTCATATCCAGGGAAACTAATCTTCTAGCTTGCTGTAAATGGAAAACTCATCTATTAAAACGCCTACTTTTCCGTCGATTATCCCACTGTGGATATGAGAATATCTCGCCAGGGATCCATCTTTCCATATTGGCTTTTCACTCTTCTATATCTGTTTTATATGCACTATGAAATAAGAATTACGACAAAATTTACCAGCAGGAAACATTTTCATTCTTCCTTGTACAGACTGGTTTTTGCGTAGGCTGAGATCAGGTTTTATTAATGCGTCCACATTAACCCAAGGACGATAATATTCCATCAGAATCCCTTTCCACGTCGAATTACAACATTATGAGAAGTAAAGTCATATAAAAATCATAGAGTAGTACATCCCCATTTCAAAAATTAAAAAAAATTGACCGACGTTCATTTTATTTTATTTTTCAAGGGGATAAAATGATCGCCATTCCCAGTTTTCCTTTTATCAAACCAGTTGTTGGCATTTCCCAAAAAAAAAAAAAAAATTCTGTTCCCATATACGAGTATAGCTTGGACGCTTCTAATAAATTCCGAAACGTGCAAAAAATGGCAATAATTTTACTCCTGTTTCGTCCTGATGGTGATGTCGGAAAATTACGTGAGATGAAATGTTGCTTCTTTCTATATTTAACAACGTCTATCAAATATCGTGGTTTCTGTATATGTACGAGAATATCCTTAGGATCAATTTCTGTCGAGAAAAAAAAATTATGAGAGAAAACAAGTAAATTTCTTGTTATTAATACTGACCTTTTTTCTAGTTTAGAATGGGAAATTGAGTAATTTAATTTTTTACCTTAAAGGTATTGCTCCCAGAACACAATAAACCCACACACACATACACACCAAAGGACTTAAAATTTAATCAAATTTGAGAAAAAAAAATTTTTGCCAGCGGGTTCGTAATACAAGATCATCCACACGCTTACCAAAATAAGAAAATTTTTTGAACGAAAAAAAAACCTTGGGGACCCTAAGAAAGATTTTAAAAAATTCAGGATTTTAAAGACATTTTTTACATGTCTTAACATTTTTCTTTACCCTAAAATTCAAAAGATTTTTTCACTACGTAAAGCCAGTATCGAGAAAGGGACGCCGCGACCACAAAGTCAAGAACCGTCAAAAATTTAAGACGCGGCGCCCACTTACGACGTATCGTGTGGATTGGAAAATGCCCTCTCAGACACACCCTATTTATTTTGAAAACACCTCTAAGGTATTTGATGAAATCTATAGTCTTAAGCGGCCCACACACTAAGAGGTTACACGACGCGCCATGAGGATACAATCTTGAGTTGTCGTGTATCCTCACAGTCTGTGGGCAATGAAAGAGTACATCAAAGATGGAACGCCAAGATTGTATCGTTCCACGGCCGCCTGAACTCGTCGCAATTCACGACAATCTTGTTGGGTTGCCGCGGTAGTGTGTGCGCTTTCTCCATGTAGACTGACCGAAAGTCCCCACACACATTCATTCCCAAGAAACTGATGGGAATGAATGTGTGTGGGGACTTCACGATACAATCTTCTTCGTGTTGTCTTTCCTTGAGGATTAATGAGTCATAAGATTCTCGTGAATCGTGTCTAGTGTGTGGCCCGCTTTAGGCTTAGGCGCCGTTTATACCTGACACTTTATTCAAAATGGCTATTTATGACCCATATTCAAGGAAAAAATTGTTGCTAAGTGTAAAATCTTTCCCATCCCCAATTCAAACTTGTCTAAAAATCTTTTCATTAGTGAAAACGGACTCAAATTTTTTGTACATAACTTTGGTAACTTCCCCTAAAAATTCAGATCAAAGTTTAAAAAAAAATCATACTTAAAAATTAATTATATTTTTTGAAACTTTTTTCTAAACATAAAGCTGATCTGGATGTGTTGAGGAAAATTTTGGATGGACTGGTCTTTTTGCGACATCTTTTTTGTTCTTCAACGAATATACACAAAAAAAATTAAAAAAAAGTTTTTAATTAGAAAACATGCACTAAAAAGGAAAAAAATAATTTTTAGGGTGTTGGTATACCAAAAATAAAAGCGAGATAAATATTTATTTTATTTTTTATGCTTTATCTCCCTTTTATTTAAAATAGACAACATTCATAAAAAAAATTCCTTTTTAGTGCATTTTTTTCTAAATTAAAGCTTTTTAATTTTTTTATTTGATCTTTTTTAGTCATTTGGTGTTTGATTATTATTACTTAAAATCCAGAGTGACGTCTGTCTTTCGCCACGCGTAGTTTTTAGTTTTCGAACATATATTCGAAAACTCTCAGATATTCTTATAGACGTCTTAATACCAGAATCAGATTCAGAGACCCCAAAAACAACCAGATGAGATTTTTTCCGGAAAATTTGAGGAAAAGGATAATAACATTACCCTTACAGGACCTTTCGTTATCCTTACAGACTTCTTAATTACAGAATCGGATTGAGCGATCCCAAAAACCTTCAGATGAAATTTTTTTTCCCTGAAAACTTGAGGAAAAGAATAATCCCGTTATCCTTACAGGACCTTCCGTTATCCTTACAGACTTTTTAATGACAGATTCGGATTCAGCGACCTCAAAAACCCACAGAATAGATTTTTTTCCGGAAAATTTGGAGAAAAGGATAATTACGTTATCCTTACAGGACCTTCCATTATCCTTACAAGGACGAAGTAGTGAAAATATTGTATTGTCATCGGACTTATATAAGTGTGCAAAATTTCAAGTCAATCGGACAAGTGGAAGTGGGTCAAAATTGGGTTGCAAGATTTGACCCTGACAGGCAGACAAACGCAAAGGCAAGCTAAATAAAAGCTTTTAAAAAACAAATCTAATTTACGCTCCAAATTGGTTCTCCACAAACAGCGCGCAATTTGCGGCCGCGTAAATGGGGGGGGGGGATTACAGAGGCGGAAAAATCGACGTGCCCAATGCGACAGAGGAGTTGCATCGAGTCGAGACCTTGTGTCCTCTCTCCAAATTTTCCCTTAAAACCGAATATTCGTCGACACAAAAAAACACGTGTCGCTTAATCTTTTGAGTACCACAACATATATGAATGCGAGAAGAACCGGAGGCGGGCACATTTTTTATGTTCCTTGTAAGTCATGATATAAATATTTCAAATTCTTTGCCTATTTTAAATTTTTTTTTTGGATTTTGCTATGGCAACCCTAGACCGAGTGGTTGTCAAGCTATCACCTTTAAAAGATTAGACCTACCTGCAGAATTTAGCAAATCAATTTTTTCGCATGTTCTTAAAGTGCGACAACTTTTATTTCTCAAAGTATAAAGTTGATAGGATGAATATTGCCGAAGTTATGCGACTTTAAAGTGATGTGTACAGCCAGATTTCGAGCTTTTACGAAATAACTTGAAACGTCAATCCCGATTTTCTCGATTTTGGGGGTGACAGCGATTACTTAATAACCACTCAACCAATTTCTTTGAAATTTTGTAAAGTTTTTCGCGTTAGTTTATCTATCGGGTCTTTCAACAAGGACATAACAATTTTGTATTTAAATAAAACACAGAATAATTGAGATATCGGGCTGAAATTTATTCCAGGTGTAGTGGACATGTTACATTTAAGTATGAAATTCGATGTCGTTCATATGGCCACCGCGAGCACGTTTGCACTGATTGATTCTTTGGACCCAATTTTCCACCACTCTTCCACACATATCGGCCGGAACGTTGGCAATTTCGCGTTCGATATTGTTCCTGAGCTCCTCTAACATTGTTGGCTTGTTGGCATAAACCAACGACTTAACATAACCTCAATCCAACGGCGTTAAATCGCATGAGCGAGGTGGCCATTCGACCGGTCCATTTCTCGAGATTACACGATTGCGACCACCGACTCAGAATTTCGGTAGTAAGTTTTAATAACTTCCAAACGTTGCTCGTTCGTGAACTTCACCATGATAAAAATGTAAACCTTGACTGACGTTTTAGCATTGCCAGATCATAAAAAAAGTTTTAGGGTGCGTTTTTATTAAAATACAAAATTGTTATGTCCTTGTTGAAAGACCCTTTAGTTCTGGACCGAAGTTTTTTTTAAATTTATAGTTTGTTTGACAAGTTTTTACCGTAAAATCTCAGTTTTAAACAGACGCCATTTTATTCGTAATTGATTTTTTAAAAGTCCAGCCAGGCCCGACCAGGAGAGCGTTTAGTAATACTGAATAAAAACCTCATTTGATTTATTTCCAATGAACAACCACCGACCCACAGCTGTCACCGCAAAACACTTTGAGAAAAAGGTCCTTTCGTATTCTTACGAAAACAGGGACTAATACTCTTTTTTTGCATTAAAAAACTCTTTTTTTTACATTAAAAAACTCTTTTTTTTACATTAAATATAGCCGAAACAAATGTATATAATCGCCAAAAACAAGATTTTGAAATTTTCACGGTATTATTATTTTCCTCAATTGCCTCGAAAACGGCTTAAGGTTTCCAATAACAACACTGGTTGGCTTCGTATCTTCGTATTCAAAAGTTACTAAAGAAAAATATACGGTTTCCTTTTCTTGAAACTAGCAACAGAGCTAAAAATTCGACATGACATTTAAAATAGAAGAGGCCGTGACATTTGAACTAATCAAAGATAAAATTTTCCGCTGAAAATCTGAAAAACTCCGAAACAAAATTTTGTCCACTGTTGATAAAATTTGAAAGCAATTTTTTTTTTGATTTTCAATGTGAAACAAAAGTTGATAAAGTCTCAGGAAATTTATTAAATTTTATTAATTACCAAAACTTTTGATCAAACTTGAGTTCAGCTACCATAATTCACTTTCCCATTTAAATCAAACGACGCCCCGCGGGAATGAAGAGCCCGACCGATTTGGGCCTTTTATATTTTTAGCTTCTGTCAACAAAAGTTCACGGCAAACTTTGAGATTTTCGTTTCAAATTCTTCCGAGAACAAACTTTAGCTTTTCAATACACAAGAAGAAAGTGAAAACAAAAACAAGGAAAATTTCGTTGGAAAACATGACAACTACGAGGACGAACGCCGATGATCAAAATAATAATGATGACGAGCTGCGATTTTAATATTACCTTATTTATCTCTCAATATCGACTACCGGTCCGTCCTTTTAACAAAAGTTTTGGTACTTGACCGATTTATCTGAAAAAAAAACGAAAAACAGAAATGAGTAAAAAGCATTAATTAAAATTTGAAAATTGGGGAGTAGGTACTTTTTTTTATTACTTTTCTTTGATTTAAATTAATAAAGAGCGGCAGCGCAACTTTCGTCATTTTTTTATAATTCTAGGATTATGGAGGGCTTTTCATGGAGGGAGGAGGAAATGCTTTTAAGTGTGACATTTGAAATGGAATCTTTTTTAAAGGGGGGAGAGGCCTCTCATTTAAATTACCAACAAAAATTCTTAGAAACGATTATACGAGTTCGTCATCTAAAGACTTTTCGATGTCGAGGAATTTCGCATATACGCCTGAGGAGATGGGAAAATTTAATTTTGAAATGTAGCTAAGGGGAGGGGGGGGGGGGTCTCATACCAATAAGGCAGAGCCGGATTGAAATGCTTTTCGAGAAATTATGAGATATTAAAGTAAAAAAAAACCATTTCGCAGACCAGCCGTAGAAAAATCTAACTGAAAAAATGTGCCCCAGGCAAAATTGTTTCAGAAAAAATGAGCCATAATTAGAAAGCTATTCAGAAATGCTTCGCAGATGAAATTTTTGT
Source organism: Chrysopilus asiliformis (assembly GCA_964034945.1). NCBI lineage: Eukaryota > Metazoa > Arthropoda > Insecta > Diptera > Rhagionidae > Chrysopilus > Chrysopilus asiliformis. Next base: position 85,866,562 of record OZ035962.1, on the reverse strand, counting down.
CAAAAACATGCGCCTTGGGTTGAAACAAAGATTGCGACGGAGTTTTTGACAACTGCAGATGCGGATTTTAAAACACCAATTCCCGAATATCCGGGCAATAATCACACTATTAGTAGAAAGCTAAAAAAAAAAATGCGCCTCAGACGAAAATCTGAGCCCTATCGGCAAATACGACACGAATGGTTCAAGCCGTGAGAGGAGTTAGTATATTCACGTGCAAAATAGGAATGAAAGGATATTTTATATTTCACGTTATCCTTAAGGCCTGTGTCCACATGGAAGTTTATTTGCAGAAGTCGCTTCTAGAAGAGATTTCTGGTGTCACAACTTCTGGAAGTTCATTTGCAGTTAGTGTTTCCACGGGAAAAAATTCCAGAAGTATCTGCTAGAAGCGACTTCTGCAAATAAACTTCCATGTGGACACAGGCCTTAACAGGGTATATTCCGCTGCATGACGATTTTAGTTAGTGCCGGCTAAGTTTCCCTATATAAGATGTCTGTTTACCTACAGCTGGCATGTGGCAACTTGGAACAAGTGAAGTTAGCCTGGAATAGTATAGAACACGCTTGCCTAAAGACCAAGACCAATTCAGACTAAAGCCCAATTCAGACTAAAGCCCAATTCAGACTAAAGCCCAATTCAGACTAAAGCCCAATTCAGACTAAAGCCCAATTCAGACTAAAGCCCAATTCAGACTAAAGCTCAATTCAGACTAAAGTCCAATTCAGACTAAAGCCCCATTCAGACTAAAGCCCAATTCAGACTAAAGCTCAATTCAGACTAAAGCCCAATTCAGACTAAAGCCCAATTCAGACTAAAGCCCAATTCAGACTAAAGCCCAATTCAGACTAAAGCCCAATTCAGACTAAAGCCCAATTCAGACTAAAGCCCAATTCAGACTAAAGCCCAATTCAGACTAAAGTTTGGACGATTGCAATTACGATTGCAATTACGATTGCGATTACGATTGCGATTACGATTGCGTTTACGATTGCAATTACGATTGCGATTACGATTGCGATTACGATTACGATTTCGATTGCGATTGCGATTACGATTGAACTTCCTCGACCAATGAGATCAAAGCTATCATGTCCCTATCGTTACAATCTTTGATCTCATTGATCGAGAAGCTTCAATCGTAATCGCAATCGCTAAGCCCAATTCAATTAGTCTGAGTTAATCTGAATTGGGCCTAACGATTGCGATTACGGTTGAAGCTTCTCGACCACTGAGATCAAAGCTTTCAACAATAGGGACATGAAAGCTTTAATCTCATTGGTCGAGGAAACTCAATCGTAATCGCAATCGTTAGTCTGAGTTGGAGTTAAGGCTGAGATTGCGACTATGTAAGAGATTGTAAATTTTAGCATACTTTTAAGAGGTGAACAATTTTCTCAGGACAGGTGAACATTGCAACTGCACAAGGGAAACTAAAAATGTCTGCAAAAAAAACCACCTGCCACAGGTGAACAAAAAGTGTGTTCACTTGTAGCACAGGTATTGTGAACTCTTGTCAGGTGAACTGGAAACATAAGGAGTAAAAATTTCAACGAAGAAAAATTTTCCAGATAATTTTCTTTCGCTCAAAATTCGCACATGTTTTGTGAACTAAGAGTGTATAGGGGTAGTTCACGTTGTGTTCAATATTCACAGAGTTCAGTATTCATCAAATCGCTCGCTTGGCAAGCAAGAAGGACGTCTGGCACACCACTGTGGCCTACCTTTCAACATTTTTATATCAAAATTTGGCAAATGATATGCAAAAATTTTGAAAAAACAATCGACTTCTACAGGTGAACTGTCGGCCTGTGGAAGTAGATTGGTTTCCTTTTGTTTTATAGAGCCGTTTTTTCTTAGAGCAGGCCCAATTTTATAGAGCCGTTTTCAAGAAAAAGGAATTTCCAAACAAACAAACATACAATTATTTCTGGTATTTATTTGGAGAAATTGCAAGCTACAAATCCGACACAAACCTGAATACGGCTCTGCCAACAACAGACAGAGACAATAATTGTTTGTACAAAAGCCAGACTAATTCGGGTGCTTTCGTGTTGACATTTTCCCTTTTTTTAAACATCAAAATGTCATACGGTGCTCACACGCTTTTCGACATATAATTTAATCCTATTTCCACCATAAAGCGATGCGATGTAGGTAACGCCTAAGTGAATAACCATAAACGGAAAACTAGAAATGGCACAAGAAATTTTCCTCTATATCCACAAATAAAATCATTTTCGCGGTGGAATTTCCCCTTAGAATTTCCACCAAATGCTGTTAACTTTGGTCTCGTACAACACAATTTTGAAGATGTCGCGTTTTATTATTTTCTTAGCAATGGAAAAGTTTTATAAAATTAAATAACAGAAAGCTTAAAATTCAAAAACATCAGATTTTCCCGTTGTCAGGTACAGAAGCAGTAGCAGCAGCCGGAAATTCAAATGTTTTGTGAAATTTCTAGGAAAACACAACAGATAACAGGAGATAATCTTCAAATTATGTAAAACAAATTTCAAATATCAAATATCAAGTACTTTTTAAGAAAAAAAAAATCTGTGGCCTCGAAGCACTTATATTATTAACGTTAGAAAGCAATAATAAAATAAAGTAACTTAAATTAGATTTAAGTTCAATTAAGACGCAATTTTGCAAGGATTAAACCATTTAAGTCGATCTTCAATTTCACCCCCCAAAATATTAACGCAAAATTCTTACAAAACATATCTGATGTAAACAGCACATGACTTTCGTATACAAAATCCACGTTTTCCGCCATTGACACTACAACCCAACAAGTAAAATACTGTAGCTTATATAAAAACATAAGAAAAGCTACAATTGTCAAGGGCCCACCGTCAAATACTCTATATGATGACTGACAATATGTTTATTTAAAAAAAAATCATTTGTAAATACAAAAGAGGGAAAAAGGAGTGGTCCGATTGGATTTTGATGTATGGAACGGTTATGTAAAATCAAACTTTCAATACGATGCACAGTTTTCGAGAAAACAGGAAAAAATTATTCCATTTGTATGGGAGAGGGGCGAAACAGTAGTCCGATTGGGCTTTGATGAGTGATGTAAAATTTTATTCTAAACACTTTTTACCTTAATAAATTTTTCCGACGCACCGCTTTCGACAAAATTGTAAAAACTGTTTCATTTATATGGGGGAGGGGAGAAGGAATGATCCAGTTTTGCCCGTTGAAGAACTTACCCGGCCCTTACACGCGTCTGTAGAACTGACACAGTCGCTGACACAGTCTCGTGTAAATACACTGACTGCCACTTCGCTAAATGTATTTTAATTCGTTGTCAGTATTTTGACATTTGAAGTCTGTGCTACTAACAGACTTTACAGTCGCGTGTAAAGGCCGGGTTAGCCTAGCCATTTGCGAGAAACGTAACCATACAGAATTTCAAGTCTCTAGCTCAATCCTTCCAAAAGTTATGGTGTTCACAGGCAGACGGACAGACATGCGGAAATCAAAATTTTTTGTCATCCCTAACACCCTAGTGTGGTTAATTTTTGTATCCGATGATTGGTTCGAAGGTATACTAAATCTAATATATGATATACTAGCCTATATGATATACTAGCTTGCATACCCGTCGTTGCCGGGCTAAGTTTTTTTGTATCATTCACCCCCTTACCCCCTTAGAGGTAAAATTTCGGAAAACCCCGCCTTAGTGAGCGCCTACGTAATGGTTGGGACATACTGTGAAAGTTTCAAGTTTCTAGCTTCAGGGGTTTGGACTGGGCGTTGATGAGTCAGTCAATCAGTCAGTCCATCAGTCAGTCAGGTTAAACGAATTTATATATAGATACCATTTAGAGTATAAGGTAAAAGCACATATTACCGGCCTAAAAACTATCTTTCGAAAGAATCGTAAAAAATAGATTTTTTTTGAAATAACGGTATATATCGATACCGGATTGAGATATCGAGTTCTATAGTAAAAGACAAAAATGTAGGAAACTTTACTGTCATACATAAGACTACTGAAAAACGCATAATTTCAGAGTAAACAGCAAAAAATTAAACCGCGATTTTTGAAAAACCACCATTTTTGGATTTCCACCAAAAGTCGATAGGATTGTCCCATTCGAGGACCAAACACGCCTGTAAAATTTCATGGCTCTAGTTCTATTAGTTTTTGAGAAATCTTGTACACAGACTGACAAACTGGCAAACTAACAGACAGAAAGACCCTTTTGTAATAATGCTTCAATCAGGAATTGATTTTTAGGCAAAATTAAGACTTTTGTGTACAATTACGCATATTACGCATACAAAATTTATCAAAACATGCTTTCGAACAGTATAAGAAAATTAATAATTATTCCGGCTTGGCTTTAAAAAAATAAACAGAGAGCAAGTATTTTTTTTTAAATCCTTGATCATTCATTGATTTCGCTTCAGGCGAAACGAAGAAGAATCCTTTTTTGAATAATTGATTTTATGAATTTTTAATGGAAACCTTTTCTGCTTTTAACAATTCAAATATGATTAAATTCGAATGGAAAAGTCAATTCTAATCAAGTATAAAATATTCAAATGATTTATTAAAATATTCAATATTAAAATATTCATTATTTTTACGACCTTGCAAGGACCAATTGTCTACTTTTTTTTAAATACATCAAAAGGAATCAAAATTCTGAAATTATCTGGATGAAAAAGGATTTTCGATAGCGAATGTGATTAAATGAGACTAGCGGTCAAGTCACTAATAGAGATTCAATGTGTTGGTCTGATGAGGTTCGACAATGAATTCTTGGAACCAAAACTTGAAGCTTCCTATCAAAATATTTTGTCCCTAAAAAAAACTCCCCAATGTTTCTTTCAAAAATTAATTTCATTATATTATTCAATTGTGGCCATAAGAAATCTAGGTACTCGAGTAGAAATGGTTTCGATAGCAGCAAAATACTCCAGATGATCTATAAGCCCAAATTTTTTTATAGTAACAACTTTCTGTGATCAACAACAAATAATGAGACAAAATGTAATAACTTTAAATTTACAGCCCATTTTCGAATTCTGAAATTGTAATTTTGACATTCTGTACCTTCAATTTGCTGTCAAATTCTCTGTAAATTTACGTCGACAAAAAGAATGAGCCCGGAAACTTAAGTTTGCTGGTATGATTAAAATATCAGTTGTGACCAACTCAAAAGTATCCTCTGCAATATTTTTGGAAAAATGTTACAATAATTTTGGAAAAATTTTATGTTACAATAATTTTGGATTTTTCAAAAATCTCGAGAACCGTTAAGCGCCAACACAACATTTGCGGCGACATTTCAGATTTTAAACTTATACACTCAGAAAAATGGAGGCTAACTCGACGACCTACATACGGCGTAATTGGCCTCGGGCAGGCGCGCGTTCGCCTGCATGTGGGCAAGTAAAACTGAGTTGACCTGTGGTCGGAGAAATTCTGAAATTAAGCCACCAGCAGGTGAAGTAGGGCATTGGGAGCTGCACGAGTTGACCTTAGATAGGTTAACTCTGACCGCTAGCTGGCTTACAGACACCTCTGTAAGGTCAGAGTTAACCTGATAAAAAGTTGACCTGGACATTTTTCTGAGTGTAGTATCCTATGCTTCTGTATACAATCAATCCAACCAACTTTGTCGTCGTAAAACGTTGAATCGAATTTAATTTTTGGCGGTCAGCTCGGTTGATTCAAAATAAAATCTTATGCGGAAGTCATAAAATCTAAATTTCGTCACCCAAGCGGAAATTAAAGAAAGTATTAGGAAATATAGTTCGGTTGCTGAGTTGCTTACATTCGCATTCCTATTATGCATGATAATTGGTAACAAAAGAATATTACATGTGGCTCACCGTCCCATTGTCAAAGTCCCATGAAAAGCAAATTACGTTTAGAACCACAAAGTGTGCGCAATTGTATATGGAGGACGACATTGTGGCCGTAATCTGTCACCGTAAATATTGTGTAGGGCCAATTGTTTTCCGGCCTTTAGAGATAGAGAAAAAAAAACGCTCAAGAAGAAAATGTATAAAACGTTATATCCTTTAAATTTTGTCAAATAACTGTATTTTTTCAACAAAAAAAAATAGTATGCGAAATCCGTTATAATTACCGTTACTTTTCCAAAAACGGATAACAAAGCACGATTTTTTCAAAGCAATTTTCCAAAAAAATTTAAGTCAACGCATTCTTGAGTTATTTAAGATATGTACAACGGACAAACCGACAGACAGACAGATAGATAGACACACAGAGAGACAGACATACAGACAGACAGACAGACCGACAGACATTCTCATAATTTAGCCTAAAACGGATTTCGTTCAGAAATTTTCCATCTGCCACCCTTATCCGTCGAATCGGTATCCATACAATACTCATGAATACAAAAGAATACAATACTCATGAATACAATCCTGCATGAATACAGTACAATACTTTCCTTCTTTAGAAGAGAAAAGTAAAAAAAATACCACCTAAGTCAGTGTTTAAAAGCTTATCATCTGTATGCGTCCTTAATCGATTTGCCTAATCCATTTGCTAATTTCATTTTTGCAAAGTAACAAAATTGGATTTCGTACAGAAGATAAATTTCGGAAATTTGTGCTAAAATAATTTCCTGTGTTATTGCCCAGACTAATTTCATTTTTCCTTCTATTTCGTTATTAATTCGAAATCTTTACGTAAATTGAGCCGTTTTTCTCGTAAATTTCTCTCTCTTTCTCTTGCCTTGCCAATCCCCACTCTATTAATAATTCCACGAGTAATTACGCGAAAAACAAAAACCTGATGCCGTTGGCGGCTAATTTGAAAACGGGGTTGTCAGTCGGAGGGTGACTGCAAGGATATTTCCAGGAATATTAATATTACTACGAGGACCTCGTGGTAAGTACGCTACGGGGTTACACCAACGTATGTCGTCGGCCTGGGAATGTGGGCGGTCGTAAAACAGAACAAAAAATCGAGTAGGTTACCAGGATACACGTACACACACACACAAAATATAACATCGTTTAGACATGCTCCAGATTACTATCTACATTACGATCATCCATCAGGAGGCAAGAAATCAAGGAGAAATATTATACAGCAGTCGGGAGTATCGACAGATAAGGGGCAATCGGAGGGTGTCCATGGAGTAAATATAATGATAATCGGGTTGTTTATACTGACTTGCTGTGAAATTCGACTGGAATCGATATAACCATAAGAAAGGGTGATATCAGAGAAAGCTTTGTCTCTTCGACAGGATCTATTGTTTTTCTTTTCCGCACCGCACCACACGCTGGACTATCATCATTCGACGAAATTGTCGTCATTGTCGTTTGCCGTCATCATCATTGTCCATTGGAAATCGACACAGTCTTGTTGATTCAGTATACAACATTTTTCTTGTCATTTTGGGGGGAGGTGAATTGAGGCTAAGCATTATCTTTGAAAAATTCTGTATCCTAGGGACATGACAAACGACGAAAGGATCAAATTGTGCTCAAGACTGAGCAAAGAGATTATCCGCCCACGCAGCGTAAATTCCAATTACAGTGAAAAAAATTGCAACCCTCCCGATCTCATCTATTCTACCACCACATTCAGAGTTAATACTTGGTTTATTGTTTGTATTTCTATGGCCACACAGTATCCGTCTATATGTTGTCATGCTTTCCCAAAAAAAAAAACAATCCTTGACGACACTGTGCCAATGGCCACCATGTGAACAAAGCGTGGGCTGCAGCACATATTGACGATGCATCCCCCCGGCCAGTTGAGCATATATTAACCACCCTCGGTTCATTGAAAGTTGAAAATCCCGCCAAGTGACGTCACATCCTCTGACCATTTTGACAGAGGATTGCTCTTTGACCGCCGACCCGTCGCCGCTGCCATTCAACGAAGCGACGCCTTTGTAGCTTGGATTCTATTTTAGTTTAGCGAAATTAATTTACTCAGCTGGATGGAATCCTTTCGCCATGAAATTTTTAAATCGCTTCTCAATTACACGAGGACTTTCATCCCCTGCATCTACTCGTAGTATCTGACCTATGGTTAAATGTTAAAATGGGGAAAAGGGTTTAATGACATTTCACAAATTACGAATTTTTCAGAATTTACGAGTAATTTCAAGTTTGTTCCTATCAACAAGTTATTTATTATTCATAGTACTCGTAATTTAGATCATATTAACTCAATTTTGTTATTCCATTAGTTCCGTTTTTCCTGTAAACGTGGGGAAAGGCTACGGACTAGTCAAACCCCTGGACAAACCCTACAATTACACCCACTAAAACCAAAAAAAGAACCCCGCTTTTCCTTTTCAGAGTAATAAGGATATTTTTTCCAATAAACTCTGCATAGAGCATAAATCAATATATCTACAATACATGAAAACTTTGTCCCAACTGACTTATTGATTAACTCATCAACGCACGGCCCAATCTCCTGGAGCTAGGAATCTGTGTGACATCGAAGAGGAGAGAGGGATTTTAAAAAAGCGAAAATTAGTTTGAGTAAAAAATTACAGTAGGAGTTCTTTAATATTAGTATTGAAATTTTACTTGAAAACTTACATACCATCAAAACATAAGGGAAAGATACGCCGCAGACGAAATTTCTTGATAAAACTGACTCTGGACGCTAAAAGTTACAGGCGAAAGTTTTCACTATCGAGTCTAAATATATTTCTGGAATCTTGAATCTTTCTGGAATCTTGAATCTTTTTAAAAGCTTTTATTTAGCTTGCCTTCGCATCTGTTTGTCTGTTTGTCAGAGTCAAATTTTGCAATCCAATTTTGACCCACTTCCACATACATAAGTCCCATGACAATACAATACAGTAATCCCTCGAACTACGCGGTTTTTAACTGCGCGGTTTCGCAACTGCGCGGTTAAGTTTTTAATACCAAAATTTCGAACTGTGCGGTAAAAATTTCGCAGCTGCGCGGTTTTTTTATAATTTCCGTATAAAAAACATGTTCTGAACATATATTTTGGTGAATCCCCGACAAGAAGAAATCAGCTGGTAATTTGGTATCTTCGTACATATTTGGTAATTTCGTGCTTATATTAGTGTTTATATTTAGTGGAAATTGTGACATTAGGTAAGACAATTGGTGGGAATATGACTGCTGACGATATTTTGACACAGTTCGGCGATAATTATAGCGACGAAAATGATGAAAGTTATAGAGATTATAAGAAAGCAAAACCTTACGCACCAAAAACTGACAAATTTTTTAATGCTTGGTAGTCAACTTTAATAAGAAGCTCTTAATACGGACCCTGATATGGAGCGTGCCTTAAAATTTCGGTGAAATTTGACAACCGCTTTAGCCCCATACGTAGAAATGCATAATGAAAAACAAAAATCGGGTAATCAATCACTAATAACAAGGTTTTTTCAAAAAGATTAGTAATACATATCATATCTTTGTATTACTTTAAATATGTCGTTAAATAAAAACTTTTTTCTATTTTTTTTTTTGAATTTTTCTAATATCTGGGACCTAACCCCAATATTTCATACAAAGTAGGGTTCACAGTGCGCGGTTTCGCAGTGCGCGCTCTTTTTGTGGAACGTATCTACCGCGCAGTTCGAGGGATTACTGTATTTTCACTACTTCGTCTTGGTAATGATAAAGGAAGGTCCTATAAGGAGAACCCGATTATCCGTTTTCCCAAATTTTTCGGAAAAAAATCTCATCTGAGGGTTTTTGGGATCGCTGAATTTGATTCTGGGGTCAAAAGGTCCGTAAGAATAACTCAAAAATAAGGATGTATATTCGCAGACTGAAAAGTATAAACAAGCGCGGCGAAAGATGGCAAGACGGCGTCGGCCAAGACGCGAAGAGAATTGGAATGCAAAACTGGAGGACATCGGCACGTGACCGGGACCTCTGGCGAGAGACATTGCAGACCAAGACCGGAAACCGGTTCAGACTAACGATTGCGATTACGATTGAAGCTTCTCGACCAATAAGAGCAAAGCTTCCAACAATAGGGACATAAAAGCTTTGATATAATTGGTCGCGGAAGCTCAATCGTAATCGCAATCGTTAGTCTATATTGGGCTTTAGATAAGTTAATTCATTCGTTGCCATCGCTGCGCTAGAATCTATTGTCCAATGGCATTTCTAAGATACGACTTTAATCGCCTCAAGATGGAAAACGATCGTTCAGCAGACGATGTTTACACGGAAAGCGTAACCAAATTTTTCAAAAGCTTATGTAGTCACAGAAAAAATTGTTCATTAATTTCTCTAATATTAAGATGGCCGTAAAATTACAGCTTATTGCTTCCCATTTTTTACACCAAATTTTGTATTCCAGCATAAGCTTTTAGGAGGCGTAAAATGCTCTGTCGCTATGGATACAAATTTTAAACATGTGAGGAACTTGGTGAGCAAAATGTGCACACTGGTTTAGAGCTTTTCAAAGCGAGCTTTTTTACCACAATTTTCTACTTGATTTTTTTCCCTGTCTATCTCAATTTCGTTGAAATTTTGTCTTAAAATCGACGTAGAAATTTGTTTGAAATGCACGGAGAGAAATTATAGGATAGATTCCTACAAAAAATAGGAATATAAGAGACAGTGAAATTTTGTGGTAATGACTCCCAAACAAAAGGAAGTTCATGGCAAAAAAATAGGAAATTTTCCCAAAATTATAGAAATAATTCCCTATTTTTAGGGGGTCATTGCAGAACAGTCCACTGTCTCTTATATTCCTATTTGGATTTCTCTTCGTGTGGATAAATCCATGGAGGATAAATCCGGGGAGTTAATATTTGAAAAATCTTGGCATCTAAAACGGCTTTATCTCTTGTTTTTGCGGTCCCAATAAAAAAAATGTTTCCATTGCCTCAATTGTTGTATGCAGAATTTCAGTTAGCGTTTAAAAATTATCACCGAACGTGACGCAACTCTTCTAAAATGTGCGCGAAACAATCACACCCAGAGACTCGAATTTGTTGAAATTTTTCATAGAAGATCGTCGAGATTTAATTCAGTTCCATTCCCATGTCACTCACCCGAATGGGCCCAACAAACCTCAGCGAGCGAACCTCCATCGCCACGCCGACCGCCCTACCCAAAAATTCACCATTCCATCCGCTTTTCACCCGTGATAAGACAATTCACTAAATTATAAAATTATATTCTGATGGAGAGGCATTCAAATTAAATTATAAATAAATGAAATGATTATTACTACCAGTTAGTATCAGTCATTGTCCCAATAGACCATCCTGACAATGCTTTGTCTTAAGAACTTTGTTGTTAAACTTTTTTATATATATTTTGATATATCGCTGGATTATATTCAAATTGATGTCTCATAAGAGATAGCTCATCTAAAAATATTGAGTAATTTTACTAATTTGCTTTTAACATTATTGATTTGTGTCGAGATTTCATCATTATAAGTTGTTAATAAATAAAAATGGCAGATAGCTTTAAATTGATTTTGTATCCGGGAATCATTTTTAATTTTTCCATATCATAATTATTTTGTTAACTTCATTAACCAGGGCAGCAATCATGTATTCCGATGCGTCTCTGTCTTTCGATTTCGACGCAGCTTTTAACTCTTGACTTCGGCATATCAGCAGCTTCAAATTTCCTGGAGTGACAGTCAGAATCACGTTTGGATTCATAGTGACGATTCCGAGAAATTTCAAGCTACAGATATGGCGAAGTCAAGAGTTAAAAGCTGCGTCGAAGTCGAAAGACAGAGACGCGTCGGAATACATAATTGGTGCCCAGAATTTCATTCGATCTACAAGGATTTAAAAACCTTTCAAATAATGGTGAAACCACAATAGCGCTTTGGCGCTTGAACGCCTTGAAGCGCCTGTGCTAAACCATAATAACGCTTCGTGAGAATTACACGCGATATAGTAAGGTTGATTCACCAAACCATTAAAAATTCAGTGAAACAAAACCAATTTTTTGAAATACCAAACCAAAACCAGAACCAAATTTTGAAATCTTAGGGACCAAAACCAAAAACCAGAAATCCAATTCAAGAAACGCTTGGTTTGCATCTCTGAATAAAACCGCAATTGCTTTTCCCTTAGGGTACGTCCATAGTGAACCAGCTTCTCGCTTTCTCGCGCACCAGCTTTCCGGCGAGATTTACGCCGATACTTATAACCAGCGTGATTCTCGCAGGTGATGGTCATAGTGAATCTCGCGTCTGTACTGCAGATACGATGGCACTTTCAGGGCAACAACTGTCAAAACAGGCTTGTAGCTGGTTACCGGCGTTAACAAGAATTAAAAATTGATTCCGGTAAAAGCTGGTAAACGCCGGCTGTTTCTAATGAAAGTGAGAAGCCGGTTCAGTATGGACGCGACAATTCGTACTCGGGTTAATTTTTATCCAGCGTAAACCGGCGACTGAAAAGCGAGAAGCTGGTTTTATGACCACAATGGGCGTACCCTAAGGCACTTGGCACAACGAATGCGAATTCGCACCGCATAGCGAAAAAGCTCAAACTTACCAAGCGATCTTATATCTTATGTCATCTACATGAACTCTAATTTTGCGGAGACCGCATTGTTACGTAATACAAAATTAGAGCTCATGTAGATGACATACGATATAAGATCGTTTAGTGAACTTGAACTTTTTCGCAATGCGGTGAGAATTCGCATTCGAAGTGCGAAGTGCCTTATGGTAAACATTCATCTCAGGTTTTATGCAAACCTTCGATTTTGGCTGCGGCCGAAGGTTAAGAAAAAGGCCGAAGGTATAGGCTTCAGCTTTGGCTTTGGTCAAAGGTTAAGAAAAAGGCCGAAGGTAGGCTTCAGCTTTGGCTTTGGTCAAAGGTTAAGAAAAAGGCTAAAGTTCGGCTTCAGCTTCGGCCAAAAACTGGAGTGGTATTCCGAAACTTGTTTCAAGCGTTTGAATCGAGTTAGAAGAAAAAGTAGTAGTCGCTAGCTTTGTTTTGCACTGACATTTATTTTGGTCGAAACCAGAGACAGCGAATACAACTTTTTTTCTAGCTCGAAACAAACACTTGAAACAAGTTACGGAATACCACTCCTGATCTTCGGTCAAAGTCTAATTGTAAGTTAAAGTTGAACCAATTTCCACTGAACGTCGTGGCGCTAGACGCGGGGCGGTCTTTTTGAAAATAAAAAATTCTCTCATAGATATCCTTAAATTAATTTTCCGCTTAATTTAACAAAGAAATAAAAAACCTGATCGCAAAATATGTCTCTATTTTGTATATAAATGTATTACAATTCACCCCTAAATTCAATCACTGTCGGCTTAATATTTCCTCTCGAGACCTCATAAAACCAAAACAGATCCACGTCAATGGGGCGTCATTACACAAGCATAAAGCAAAGTTTTATCAACTTTTCGTTTCAATCTTTTTCAAATTTATTTTCAGCTCAATTCAATTCGCTTTCATTTAGTTTGCGTTTCGACCAGATTTGCAAATGTTATCGCAACGTGTGTTTTTTTTCGGGCCAAGTGATTTTTTCGGGCGCACTTAAAGCGAAACCACCGCCAGATTCGCTTGTTCAATCTTAAGTGGTTTATCTATCAATTGATTATGTTGTTAAATGAACCCCACAAAATGCTTACGCTATTTACATATTTATGCTTTAGTCTATTTTACATATTTATGCGTGTCCATTTATACATTGCTCTCGATTGCGATTGCGATTTCGCTTCTCATTTTCGTATCACAAATTTGCATTTAATTGTCTAAGTAAAATGTTTTAAACGGTTTGTGGTTCAAGAGCAAACAAGTTGATTGTGCCCAATATTCTTCAAGAGGTAGAGCTTCAATTTTGTGGGAGATAAAATCCGAGTTAGAATTAGTCCAATTTCGAATTTGATGTAAAATCGCATGAATTTTGATTGCAAAGATTTTTTTCGGATATCGTCAGATTCAAGTGAAGTTGTGCTAAGTCCAAAATATCAAATTTTACACAGGAGGAAAAAAAACCTTTTTCAGTTTTACAAAAATCGTAGTTTTCTTTTGCAAAAGTAACGGTAGCTATAACGGGTACTTCCCATACACTTTTTTTTAATTTCTCGAAACCTATTCTCTTTTATGAGAAAATTAGTATAACAAAATTTAAGGGATATATAATTTTCCACATATTTTGCTTTTTTTGTATCTCTAACGGTTCTCAAGATATTTGAAAAAAAAAATTTGGTATTACTAAAAATCCAAAATTACGTCTGTATCCCAATTGACCAATGTTGGAATTTTTGTACCATGTCCAAATGTACCACGCAATTTTCCTTTATAAAGTTTAAGAATATTTGTGGGAACATTTATAATTATGGACCTTATGGTACAAAAAGGACCATTTTCACAGGAAAAAATCTGGGATTTCCAGACAAAATTCCATAAATCGTACCTTCGGTACTTGGTACAAGATGATTGGAAATCCAATTGGTTTTCCAACCAATTTGGTCAATTGGGATTTCACCACTTTTATACACACTTTTTAGTCTTCGAATATACTCGTATATCCTTGCTTTTGAGTCATTCGTACGAATCTTTTTTGACTCCAGAATCGAATTCAGCGATCCCAAAAACCCAGAGATGAATTTTTTTCCGGGAAATTTGAGAAAAAGGATAATCACGTATACTTAAAACACCTTCCCTTATTCTTGCAACGACGAAGTAGTGAAAATATTCAAAATTAGATTGCTGACAAACAGAGAGAGAGACATACAAACAGACAGACATACAAACAGACGGGCAGACAGACAAAAAGGCAGACAGACAAACAGATAAACAAACAGACAGAAAAACAGTCAGACAAACAGACAGACAAACAGACAGACAAACAGACGAACACACATACAACTGACAGACATACGGACGGACATGAGGAAATATAAATCTTCTGTCATCCTTGACACCCTCGTGTATTCCATTTTTGTGTTCGATAATTGATTCGATGCGTTACAAGCGGTATACTAAAGCCTAATTCAGACTAATGATTGTAATTACACTGTAGAAAATGAATTTGAATTTAAACCGAAAAATGGGGTAAAAACGGGGTAAATTTGCAAAAACGTCGTAAAATTTCGAAAAAAAATCAGAATTTAGCTCGAACACCATTTAAGTTGTAAAATCACCCAAAAAACATTAATCTTACACTAGAAATAGGCTAATTTTAAACCTTGCGTAAAATTTCGACCAATATTCGTATTTTTACTCTCATTTTGGTGTAAAAACACGCTCGCAGGGTATTTTTGCATTATTGTATGGACAATTTAACCTTAACCTTATAATTCGCATAAGGTTTGTGGCATCGCAGTATAAATACTCGAATCGAGTTTTACTCTACCAAAATCCTGTGTGGCGCCTGCCACATGGCAGACATGCCCGGGAAATTTGGATGTGAAAACATCCGCAAAAATAATATAATATTTTTGTTTTTGCAGACCGTATAAGCCGAGAAATTCTAATACCATTTTCGGTGTAATTTTAAACAAAAAATGTCGTAAAATTACACCTTTAAGACGCGGTTTTGCTACCAAATAGGAGGAAAATTACAACAAAAATGTGGTAATTTTAAACATCCATGTCGTAAAATTACACCCGTATTGTACTTTTACTTCTTATTTAGCTTAAAGTTCCCCCGTAAAAGAGGCTTTTGTACGCCACAAAATGAGTAAAAATGCATAGCTTTTAAGCCATTACGACTCGGTGTAATTTTACCCCTATTATCGTAGGAAAATGGTTTCCTACGATAATAGGGGTAAAATTACAATAAAATTTTCTAGAGTGTACGATTACCGATTACAATTGAAGCTTCTCGAACAATGAGATCAAAGCTTTAAAAGATAGGGACATGAAATCTTTGATCTCATTGGTCGAGGAAGCTCAATCATAATCGTAATCACAATCGTCAGTCTGATTTGGGCTTAAGTCTAATAAACTACTATATGTATCGGGTCTTTCAATAAGGACATAACAATTTTGTATTTAAATAAAACACAGAATAATTGAGATATCGGGCTGAAATTTATTCCAGGTGTAGTGGACATATTACATTTAAGTATGAAATTCGATGTCGTTTATATGGCCACTGCGAGCACGTTTGCTGATTGATTCTTTGGACCCAATTTTCCACCACTCTTCCACACATATCGGCCGGAACGTTGGCAATTTCGCCAAAGCTCCTCTAACGTTGTTGGCTTGTTGGCATCCATAAACCAACGACTTAGCATAACCCCATAAAAAGAAATCCAACGGAGTTAAATCGCATGAGCGAGGTGGCCATTCGACCGGACCATTTCTCGAAATTACACGATTGCGACCACCGACTCAGAATTTCGGTAGTAAGTTTTAATAACTTCCAAACGTTGCTCGTTCGTGAACTTCATCATGATAAAAATGTAAACCTTGACTGACGTTTTAGCATTGCCAGATCAGAAAAAAAGTTTTAGGGTGCGTTTTTATTAAAATACAAAATTGTTATGTCCTTATTGAAAGACCCTTGATATCATATAGAATATAAAATAATTTGAATTTAACAAAATTGATTTTTCGCAATTTTTTTCATCTGGCTATTTTATATTAACACTTTCCACATGTTCAATTGAACTCGCCGTACTGATTTCAATCATGCCATGCTCAAAATGACATGAACTCAATCTTGTAGGAAAACTATGCATGACAAATGTGTGATTAAACTCCGTTTTATGTTAATACAGTCGTAGATATTTTTGTGTGTACGTCTGCAAGTGTCATATATGAAAAAAAACGCAATTTAAGACCTAAAATTCGCGACAAAATTTTTAAATATTTTTCTTTGATGTACGATTTAATTTTATTGAACCTCGTCTGTATTTGACATTTATTTTTGACCCTGTTTTTTTTTTTTGATAGTATTGTTGAAATCTCCTTCTTAGAATTTATTACGAACGAAAATATTTTCCCGAAATTTCGACTTAAAACTCCTATACGCCACAGATATCACACAAAAGAAACCATCAACAATTCGTTAGTCTGGCATTTATCTTTAAATTCAAATCTCAATCAAACGAATTCTTGAAAAAATACGCCTAGCAGCAGAAATTAAAAATATTCCAATTTAATTTACAAAATCAGATATGTTTTCTGCAAAAACGTGGCGGAGAAGGCTTGGTACAAAAGGTTTTGCGTAGGGTCGTGAATTATTTCTCAAGCATAAAATAAACACACTGGAATAAACCAACATTTTTTTTTAAATTTTCACAAAAGGTAAATTCTTAACAAAATGCTTTGTTTTTTTTGTTCTATAAATTAGCTGATGGAAAATGGAAACCCTCTGAAAATAAACTTCTATTACCCCCCGTCCAGTTCTAAAATTTCGGGAGAAAATTTTAGAACTGAACAAGGGGTGGAAGAAAATCACCGGCATTGAGGGGGGAAAAAGAAAAACGATTAATGGCAGAACACTTTACGTAATCGAAACGTTTCTAAACCTACGGGAAAAATACCTGAAATTCATCGACAATCAAATGAAAATGATACAGAAAATAGGGAACCGTTGTGGGATGGAATGGTAGCGTATTGTAACCGAAGGCAGGTTCTACGTATTTTCCAGAAGAAAAAAAAAAAAACAAATTAAAAAAAATATATCGATTTCAAATTTGCGGCGATGATGAAGGCAGGCAGCAGCAAATTAGAGAAGATTTCAATCATTTTCCAAAATGACGACAATCGTGACGAGTCTTTTATATTTTACAGTCTCCCCTGCCACCTCTACTCATTGAGGGCTGTCTCTTTCCCTCTCTCGTAATTGTCCCACTGTTAATGGAAATAAAGAAAGCTAATTTTTTTGCAAATAACCACAAGCATGACTACAAGAACGAATCCCAGGAAACGGAAAAAAGGACACCACCTTTTGCCACCTGAACAAAAAAAAACCATCCCACTATAAGCAATTACGACAGTCGCGAGGATTTTCTATTAATTTTCTCTCAATAAATTGTAGCAATATTGACAAAAAAAAATCGAAAGATAAAAGTGGAGAGTGGCGTGGGGGCAGAGTGGGGGAGAGGGCGGAACGGTCTACTGTCATCAGCATAACAGCCAGAGTTTCAATTGAATTAAGAAAACCTTCGATCCATAGGTAGATCCTCATTCCTAGTTTTTGGAATTTTGACGACATTCTGAAAAAAAGCGTCAGGAAAAGATATCCAAAACATAGCAGAACGATGCGAGGAAACTTTCCCATCCCCATCTGGTCGATGTTAAATTAAAATCTCAAAAAAAGAAACCCTAAAACCGCCTGGATGACATCCAAGCAACAACTTTTAAAAAATTTGGTAGCGCGGGGAACCGTCCGGGAGTGAAAAAAAAACTCCTCTTCTTAAAGTCGGAGGGATTTGAAAATTCTTTGGCGGTTTTAGGAATTTCAATGGTTCCAGGAACATCGAGAGAATAGCAACAAATTGCTCAGATTTTTCCCGCAAAAGCGGTTATTTTTCTCTTCATCACCCCTCAGGACTTTCTTCTTGTTAAGCGGGAAAAAAATCGATTGGCGTTCGCTCCCGAAACTTGTTGGGCGGGTTACCAAGAAAAACATCCTCACCCAAGATACTTTTTTTAAAAAATACGGACAGGAAACCCGTAAAAGTTACATCTTTTGCAATAAGAAGACAAATTTACGTGTGGGCCAAAGATAGCTCACTGGCGAAATGAAAGCATGTTCAACAATTCCCGAAACGTTTTTCCTTCGACTTAACTTTTGGTCTTGTAATATTGGTTATGGCGAAGGTTTCAAATGCGAATATGAAAATCGTAGAAACAATCTGAAAGAAAAATATCTTATGTGAGCAGCACATGACTTTCTTATACAAAATTTAGGTTTTTGCACAATTTACCTGACGGATAAAATATTAGTTTACATAAAAATATGAATTTTTATTTTACAAAATGTGAAAAATCTCGATAGCGGTAAAAGATATTGATTTACGGTAAAAAGGAAAAATGTAGAGAATTTTAATACTTTTAACTCTGCCATCAATGTTTTTTCGAAAGGCCGTTACTTTGCAAGCAATTTCGAAAAAAATCTATTTTTTTAACAATATTTCGATAACGGTAAAAGATAACGGTAAAAGATAACGGTAAAATAACAGTAAAATACAAAGTGGTCGGGAATGCTACTCTCTTCAATTCATCTCATAAACAGACCTGTTAAACCCGTTATTTTTCAAGATAATCGCAAAAAACTGATTTTTTTTAAATAACGGTATACTTCGATAACGACTTGAGATACAAAATTTTAGTAAGAGAAAAATGTATAGGAAATTTTATTGTCTCCATAACTTTTGTGATAAAAAAGACTACTGAAAAACGCGTAGTTTCTGAGTAAATAACAAAAAACGAAATCACGATTTTTAAAAAGCCGCCATTTTGGTTACTTCTGGTTAAGGGATTTCCACGGATTGCCGCATCCAGAAACAAACATGCCAGTTAAAATTTCATGGCTCTAGCTCTATTAGTTTTTGAGAAATCTTGTACACAGACTGACAGACTGAAAAACTGACAGACAGACTGAAAAACTGACAGACAGACTGAAAAACTGACAGACAGACTGAAAAACTGACAGACACACTGAAAAACTGACAGACAGACTGAAAGACCGACAGACAGACTCAAAAACTGACAGACAGACTGAAAAACTGACAGACAGACTGAAAAACTGACAGACAGACTGAAAAACTGACAGACAGACTGAAAAACTGACAGACAGACTGAAAAACTGACAGACAGACTGAAAAACTGACAGACAGACTGAAAAACTGACAGGGAGACTGAAAAACTGACAGATAGACTGAGGAGTGGTCAAGAAATGTTTTTTTGGTAATATTAAGAGGTCGCTATTTTTCATAAATACAAAACTTTATTATACTGCGTATAAGAAAGTAAAAAAGAAACTATGGAGCTTTGAAAGGATTTTTCTTGTTGTATTTTTTGGGGATTTTTTTGTTTTTTTTTTTGCACCACCCGGAAAACTTTCAATGAGTCCCGAAAACTCGAGAAGCCATCTGTTACCCCAAATTTCGATTAGGTGAGAAAGAAACGAAATCGGGGCTGGGGTTCGGAAACTTTGATTTCTTCTTTCCAAATGCAATTCACATATTTTTTCATCGATACGCCCCTAAACATCCTTAGGTGAATTTCCCTTCATTGCAAGAGGGATATCTCCCACCGGAATTTTGCTAATTTCAGTTTTTCACAAAAAGAGGCTGAGCACATTTTCTATATCTCAACAAAAGGAAGAATTATTCTTTTTTTTTACTCCTCCACCCACCGCCCTATTCACATTCTGCTGTGCCCTTCATGTTCCGATCTTCATCTTTCCCTTTTGCCCACATTTTCCAACTTTCGCCTTCCAGTTTCGAGAGACCGAAGGGGGTCAAATTCCATCCTTTTTCCATCAAACCTCCTTCTATTCCTCCTACAAAAAAAAACCCCATAACCACACCACCAAAAATTTGTCTTCCCCAAAAATTCGAATGGATTTTAGTTCGCCCCTCAATTGAATTCTAAGGACGTCTCCTCAAAAGGACGAGATGTGAATCTCCTATAGCGGAACTAAAGGTAAAGTTTGTGTGCTACAAGCAGTTCGAGCTCAAATAAAAAACTTTTTCTATAACCCGGCTATAAAGTGGGCCAGGCCATGGTAGCAAATAAGGATAACTCTTGCATTAGGGATTTGGCCGTTTTTTCCCACATTGCGGATAAGTGATATGTTAAGTGATCAGAATATGTTGCTTCATTTTTAGTTTCCGGAAAGTTAGCCAACTATACAAAATATAATAAAATACGACTTAGCTCGAGTCCAGCCTTGTTGGGTTGGCACAAAAGTTTTTTGCGAAGATGAAAATCGATTAATATATGACGCTTCGGGCCTCGTGATTAGATTTTATTGGCCATTTCGGATAGGTCAAAGGTTCCATGAAAGTTCAATTAAGCGAAAAGTTTTACTGTAATCAAGACAAATCTGTGACGATGGTCAGAGTTTTTGCATCGTGTCGGAGATTTGAAAAAAAAGCTCCTGCATTCGGTGAAGAAAAAACTGCTCTTCTACCAGGACAAAGCAGAATATGATGGTTGAAGAACCATTTCGTACCGCAATTCATGAAATTTTGCAGACTTGTGCGATGAACAAGTCTGTAAATTTTTCATAAATTGCGGTACGAAATGGTTCTTCAACCATCATATTCTCCAGATTTGACCCCCTCCGACTATTATCTATTTCCAAACTTGAAGAAAAGGCTCGTTGATAAGAGATTTGAGTCGAACGAGGAGGTCATCGCTGAAACAGAGGTCTATTTTGAGGGCTTCGAGAAATCGTATTATTCGGAAGGTATCAAAAAATTGGAGAATCGTTAGACGAAGTGTATTGCCCTAAAAGGAAAATATGTTGAGAGGGTTTTGCTTAAAAAAGCTGTGTTTTCTTGGCGATAACTTTCCAGCCGGCCCTCGTAATTTCAAATTTTTTATTATGTAATCAACAAGAATTGTGTTATTTTCAAAAATTTTACCTTAAGAACTAAAGGGTGGTCCAACTGTTTGGTGCGCTTTATAGGCAGGCGGCATCATCGGACCGTATTTCTTTAAAAATGCGGAAGGAGTGCGTGTTACTGTCAATGGAGCTCGCTACAGAGCAATGATCAATGAATTTTTGGTGCCAAAAATTCAAGATATTGGTGTAGCTGACTTGTGGTTGCAACAGGATGGCGCTACATGCCATACAGCTAACGATACAATCGCATTATTGAGGGAAACGTTCGATGAAAACATCATCTCAAGAAATGGTCCTGTTAATTGGCCACCGAGATCTTGTGATCTGACACCATTGAATTACTTTTTGTGGGATATGTGAAATCTGTTGTTTACGTCGATAAACCCGGAACGATTACAGCTTTGAAAGCAAACATAACCCGTGCTATTCGCGGAATACCGACCGATATGCTTGAAAGAGTGGTCGAAAATTGGACCCACAGAATGGACCATTTAAGAGTTAGTCGTGGGCAACATTTGAAGGAAATTCTCTTTAAACATTAAATGGCATGGACCAAACTAACAACTTAAATACAGATTTTCCTCAATATATTAATTATTATGTGTTTTATTTACAAAAAAAAACAGGAAGCTCTTATTGGATCACCCTTTACTTTAACACATTGCGTGCCAAGCTGATGTTTATCAAAGTGGATCTTCAAAACTTTATTTTTATTCCTTTCAGTACTTTCACAGCTATTTCCGAAAACCAACTATACACATACATTTGCCAGAGGCTACTGGTTAATAATAGGGGAAGTATGCCCAAAATGACATAGATGGGTAAAATGACATACTGCAATATCTTAGAATCCGCGAATATATCAGATCTCCTTTTTACCTTAATATGTGCTGTTAGTGAAGTTTAACAACCTGTGAAAACAATAGCTCAGTTTACTGAGTAGCGTCAGAGTGAAAAGATTTAAAGTCTTTTTCTGCAGAAAAAGTTTTTTTTAAGTGATCTCATTTTTTCAATTTTTGGTAAGTTTTCTTTTTTTAAATTGTTTCTGTTTTAGCCAGACCATACATTGCTATGTTGTTTTCGAAATAAACTTGTTTGTTTAAAACAAAACAGTTAGCTTTTAATATTTTTTTATATGAAAGTCTCAATCATAGTATATGCCCAAAATGACATACTGATAATATCTACCAAAAAAAAGAAAAGGAAGGTCACTAAAGCTTTTTTTTATGGACGACATCGATAATGAAGCCTTTACTGCTGACAACGATGCGCCAAAGGAGGAAAAAAAATTTTGCGTGTAATTACTCATGTCATTTCGATATGTCATTTTAGGTATGTCATTTTACCCATACGTATGAACAAAGCGAACTTTCGTAGGTCTCCGAATTTTGACTCATATTTTTTTTATTTGCATTTTCTAAAACTAAATGGTATGGAATATCAATTGATATTGAACCAAAGAATAAATTTGGAAATTATCATATTGTTTCTTCTTCAAATAAAAAAATTATTATCGAAAAAGTAAACAGTAACACATGGATCAATAAGTCCCGAGACTAACAATGAAAACAACATTTTTTTTGCCAAATTTTTTTTTATTCATCAATATAATCACCTTTTAGGGTGATACAATCGTTCCAACGCTTTTCCAATTTTTCAATACCATGTTTATAAAAAAAATTATCTTTCGCTTCAAAATAAGCTTCAGTTTCAGCGATGACCTCCTCATTTGAGCCAAATCTTTTTCCCTGGAGCATTTTTTTAAGATCAGCAAAGAGCCAGTAGTCACTGGGGGCTAAATCTGGCGAGTATGGGGGGTGGGGAAGCAGATGAAAGCCCAATTCGTTCAATTTTGCCATTGTTTTCATCGACTTGTGGCAGGGTGCATTGTCTTGGTGAAAAAGGATTTTTTTTCTCTGCATGTGCGGTCGTTTTTTTGCGATTTCCTCCTTCAAACGCACCAGCAAGTCAATATAATAATCACTGTTGATCGATTTACCTTTTTCGAGGTAGTCAATGAAAATCACGCCATGCGTATCCCAAAAAACTGACGCCATGACTTTGCCAGCTGACTGCTGCGTTTTCGGACGCTTCGGACGGCTTTCGCCAGCTGTGCGCCACTCAGATGACTGCCGCTTCGACTCTGGAGTGTAGTGATGTATCCATGTTTCGTCCATGGACACGTAATGACGCAAGAAATCTTTTTTATTGCGAGTAAATAGCGATAAACAGCTTTCTGAATCATCGACTCGTTTCTGTTTTTTGTTCCATCGAAAGCAATCGCGGCACCCACTTGGAAAAAACCTTTTTCATGCTCAATTTTTCATGAAGGATAGTAAATGCACTTCCATATGATATCTGTGTTATCTCAGCAATCTCACGGAGCTTCACTTTACGATCTTTCATTATAATTTTTGTCACTTCACTCACATTTTCCGGTGTAACGGCTTCCACAGGTCTACCCGAGCGTTCCGCGTCATTTGTGTCGGTACGACCACGTTTAAACTCGGCAAACCACCGACAAATCGTTGCTTTTGATGGACAAGAGTCCGGGTAACATTTTTCAATCCATTGTTTCGCTTGCACGGTGTTTTTACCCATTAAAAAACAATGTTTTATCAGAACACGAAACTCGGTTTTTTCCATTTTTTAAACAAACTACAAAACGACTTTACTCCAACCTCGATAACTCAGCTGTTTCTGGTCCGATCGACTTAAAATTTTGACACGTTTCAAGCAAAGGTTAGTACTCTAGAAAGACGTGGTTACTGGTTTACTACGAGCGTCATCTCTGGGTTAGTCTCGGGACTTATTGATCCATGTGTTATGTCATTTTGGGCATACTTCCCCTACAGCTACTACATTTCCATGCAACATTATCCAGAAGTGAGATTTTTTTTTTAGTTTTTATTCATCTGTAGTCGTCATAGACATATGTTAACATTTTCTATGTTAAGGACGGAATACAATTGGCCCGACACAACATTTACGGCGACAGATTACGACCACAATGTCGCCCTCTATATACAATTGCGCACACTTTATTGTACTAAACGTCATTTGCTTTTCATTTGATTTCGACAATGTGACGGTGATATAACATTCTTTTGTTACTAATTATCATACAGAATAGGAATGTGAATGTAAGCAACATAGCATATGAACTATATTTCCTAATACTTTCTTTAATTTCCCCTTGAGTGACGAAGTTTAGATTTTTTTACGCTCCCATAAGACTTCACTTTGAATCAACCATGAAATTTTGTCGGCGAGTTGAACGACAAAAATTAAATTTGAGTCAACTTTTTACAACGACAAAGTTGGTGGGATTGTTTATTCTCTAGATCAGTGCTCCGCAACCAGTGTGCCGGGAAATGATATTAGGTATGCCGCGGTAAACATTTCAAAAAGCTATTTAATAATTATTTCAGGATTTGTTTTTTAATTTTTTCATTATAAATATTTTATACACAATTTTTTTTATGTTTTCTTTTGTGGTGTGCCCCGGATTTCCAGAAAAAAAATTGGTGTGCCGTATGCAAATAAAGGTTGCGGAGCACTGCTCTAGATTATAGTCCAAATCCACACAGATTCAAAGACCAATAGGTTTTGCCGGCGCACACAAATTTTAAATTTACTGTAATGATTATTTTATCCTTTTTAAGGGATTCAGGAGTTTTTCAATTTTTTAGGCCGTGTCTCCACTAGGGCTTCTCAAACGGGATCCCGGGATTCCGGGGGTAAAATATCATCCCGTTATCCCGGGATTTCAATCAAATTTCCCGGGAATCCCGCTATTTCTTATTAACATTTTTTTTACTCTTTTTAACGATATTAAAAATATTGTAACACGAAATTTGCGTAATTTTTACTTCTTTTTCCCTCTAGTAACGAATTTCGTTTTTCC
This sequence comes from Chrysopilus asiliformis, assembly GCA_964034945.1. Taxonomy (NCBI): domain Eukaryota; kingdom Metazoa; phylum Arthropoda; class Insecta; order Diptera; family Rhagionidae; genus Chrysopilus; species Chrysopilus asiliformis. The sequence continues at coordinate 85,841,144 of OZ035962.1, read as the reverse complement.
CTCTAGTAACGAATTTCGTTCAAAATTAGGAAAATATAATATAGATGGTACTCCAGTTACCAATATTTTAAAATTAGAAACATAACAAAAGCTATAATTGCCAATCTGGCAATCATTGGAGATCCGTATGGTGATATTCGTATCAAAATTCGAACAGTTATACCAAAATTCCACTTTGAAGTCAAACTTTCCAATAAGATTTTTTAAAATTTATTTCAATCGGATTTTGATGTATGGGAGTTTTATGTAGAATCACATCCTAAATAACATTTGTTCTTGGACTTTTTTGATAAGATCCACCGTTTGTGAGATATTCACAAAAAACGATTTCGTTCGTATGGGGGGTACCTCCCCTAATGGTACATTTTTGCCCATTAACGAACTTAGCCTCGCATTTTACGAAAAACGGATCTGCGCAAAATTTCAAGTCTCTAGCTCAATCCGTGCGCCTGCAATCCGCGCCACAGACAGACAGACAGACGGACAGACGGACAGACAGACGGACAGACAGACAGACGGACGGACATGCAGAAATTAATTATTTTTATCATTCTAAACACACTGGTGTAATTCATTTTTTTGTGCGATGACGGGATCTTGGCGTTACAAACGGTAAGGCAAAGTTAATATACCCTTTGGTTTCACCATACGGGTATAAAAATTCAAAATAGATCAAGTTACCAATATTTTGTAGTTTTGGTTTGTATCGTTTTGTTTCAATGAATTATTTTGTATTTAAGTTTTTGTAATTAAAAATATTAATAATTGAAAATCAATAATGCATTTTTTTTGTATTGTTTTGATTTTACACATTTTTCTCCCATCTAATTGGATAAATTCTTGCTTGTTAGCGAATCCCGGGATTTCCCGAGATCCCGGGATTTCCCGAGATCCCGGGATTTTGAATATTTTTGTCCCGGAATCCCGGGATTTCAATTTCTACGGGAAATGAGAAGCCCTAGTCTCCACTTGGGATTTTTCATCGTAGAGATTTTTGTTTGACCAATCAGAGCTCGAGTTGACGGCAATCAAAAATCCCAGAGATAAATTTCATGAAATCTTGCAATTGCAAAATTTCATGGAATTTCCCGATTCAAGATGGCGGAATCTAAATTCTCCCGACAAGTAGTTGCGAAAATAACTAATTTTTACAAACAATACGATACAAAAGGCTTTGGAAGAGAATATTTAACATTAAGAGCTTTTTCTTTTCGCCTGCTTTTCTTTGTTTCTAATATTTTCCAATAACTGTGACGAGTTGTTTTAACATCAAAGGCATGCGAAGAAATGTAATTCCATTAAATATCTCTGCCTGGCATTGAAATAAATCTCATTCCGATGAGATATTTCTCGGGATAAAATATCGTTAATGGAGACCTGGGGTTAATGTACAAATGATGTAATTTTTGCTCTAATTTAAATTAAACGATTAGAAATGTCGATCCATAACATGTCGATGTGGTTTCAAGTTCCCGTTAATATAATTTTTTCCCCAATCACAAACGCCAACGACCCCGAAAATTGTGCACCAGGCATCAACCTTGAATCTGGCGCATACTAGAAGCAACGTCCAACCACCTGAAATTCCCAGCAAATCCAATTAAGTAAAAAAAAACATAAATAATTTATTAACCCGTCGACATAATAAAAAACTCTAAATTAGTGTCACTCCGATTGAAAGCCCATTGAAACGAGGAAAACTTACGCAGCGCAGATATAGTGAAATCGATTCAGGAAGGAAAATTGCAAGAATCCATAGCGGAAAATCTTACTACAAAAATTTCTTTGTCAGATTGAAAGAATTATGCAATCTCCCAACTGTAATACGGGGAGAGAAAAAATATTGTCTCGGCCGATTCGAGGGTTAGCAGGGGGGATGTGGTTGGGGGGGACCATCGTGGATTATCAACGGATGAGACGCCCCGAGAGGAAAGAATTGAAAGCTTTATGTGCGCAACATTCGTTTCATTTTCCATGGAAAATCACTCAAACTATATAAACGACCACCGCGCGCGCATTCCGCACGTTTTGCGCCGACCTCCCGCAAGTTTATGTGAAAATTAGAGCGAATGAGATGGGAAATTGCAACATGACCTTGAAAAATATTTTACATTTTACGCGAAAGAAAAAAAATGCTTTTTTATATAGAAATATCTTACATTTTCACCCCGCGCGGACGGCGAATGTCTTGCAGCGTTTTGGATTTTATTTTTAAACCTCGAAATGATAGAAGCCAGAAAAGCTCTTTTTATATCGAAATGAACACACAAAAAAAAGCCGTCCATCAAAAAAGCCGCGATAGTACTTGAATAAGGGTTCCATTACGATGTGCGGAGGAACATTCGCGAGGGTTAATGGAAATTTACGGCTGTGGAAAATCCTAGGAAACTCATCGCAGAGGAAAATTTAATCTGTAAAGTGTTTAGTCGTCACCTTAGCAGCGAGTAATTCGATGTCGGGATGAAGGATGGAATTTTCGTAAATATAGAAGTTACCCAGAAGGATCAAAAGCTGATACACAGGAGAAGGGGTTTAGAATCCATGTAAGAGGCGGGCTTGGGATTTTCTTTTTCAATTTCTGAAGAATTTTCTAAGGACAAGAAGAATACGTGGTAAACTTTTGTACTTTCTTCAAATGTGTGACAAAAAAATCAGTCTTGGACAATAGAATTCGACAGGCGGGTAGAGAAAAATCGATTCTGGATCAATTTCCACTTCCAAATTGGCGAGGCCTCAAATGGAGTTGGAATTGGAAATCATTGCCAAGAATCAGTGGCCATGGAATCACTTGTGAGTATTTCATCACTCGGTGGTAGTATTTTGTCCTGGCAAAGGTCCTGGCAAGGATTTCCAGAACAGTGAACGAGGGGGGTTGATGAGGCGGTATTCGAAAATAAAGAAGCACAGCTCCTGCAGCAGACACGAGTTCTGGATCTGAAAGCAGGAGCAAATTACGAGAGCAGGATGAAAAGTTCTAGACCTACAGAACACATGATTATGGCGAAATGTTCCCCTTTTGTCTGAATTATTTTTAGAAAGTCGTAACTCCGCATTTTGTGCCTAAATCCAAGCCCCCCCCCCCCCACCTCTCTATCTAAATTTTACGGAATCCCTGAAGAAAATTGCTTTTTTGGCAACTGTTTTTGGCTACCGTTTTTGGCAACCGTTTTTGGCAACCGTTTTTGGCAACCGTTTTTGGCGACCGTTTTTTAGGGTCTCCAAGATCTCCCCGGAGAATTGAAAATTTTTCGTGAATTTTTTCAGGGTTACCAAAATTGTGAAAATTTTTTTTTGTCGTTGAGTTTTTGGCGATTAATCTTCGAGGGGGACGGGGTTGGATTTAGAAACAAAATGCGGAGTTACGATTTTCTAAATCTAAACTTTAGACTTTATTTTCCAAGGACCGACATTTTTTGAATAAGGACTAAATCCAATACGTTGAAAATCCTCGAAAAATTGAAAATGGTTTCAGAGCACATAAGAAAATCCATGTTACAGACACAAAAAAAAATTTTTTAACTTTTTAGTGACCGATTTTTGGGGACTTCCGCTTCGCCGCAGTATCTGCGCTACTTAACGCCTTTCACACTTACCTTACAAAGAAACGGTTTTTCAAAAACTTCTCGCTAAGAAACGATTTTTCAAAATTCCTCGCTAAGAAACGGTTTTTCAAAATTCCAAGTGGGCAAACGTGGGAGATTAATAGAGGGTTGATGTTTTAAAACGTTGATTTTTGTCATGAAGCCTGTCCGTTAGAAATGTCTGTCCGTTAGAGCTTAGAAACGTCATTCGAGGGTTTTCTGGGTCGCTGATCCTGAATCTGGTGTTGGAGTTTCAAAATTTTAAGTTATTTCCTAGTTTTTCTTAGTGCAAAAAGCAATTATGCAGAAAACTTTAATCCGACATGGACGGGTATGCAAGCTAGTAGGTTATATTTTAGGGGGTTTAAGGGATCTTTAGGGTCATAAATTGAAGTTTGATGACCATCCATAAAATATATAACGGTAATATTCGTCTTTTCCATTCCTCTTTTCCCCACTCATCATGTTTTGCGTGATTTCTTGTGTATCATCCCCTTCGCCCTCACTTATGGTGGAACATATTTTTTGGACATCCCCTTACAATCCTTTTGGGAGTCCACAGATAAACGGAAAAGTTTGACACTACTTTCTTAGGCGTTAAATTGAAAAAATTTCCACAAGAAAGAGGTACAAAAATGTACCCGCCCCCAGTGACAGTATCCTGGATACAACCTTCAAGTGGGTGTCTCGCTGTAATCTTCCAGACGGGAATACTCCCAGCAAAACTTTATCGTTCTGTCGCGATAATTCGAGATTGAAATTTTTCGCGAATTTCACAGCACAACAACGTCGGCAATTCATACTAATTTAATTTTCGCAATGATGCAACTTGTTAGCGACGCTCTGTAAGCCATGAAATCAAACTTCTTGAATCAAAACAACAAACCGGACGGGAAAAACAAAGGAAAAGCCGACCACGCTGATGATTACACGCTGATGATCGGTAGGAAAACCTTGTTGTGTGTGTAAGGGGGGCTGGCAGAGGATAAGTAAACATAAATTTTCATACAATCGAGACATTTATTATGTGGCCAATACGGTTTGGTGTGTATGATGTGAGCGCAAAGATATCTAGTAGCTCTGTTTCTGTTCTCGGTGAAGGTCATCCACTCTCTGGCTAAACATTCGCCAAAATGCGGGGCGAAGCGAAAAGGGTTATAAGCAGTGATGCGCATGATAAAAAAATTTTTGTATCAAATTTTTCAGAAAAAAGTATCAAAAAGTATCAACCTAAGGAAAAGACGTAAAAACGTAAAAAAAGCAGTAACAATTTTATTTTCGGAAAAAAATCATAATTTTCAGATTATTTGTTATAATTTCAAAACTAGCAGGTCGATTCTTCTATATAATCACATACAGCCTTATTAATAAAAAATCCCTAACACGGAGATAACTCATGTGCTAACTAACTCCGAGATAGCAAACTTATCCATTAGATAACTATTCTTATTAATAAAAAAATTTCCTCCATATAATAGCTAACTCGTATTTTATTTAAAAATTTCGCTGGAATACGGCAACCCTTGTACCAAAAAATACGAAAATCTTTTACATTTAAGTCAAATTTTGGTTTTTTAAATCCGTTTCCTTGGAGACGATATTAAAATAAGTCATATTTTGGTTTTTTAAATCCGTTTCCTTGGAGACAATATTAAAATAGGAGTGAAATTAATGTTTTTATTTTAATTGTGATTCACTGCAAAGTAATTAAAAGTGGAAAATTTAAAAATTGAAGGAAAGCGATCAGAAAATTGGTGTTCAAGTGATAAGGTAATATAATAAAACAACATAAATTGCATTTTTTTAATGGATCATTGCTTCTTCCAGTCTTTTTTGCAAGAGTTATGCGCCGTCAAGAGTTATCAACTCCTTAACTCGAGGAAATCGGTATGTTAGCTAACACAAAGTTAACTAACGTCAGTTAACTCTTAAAATTTTTTATTAATAAGAATTTCGAGTTATCCACTGCGTAAACCATTGATAAAAATTAACTAACGTTTATTAATAAGGCTGATACAAAAAATCAAACGTATAACAAAAAAAACATTTCATTGGCCCTATTCTGCCGTTGTGACCCTTAAGTCACAGATCATAAGTCCATAGAATTTGAAGCTTTTGTGACCGAGCTGTGACTAGTCATCGGTCACTGCTAGTCACCAGAATAGGGTTGTTAGTTCTGAAATTGTCCGTGTTATTCGTCTGCACCACAGATATCGTACTACTAGATCGCGGCACTCGAACAATTCCATAGCAAAAATATGGGACAGCGTGACTATGGTTGTCTCATTTATTTTTCGAACTTTAGTGATGTCAGATGTTCGAATTAACAAACTCAATAACACTTGAATTATATGTTTTACGTCGAACTCATAAGACTTATACACAGGTTTAGGGAATTGCATATTAATGTATGTGGCAGCTCTGAATATTAACATGAATAATCGGTATAGGGATTGAATAATATTCCATCGAGGACCTGCATAAGCATTTTTTCCAGAATTTTAATTTCCCTTTTTTCGTCATAGCTTTTTGACGTTTCAGTGGCCCATTTGAGATAGCAAATGGGTTGATCTAGTAGTAGGATATCTGTGGTCTGCACATATTCAGGAAAATTAATTGTATTTACATAGCAATACGGCTTATTTCTTGCTTAAGATTACAGGCAGGCTGAGTTCAGGATAATGCGATAATTTGTGTAGTGTTTACCAACTTCCGCATAATGTTGACTGATACAATTTTAATTTTAAAAAAACCTTTTACTGTCATTTTTTAAAAAAAGTATCAATTTCATGATATTTAGGGAAAAACGTATCTTTGTATCAAAAGTGAAATTTATGAAAAAGAAGTATCGAAATTGATACAAATGTATCAAATCCGCATCACTGGTTATAAGCTCACAGCCGTAGTGAATTCTGATCGTGGATCCCACGGAATTCGCACTCGTCTCTCTTTATAGCGGCACAAAGGTCGTCGCCGATCAATTTAGCGAAATTGGCAGCAGCCAACAGAATCCACAGCCAAGTAAGTCAGTGGGGCCAAGCCGAAATGGAACAACATCAGCACCCCGAAGACTCCCGTCGCCACCAGCTAAGGGAGAGACTCGTGGCATGGAGCTACACTAATCTTGTCCTACTTATCACATACACACACACACATACTCGTACAGCTCTGGGTGCTCCGCAAAGTTTGCGTTGATCCTTGCGCTGTGTGAGTTACATCACTTCCCTCCAGCCCGACTATGGGAGCCCGTAGAAGTCGTCATTTCTGTGCGCTACTTTTGTCGCGATGCATGTGGGGGGCACAATTGTGAGATTCCTCTGGAATTGAATGGGATTAGAAGTAGTGTAAAAGTTATGGTCGAATCTCGTCGGAAAATAGATTTTAACAAAATAGAGCTTCCTCCCCCTCGCTCCCTGCCAATTCAATTTTCCACACCAGAAATTATTACCACTTTATGCCCACGAATTGCACAACTTCCCAAACCAAACATTGCACTGGACAATGCGAAATTAGCGAGAAAAACAATCAGCGAACAGGAAAAACCAAAATCGACAATGGCCAGCGAAGCGCTAGCGCGGGGAGAATCGCTACTCGAGAGTGCCTCAAATGGGGGGCGTTTAATTGACTTACCTCTTCTCTCCTTCAAACAAATCTAATGAAAATCCACAAACTTGCTTTTTCTGCTGGTTATTATCAATCTCGGAAATATTGACCGTTGGCTGTTGCTTAATTTTCAAATCCGCAGGGGGGAACTCAACTTTTTATCAGAAAACGTCAAAAATTTTCACAACTCACTGCCCGAAATTGATTTGGATTTTGCGATGGCTACGTTTTTCGCTCAACTTTAGTTTTCTCGTTTTGCAGCACTTTTTGATGTTCGCGATGGAAAAATTTGTGGAAATTTTATTTTTCAGCGGCGAGTTTTTTTTTATGTCGGACTCAAATTGATTTTTCCAAAAACGCTCGCGACGATTAAACGACTCGAAAATACCCTCAGTTCACTGGAGTGGTTAATTTTAGACTAGCACAGTTGAATTACTTGTGAATTCTGTTAGGATTTCCGCTGTTGAATCCTTTTTCGAATACCGATTTTTTTGTGAAAACGTACGGAAAACAATTTTTATGTGTTCTCGATTCGACAGCTCGACTTGATTTGACTTTCTGAATTGCTATACACTGAGCAATATCACCCACTTTGATATTATCCCTGAAAGGTCTATTCCCTAAAACTAAAGTGGAAAAAACGCTAAATTCGGATAGCAGAACTTCCAACAGTGACAGCAAATCATAATCATTAATAATGACACATTTTGATTAAATCAATCTTTAAAAATCAACAAAAAATAAATGTCAGTGAAACAAATCGCAAAATTCTCGCTGTTGTCAATTCAATCTATTTCACACGACAGCATTCTTGTTTGTGCTGTCGCTGTTGCTATTAAAATGTGTATTTATTGATGATTATTCGTTGATATGATTCCATATAGTGACTTCTTCCGTTAAAACAACACCAGCTTTTAAAAATGCTCCACAGCAAAATAGCAAAATTGGGACTAGAAATGAAACACGACAGCGAGATTTTTTTCGCTCACGCTATGACATCAGAGGGCTTTCAGCCAATGAAATAATTTTGCGGTCGTTGCTGCTGTTGCTTTTGCTGTTGGCCATTGTAATTCCCACTAAGGCTGAATTATAATGACCTGCAACAACAGCGACAACAAAAACAAAAACGCTGCCGTGTGAAATACATTGGATGAATTCATCCTGAGCCAGCGCACTGTGCAAAACCGCTTAATTCCGCCATTGAAGATAAGCTACTGCTGAGTAATTATTTGTCCAAAGGCTACAATCGCCTTTGATAAATGTCATTTCAACATTACCCAAAACCTTATTCACAACTTCTCAAAGTAAAACCGCAATAAAATGGAATCAGAGGAGAAATACTTAGGACGTGATCAAAACGATGTAATTGCATGCTAATTACCGTTCTAAATCCATTTTATATTGGAGAATTTTCAAATCGCTGCAAGGCTGTGCCAAACGGTGATGTAACGCGTTATGTAACGTGTTATGTAATATTACGCGGTAAGTAACGCATTATACAACGCGTTATGACCTGCGTTATGTAACGCGTTTTGTAATGCGATGTGTAACGCGTTCTAGGCCACGAGCATTCTCTAAAAGGATCGGAAAACTTCCACATCTTTGTAGTGCTGGCAGACCCTGTATAAATAATGTCACATTCCCGACAGGCAGACATTCCGAAGTTTGAGTCCAAAGCAATCGGATCAACTAGAGTACCTAAGCGATATATAGGGGTTATACAGTCATAGTGCGTTTTCGTTTTTGACGCGGTGCTAGCACCTTACGCCTGGTGCCAAGAAAAACTGTTCGAATTTGCCACTTTGGCGTCAGATGATTCTGGCACCGGCTGTTCGAGTTTAATGGTTCAACCACAATGAAAGCGGCAAGCGGCAGCGGCGACGGCGGGCGGCATGGCGCCGCCACACATACCGCCAAGCCAGCTACAATGATAGCGGCAGCGGCACCATGATAGCGGCATGCCTCTGTCAAAATTGAAACATCAAAACTTATTTAATCCATCCGCTACTTCGCTCCATTTATTTTCCTTGATTTTATAACCTTATATTGAGGATGGGCCAAATCGTAGAGCACTGGATTTCCTTTTACGAACTCGATTAATTTCTCCTCCGTTGTCGGCATATTGTGAAATCAAAACGTCAAAAATCTGCATAGAATGTGGCGCCGAATGTGGTGGTTGTCACAAAACAACGAAGGAAAATCTTAATAGAATGTGGCGCCCAATGTGGTGGTTTTCATAAAACATTTTGGGCGGCGGCGGCAAGTTTGACTTTGTTTCAAACTCGGCGGCGACGGAAAAAGTCCGCTGCCGTTGCCGCTGTATTGTAGCAGCTCTCGTTGCGCTACATGAGTGCAAAAAAAATGCCGCCCGCCGCTGCCGCTTGCCGCCTTCACTGTGGTTGAACCATAACTCTTTTGACTCTTGGTGGTAGCACCGCTGGACCTAGTCTTGGTACGGGAGCAAATGACACCAAGAAACGGTCGGTCGTTATTTTGAATCTTAAAGTTTTTTTTGCAGACAAAAATCATATTAGAAGAAAGGAAATGTGAAAGTCTCGACGGGTAATTATTTATCAATCAATACGAGCGATAGATACTTGCTAAACAATTGGCTAAATGGTAAAATATGATATTTTTTGGAAATAGTAGATGACTTGATTAAAACTGAACTGTCCCTCAAATTCTATAAATTCGATTATGCCTGTGTTGATTTATATTAAATCTCGTGAGCGAAGAAAGTCACTGTTTAGGTTGTGCGGCACTAGATTCTCCAAATAGCAAAGCTCATATAATTAAAATAATCTCCATATCTTTAGCTTCCAATTGTCCAGCATAATAATCATCAAATTCTTTCAATAACTGATGAATAACAGCAAAACCTAATCCAAGAATTTACCGGCGATCTCCCATTATGAAGGTTTTAACAGTTCTTCACTCCGGCATACTCGAACACGGGGCAGCACTCTTGGTAGCAGACTTAATTTTTGACAGGTAGCAATTGCTTCGGTGCCATGACTCCGGTGCCAAAAACGAAAACGCCCATAGTGTAAAGATAATATAACATAAGTGCTAATAGAACATAGAGATTTTGTATTGTATAGAGTTAGAAACTGTAAATTAATGAATTAAAATCTGACATTTTATTGTGAAATGGAACACTTAGAGTTTGAGTTTGTGGTGGTTTAAAAATCCGAAATAAAGACATTTATTTGTTAATTCTCTCGTGTTATATTCTGCAAATATCTAAACGAGCCAATCCGAGCCCGTTACAATAGAAAAGAATCTAATTTCTTCAAAATAAAAAGAAAAATTGTCCACATATGCTATAATCAAAAATTTCAGAAAAAATTTTTAATACAAATATGCACAACAGAATATTTAAAAAAAAACTGCGTCACAAATGGTAATAGACTTGGCCTAAGGGACCTTTTTGAGATCCCCTGTCCTCTCGGGAGCCTCCTTTCGATTTGGCCTCGCATTGCGGGCGTATGCTTCCCCTTGTTACTCTATTGATCAGGTTTTAATGTAACGTAACTGAAATCTTTAAATAATTTGTAATAGGACGTGGCTATATTAAATGCCTATTATTACGGCACTTTATACTTTTTTCTATTCATACAGATCCAATTTTTTAACCTTAAGGAGAATCTCCTTCAGGAAAATCTCATTAAGGAGAATCTTCATTGCCATGACCTCTGTAACTGCAAAAAAATGCAGAAAACTAGAGCAAGATAAGCTTATACAGATCTAAATAGGAATGACTGAATACAAGTATAAACGCTTTCCCTTCCAGTTTAACAATTTTATAGCAATCATATCAAACCTTATAAAGCTATACAGCTGTATGTGTGTGGTTGAACTACATGAAAAATGACAGCTACGCTATAATAGCACTTTGTATGTGTCTGTGCTCACTATTCACTTACAGGGACAATGTGTGATTGTAGTAGAAATCGCTATAAAAAAGTTCAAGTCCGTCAACTGTAACCATAAAATCGCCATAAAAAAAGAGGGGAAATTATTTTTGCAGTTGCCGACAAATTTTTGCAGTTGATTCTTATCTCCCTTTCTCGCCAAGGTATCTTCACATAAATGTGTCTCTATTTTTTTGCAGTTGGGAAAAGTCATGGTAATGGAGCGCGTCTTTAAAGGAATTTTTCGAGTTAGCTTTTGAACGGAATATCATATTACTTGGCAAGTGCCAAATAAGTGTAGACCTACTGTCTTTTCATCTACTTGCCGGCCAGTAGACAGTTAGGGACATGAGCCTTTAATGTAAGATTCATTAATCAAAAAATACTATGGCTCATAATCTGTAAAGAATTTTAATTTCTTCAAGTTTTTGTGTTCCCAGATTTTGAATAATTTGAAATACTTTTACAAAGTATTTAATTAATCTATAACATTTAATTTAAAAGTACGTACATTAAAACAGTCATATTAAACTAGAATACTTTTTAAAACTACGATAAACTTCTAGCAATTTGTTGTGATAGCTTCTCAGCAAACGACTGTATATAACCCTGACTCAATTTCGTAAGCAGCGCATATGGAGTCTCATAAATATCATCCGGATTGTCCGTCAATTCGTTCGTTTTGTCGAAGTCCCTACCAGAAACTTGGAATCCTGATCCTAAAAAAAGAAATTTTACTTTAATAAATGAAATGTGTTCTTAAAAACATTTCAGCGATTAAAATAACTTGAATAAATAAAAAAACGTGGATTATTTGAAGAAACAAACCTGAAACGCGAATGCAATATTTTTCTCGTTCCAGAGTTTCGACATTAAGGAAGATCTCGAAGGTGTTTGAAACTAGATTTTCGGAAATCTTAATGCCTTGGACGTGGTCTTTTACATCCCGAATTATTGCGTTCGCTTCATTTTGCCAGTCGATAATGTCCTCATCTTGATATTCAAAAGAGTTCGGGACATTGTTTTCCATTTTTTGGGTGGCTTTCTACAAAAAATCCTTGAGAAAATTATCAAGATGAGAACGGAACATAGAATTTCTAAAGGAAGTTGATATAAAATGCTTTTCACTTTGCACTACTAGTATGAATAATTTAGAAAACTTGCTAATCTTTGCAATAATTAGAAAATACCCGAGAAAATTTTTATCGAGCTGCCGGACAATCAAAATAAACTAATCAATTTGACATTTTCTGGCATTGCCAGACTAATATAGTAGCTATAGACTGTGTTCTTTTTTCTCAACATAAAATGTTTACAACTTTTTTTTTGTTATTTTTCTGGAAACTGGCTTGTAGTCTTGTCTGTTATGATAATAACAAAATTAAATCCTAGAAAATATTCTAAAAAATGAAAATTATTACGATTTTACTCAATTTTTTCGTGCATTAGAACAATTTTATGACATATTTTTAATCACCACTCTGGTAACCCCAAAGAACTAAACGTCAAAAAGATATCGATTGGCCGGCAAATCTTGTGAAATACTCTTTAATTTTTGTTTTTTACCATAAATTATTGCGAGCTTTTTGCGAAAGTTTAGGTGTAAACAATGACCGCATTTGATGGTAAGTATTAAGATTACTAAAAACCCACAAAAATGTAAAAGAAACGCTACAAACCCAATCACTAAATTTTTAGAGTTCGGCGTGATGCCGGAAATCGCAAAAGCTGTGGACGAAATGGAGTGGACGTAAGTTTTTTAATTCTTTCTCGCATTTTTCTGAATAAATAAGAAAAAGTTTTCCGCAGCCTCCCCACTGACGTCCAGGCCGAAGCGATCCCCTTGATTTTGGGTGGCGGCGATGTCCTGATGGCAGCCGAAACTGGTTCGGGAAAGACGGGGGCGTTTTGTCTCCCAATTTTACAGATCGTGTGGGAAACTATCAGGGACCTAGCAGATGGGAAAGGAGCAAAGGGAGTGGCTGCGGGGACAGTCAAAGAATGGACAATGTCATTTTTTGACCGTGGAAGCGCTCTCGCAGTTACTCCCGATGGATTTCGTTGTCAGTCCCGGGAGTTCAAGGAATGGCACGGATGCCGGTGCACAACAGGAGTGAAGGGCGAGGGAAAGTACTATTTCGAAGCCACCGTAACTGACGAAGGCCTGTGTCGCGTTGGTTGGTCCACAACGCAAGCGAACCTCGATTTGGGCACCGACAAATTCGGTTTTGGATTTGGCGGTACCGGAAAGAAGTCCAACAACAAGCAATTCGACGACTACGGCGAGGCTTTTGGGATGCAGGATGTCATCGGATGTTGTTTGGATCTCGCCAAACGCGAGATTAGTTTCAGGAAGAATGGAACGGATTTGGGAATGGCGTTTAAAATCCCTGACAATATGAAGAATGATATCTTTTATCCAGCAGTTGTTCTTAAGAACGCTGAGATGTCCTTCAACTTTGGCGAATCGGACTTTAAACATCCAATTCCAGCTGGTTTTATCGCTGTGTCGAAAGCGGAGCCTCGGAATGCTAAAATAAATCCTTTGGCGAATCCCAGCGCAAGCAGTAGTGAGGAATTCAAGCCGAAACCGAATGCCCCGCAAGCAATTATCATTGAACCAAGCAGAGAATTGGCTGAACAAACTTTTAATCAGATTATAAAGTTTAAGAAGCATCTCAAAGATCCAGCAGTTCGGGAATTACTCCTAATTGGTGGCGTCAACGTTCGAGAGCAAATGAATGTCCTGCAGTCTGGAGTTGACATTATTGTGGGAACACCAGGACGACTCGAGGATTTAATTAGCGGTGGTTACGTTTCGTTGACTCATTGCAGGTGGGATTTTTGAAATAAAATCAAGTTTCAACAAATTTCACATTCTTTTCTGTTAGGTTTTTCGTCCTCGACGAGGCTGATGGTCTTTTAAAGCAGGGCTACGGAGATCTAATTAATCGTTTGCACAAGCAAATCCCAAAAATTACATCAGATGGTCGTCGTTTACAGATGATTGTCTGCTCCGCCACTCTTCATTCGTTTGAAGTGAAGAAAATGGCTGATAGTATGATGCACTTTCCAACCTGGGTCGATTTGAAAGGAGAAGATGCCGTCCCGGAAACTGTTCACCACGTGGTTTGTATGGTTGACCCTCTGCGGGATCAATCATGGCAAACTATTCGTCAACATGTGACCACCGATGGTGTCCATTCGAAAGACAATATTCGCCCGAATAATCAAACGCCCGAGACTTTCTCGGAGGCGGTGAAGATTTTAAAGGGCGAGTACTGCATTCGAGCTATTGAAGAGCACAAAATGGATCGGGCTATCGTGTTTTGTCGAACGAAATTGGATTGCGATAATTTGGAGCGGTATTTCAAGCAAGTCGGGGGTAACAAGTATTCGTGTGTTTGTTTGCACGGAGATCGGAAGCCACCAGAGCGGAAGGCGAATTTGGAGAAGTTTAAGAAACAGGAGGTGAAGTTTCTTATCTGCACTGATGTTGCTGCTAGAGGACTGGATATCACTGGATTGCCCTATAGTAATTATTAGGAATAATTCTAATATTAGAAATTTATTTTAATTAATTAATTTTCAGTGATAAACGTTACACTTCCGGATGAGAAATCAAATTATGTCCATAGAATTGGTCGAGTTGGCCGTGCCGAACGTATGGGTCTGGCCATAAGTTTGGTAGCTACCGTCCCTGAAAAGGTTTGCTTAATTTTTTTTAATATTTCTAGGGGAGTGTCTATGAAATGGAGTTCCAATACAAATTTACTTTAAATACATAAAATCGCAAAAAAAACGTAACGAGAGAGAGCGAAAAAGGGGCGCGAAAAACCAAAAATTGCAGTCGTTCATTTAAGTCTTAAAACTCAAAAATTTATCAATTCTGTTTTTTTTCCCAACTAGGTTTGGTACCACGGCGAGTGGTGCTCGTCACGAGGACGAAACTGCTGGAATACTCGACTAACCGATGAAAAAGGATGCTGCATTTGGTATAACGAAAAGAATGTACGAAGTTTTTTTTTACAAATCATCCAAATTTTTCAATTATCCTTCAAATTTTCATATTTTTGCAGTATTTGGGTGACATTGAGGAACATTTGAATGTCACCATTCAGCAAGTTGAGAAAGACTTGAAAGTTCCACTAAACGAATTCGATGGCAAAGTGGTTTACGGTGAGAAAGTCAAGAACACAGGCTCAGGATACGTTGACCACGTGAATCAATTGGTTCCCGTTGTCAAGAAGCTAACCGATCTTGAACTTCAATCTCAAAGTTTGTTCTTGAAGCGGCTTAGATTTTAAATATTCTTTTTGTACTTTTTTTATAATGATTTTGGAGATAATGCGATAATTAATTAATCCATATTTACATTTTGCTTAATACGTACGGAATACTCGTACAGGAAATAAAAATAAAAATTTGATCAAATAGTAGGACTCAGTGTTTTTTTTTTTAATATATTAAATGCCTAAAATGTTGTTATTTTTTGTTGGAAGTATAGAATAAATACCTAGAAGCATCTCTCGAGCCCACTAAATAATTTGAGGGTAAGTTCAGATTACACTGAACAACTGAGTTTACAACTGCTTTTAGCCTGAACTTATTTAAAAGCGGGAACGAGAAATATTAAATATTCCATAAAGAGACACTTAGCAATAAATTACGTGACGGTAATTTTCGCACTTTTGGACCGCCCCCACACCACAGAGTTTTTGTGATTTTTTGTAAACCATAGACTGTTTTCCACTAAGAGTAACAAATTTTACGGGCAGCGTCCGAACTTTATACATAAGAAACTTTCCTGATGTTTTTTTTAAATTGGTCCCATCATGAACTTTGCCCCCTGTTGTATACACTAATTATACCAAGGTACCATCGAGTGGGGTATTGAATTAAAGGAATTGGATAAATATTCATAAAGCCGTATGTCTATCTCGAAAACATCAGAAAAGTTACTATCAGAGGCCAATAACCAAATACTCTACTTGGGAGCAGGCAAAATATTGATGAAAAAACACCATTTGTATGGTAAAGAGGAGGGGGTGGGGTAGGGGGAGGAAGATTGGTCCGATTGGATTTTGATGTATGGAACGGTAATGTAAAATCATATTCTAAACACATTTCCTCTTCATACATTTTTCATTACTATGCACCATTTTCGTGTCAATAGAAAAAAAGTATGCAGGAGGAAGAAGAAGTGGTTTAACTGGATTTTGATGTATGAATAAGTAATGGAAAATCATATTCTAAACACATTTTACCTTCATAAATTTTTCAATACCACTCACCGTTTTCGAGAAAAATGTAAAAATACTTTTTCGACTGTATCAGGGAGGGTGGCAGGATTGGTCCGATTTTGCTCGTTCAAGAATTTATCCTTGCCATTTACGAGAAATGAAAAAAATACAAAATTTCAAATCTCTAGCTCAATCCATTCGAAAGATATGGTGTTCACCGACAGGCGGTCAGGCAGATGGACGGACAGACAGACATGAGGAAATTAGAATCTTTTGTCATCCCTAACACCCGGGTATAGTTCAAGAGAAAGGTTTTAAAAATATGTAAGAGTCATAAAAAAATCGAAAGGATTTTTATCGAAACTTGCTTTTCTGCACTTACGATCTTTTCGCAATAAGGTATCGATATCTAATTGTGAGATTTAATTGCGCTCTATTAGAATTTTTTGTGCATAGGATTAAAGTAGATTTCAATAACAAATCACCATGCGGGTATAAAAACATAAAAATGTAACTAGAATTGAAGGTAATCGTAAATTAAGTTGAACCGCCTTCGAATTTAAGAAAAAAACCATGTTGAACAACTTTATATAACAATTGAGATGGGATGAGATCAAAACGATGAACATTTTTCACTCTCCTGCACTAATATGATAATTTGTGAATAATAATTGAATCACCAGAAACAGATAACAAAAAACACGGCGGCAAATGATCAACAAAAATTTCATTAATAAAGTCCACCGTCTTTTTAGATCTTCTGTAAAAGTTCGTTCACTGGAAAGAGTCATGATTCATTCGTATATCAAGACCAGATTTTTATGCTCAGATATTTATGTATGTTGAATCATTTTCAGCGAGGCTGAAAAGAAATTGAAAAAACGATTCATATGACACTATTATTTAATAAAGACAAATGAAATGAGTAAATCTCAATCGAAAAACTCCAAACAGTAGTAAACAGTAGTAAAAAATATTTTTTTTAAAAACTGTTACCTACTAAAAAGGAAAAAAATAATTATTTTGGTGTCTGTGTATTAGAAATAAAAGCGAGATAAATATTTATTTTATTTTTTATGCTTTTATCTCCCTTTTATTTCTGATATACAATGCACAAAAAATGTGTTTTTTTCCTTTTTAGTACATTTTTTAAATAAAAGCTTCTTTAATAAAAGCTTCTTTAAACAATTTTTAGGATAATCACGTTATCCTTACATAACCTTTCGTTGTCCTTACAGAATTTTTAACGTCAGAATCGGATTAAGCGACCCCAAAAAACCCGGGATGAGATTTTATCGTCGGAAATTTAAGGAAAAGGGTAATTTTATCCTTGCAAGGACGAAGCAATGAAAATATTGAATTGTCTTACGTATGTGTGCAAAATTCAACTCAATCGGATGAGTGGAAGTAGGTCAAAATTAGATTCCAAGATTTGACCCTGACAGACAAACAAACAAACAGACAAACAAAGAGATAAACAAACAGACAAACAAACAGACAAACAAACAGACAAACAAACAGACAAACAAACAGACGAACAAACAGACAAACAAACATACAAACAAACAGACAAACAAACAGACAAACTGACAGACAAACTGACAGACAAACAAACAGACAAACAAACAGACAAACAAACAGACAAACAAACAGACAAACAAACAGACAAACAAACAGACAAACAAACAGACAAACAAACAGACAAACTGACAGATAAACAAACCGACAAACTGACAGACAAACAAACAGACAAACAAACAGATAAACAGATGCGAAAGCAAGCTAAATAAAAGCTTTTAAAAATCAGTAAAGTTTGCTAATTAAAAAGATTGTGATCACTTTTAGAGGCGTATTTTCCACTCCCATCAAAAAAAGGGTTGAAAAAAGGGTTGAGGGAATGAGTTTTGTTGGAAAAATCTTATGTTTTAACGATCACTTTTTTCTTAAAGGCCATTGATAGAAAAATTTTTTAAAATTCAAGAAAAATATTTTCAAAAAAAAATATAAACTTCATATCTAATGTTAAAAACTTTTTAGAACTGCTATCGACCTACATAATCAGAAATAAACAAAGTTTCCAATTTTCAAAAGTAATTTTTTAATGTTTTAAAAATTGCTTAAGGAAATTCTTATAAAAAATTGTTTTGCAACATCGAAACTGTTATTGTTAAAATAAAAAAATCTTCTATTTTTAAGTGAAATAAACACAAAATTTAAATCGCAACAAAAAAAGTCGTTCAAAAATAACTGAAAACACCCAAAAATACAAAGATGGTCTACAGAATACAAAGAACTGCCCAATGTTGACCTTTTCTTCCAGGAAATCAAAGAGTATTGAATTTTGACTCCCGACGATATCAATTCCAGTAACTAATTTTCCAATTTTATGTTCAGATTTTTGTTTTAATGGCGATTTATGCAAATGAGTAACTTTCTGGGTCGCTCCAACGTATTTTCTTCTTCTGATTGTGTTTGTTTATGAGTAAAAATGTGATTGGAAAGTGCTCCACCGATTAGTATTATCAGGTCATTACATTTTGAGATGTTTTTGAAATTGCTTTTCACAAGAAATTCTTTAAAAATAAGTCGTAGTCTTTTTTTCCTCATTATCATAATAGATGGCGATTCATAAGAATTCAGTTAGTCACGTTGGTTGATCATACAATAATTTTCCTAATTAATTCAGCTAAAATGAACCCAATTCGAGGTAAATTCACACGAAAAAAACTATTCGTCCATTCATCAATGGACGGTTTTTATGAATGGAGCATATTTTTGGAGCACGTAGCGCTAATGATATTAAATGATTGAAATTCAATAAGCAAGCGAAATTGGTTTTCTTTTGGTTTTTGTTTAGGGTTTCGTTTAAAAATGAAGGTAGCATTACACGAATTTTAGGTCCCTTTGTAAAAAAAAGACTTTTGGGAATCTCCAGAATAGTAAAAACTTTGTTAAATCTTCTTTCAACAATCGAAAATTTGCAGTCTTTTTTAGAGAATAGATTTTCGAAGTCCCAAAACCTCGAAGCTTCCACCCCATTTTTGTAAAATCAAGGTTAAGATACTTTTTATCGACCTCCTATGTATAGAAACAAATTTTAGGAATAGAGGGAATAGTTTTTAGATAGATTTAATATAGCCACTCTACTTAAAGTTTTGTTTAAATTTCCTTTGGTATCAATTTTCGGTTTCGTCTTTCTACAAGATTTCGCAAAAAAATACCAGAGCTAGCCATGAAATTTTGCAGAGAAGTTTGGTCCTGATGTGGAAATCCGTTAACCGGAATCAACCAAAACGGTGGCTTTTTAAAAACTACGATTTCGATTTTGCGATTTATTTCGAAACTAACAATTTTCCAATAGTCTTATGTATTACAAAACTTGGAGACAATAAAATGTGCTACATTTATGTCTTTTACTAGAACTCCGTATCTCAAGCCGTTATGAAGATATGCCGGTATTTCAAAAAAATTAGTTTTTGCGAATATCTTGAAAACTAACGGGTTTTTTGTGGTTCAACGTATAAGAAGAGTTAAAACCGTGTTAATTCTACCTGGGTGCACTCCACCCACAGTAGAGCATCTGCCAGGTGGCTAAATTATTTATTAAATTAAACTTTTTCAAAACATCGGAAAAACATCGAGGTATCGATATTTTCAGAACGATGTTTTCTGACATCGATGTCGCCTTAAAAAAACATCGATTTTCGATATATCGAGGTTTTATGAACGATGTTGCATCCCTAGTAGCAACCGCTGTCTTGAACGAATCCAGCCCAGTAATAGGGGTAGATCAGGCGTAGTTAAAATCAGAAATTTCCGCGAGATGGCAAGGAGTAAATTTCCATATCCATCCTCTAGAATTTTCTTGAGATTTAAATTTTAGGAAAAACATAAAAAAGCTACAATTGCCAGAATTTTCAAATACTCTATATGATGACAGACAAAATGTTTATTTAAAAAAATCATTTGTATAGGAGAGGCGATTGGATTTTGATGTATAGAACGGTTATGTAAAATCATATTTTAAACACATTTCGTTCTTATAAATTTTTCGATTCGATGCACGAGAAAACAGGAAAAAAATATTCCATTTGTATGGGAGAGGGGTAAGCAGTGGTACAATTGGATTTTGGTGTATGGATGAGTTATGTAAAATCCTTTTCTAAACACATTTTATCTTTACAAATGCTTCAACATGACTCACCATTTTGGAGAAAATTGCAAAAAACTGTATCGTTTGTTTGAGGGATGGAGGAGGAATGGTCCAATTTTGCCCGTTTAAGAACTTAGCCTAACCATTTACGAGAAACGTAACTGTACAAAATTTCAAGTCTCTAGCTCAATCCTTTCGGAAGTTATGGAGTTCACGGACGGACGGACAGACAGACGGACATGCGGAAATCAAAATCTTTTGTCATCTCTAACATCCGGGTTTGTCTGATGATTGGTTCGATGCGTTACAATGATATATCATATAGAGTATAATGAATTGTTAAAATGTTTCAAGTTAATAAAAGGATCAGTAAATCTTATAAACTCGGAGAAATTCTAGAATTACTAGATATTCATGTCCATGTCAGGCTATAAAGTACCCCTCTTCTTTAGCGATCTACCCCTGGACGCTCCGCTGTGTTCAATGGAAAAACGCCTAATGAGAAAATTGTGTGGATCCTGTGGAACAGGCAAAATTAAAGGTATGTTCCAATCTTAGAATAGTACCATTGGTTTTCTACCGCGGGGAATATGCATGGTCAACAGTGATACCCTTGGTTGGAACAGGGAAAGTTTGGGTGGGAGAAGGAAAGTTTGGCTCTCCCAAATAAACGAAAACAGGCTGTTTTTTTCTCAGTGCGATTCAAATAAGCCATTTATGTATACTGTTTCAGATATTGTAGTAAAATTGATAATTAAAATTCGCTAATTCAAATGCCAAAATTTTATATCTCACAATGCTTTCATCATTTTATTACTTATTTCTCAATACAAGCCAGCAAAATACTTTGGAAGTGAAAAACTAGAAATAATCAAGTGAGTTGCTCTTAGCTGGAATTTAAGCGGCAGTGTTGGCTGGTATAAAACCGAACTGGCCGCGAATACTGGACTCACAATCAGACAAGTTTCGAGCGCGGAAGGTTATTCACCATCGAAAGTGTCGACAGTGCGTTGAGATTTTGAAATTTGAAAACTTTTAGTGTTATTTTTTTAAAAAAACTGAAATTTGTAACAAAAAATGTCTCGATTATTGAGTGCTTTAAGTTTTTTTGTGGTGTTGGCGGTTTCTGTTAATGGACACACCTATCATACAGGGGGGAATTGTCCTACAGTTGAACCTATGAGTGGATTTACTATGAAACAGGTATAAATTACAATGTCCGATTGCCCACCTGTAACGATGATTCATAAAGAGATTCTCGAGTGCTCGTTAATATTCAAATGTTTGCTTACCATGAAAGCCAACAAATCGCGGCATTTTAATTAAATACCAAAAATGTTAGAATCTATAGTGGAAAAGTATGAGTTATTAAATACATTTCGCACTAATGAACATAAATGATCGCACATTAATTTTATCAGTAAATTGTGCTCGCCGTTTTTGACCTTTTGGATGGGATTTTGCGAAGATTTGTTGTGTTACTTTTTTTGATTTGATTGTGTTGTAAATTTTGTTGCTTTTATATTTACTCAAGCAATTTACAACAAGCTTTTTAAACAAATTGTGTGTAATTTTGTTCAGAATAAAGAGGAACTGAAATTTTTTATTTGATTGTGATTAATTCAGAAAGATCACAACAGTTATAAGAGAAAGAAAATGGACGTTAAAATTTTAATGAGACGTAATTGATTTAATTTTTTATTAAAGCCATTTTCTTTGTTTAAATCGCTCTTTCATGTGGGAATAAGTGGAGAATTTTAAATGAAATTTATTATTTTGATCTAAGTTTTCGTTTGAAAGTTTGATTTCAATGTAGTTTTTGCATCCAGCAAAAAATTTAAATCACGATTGAATTGCTAAAATTCTATTTAGAATACATTTCTAAACATTCAATGCCATTGAGTTTTTTTTTTCTAAAGCACTTAATTTAATGTTTGATTGTGCATTTTAAGGTCATCGCGCCCAACATCCCATAAACATGTTAACTTGTTTCTCATTTATAAATTTCAATTAAATCAATTTAAATTAAGCGGAATGAGTTCCAATTGTGGTTTTAGCAAATTATTTAATAGTAGTCGAAAATCCCAATAAATTAGTCGAAATCATGAATAAATAAGTTTAAAGATTTAAATTTCTTAACCGGTGCAGATCGAAGAGCGGAGGGGCGAGGTGGGTGAAAAGGAAGGGAGGGGGGAGGGTTACGTGAGAAAACGCGAGAAAATTATGTTAAAACTTTTTATACGAAAAAAGACGCGAGAACTATTTTGAAAACTCGAGAACTAAATGAAGTTGAAATTTTCACAAGCTTTCACTTGCACAGAACAAGCTTTCACTAAAAGCTAAACCTCGCCCGGAAATGACAAAAATCAAACAATTTTTTCCCAGCTCTCTTACAAATCGGAAAGTTTTTTACGATTTCCTCGAAAACGGTTAATTCTTTCATGTTTAGATTAGAACTGTTTAGAATGTAATTCTACAAAACTCTGTCATACATCAAAATTTAATCGAACTGTTTCTTCTCCTTTCCCGATACAAATGGAAAAGATTTTTGAAATTTTCTCGAAAACGGGTAAATTTTTCCAAAATTGGGTTCCATACGGTTATATGGGACAATAACAGGTTTTGAATGCAAAAAACCGCGTCAAAATTGGTTAATGTTTACTGATAGAAGTCGATCTTACAATTTTTAGGAGATTAAAATTAATTAGAAATTCATTTAAAATAAAAACTTTCAAATATATCACCATTAGAATTTTTTTTACTTTGAGAAAGGTTCCGCCTGGAATAAATCCGTGAAAATTTTGAGTTCTGCCACACTATAACAACAGCTCAAGATTTGTACAATTGGACAAAAAGGCTTAAATATACAAACAGCTTTTGAATTTATAACACAGAGAGAATATTAGGTAAAACAGCAACAACTTTAAAGAAGGTTTAAAAGTGTCAAAACACTTCTAGGAACTCAAAATTTTCACGGATTTATTCCAGGCAAAAGAAAAAAAAATGTCGCTCTCGAGATTTTTTAAATTTTGTCACTAAATTGAATTTTACAATATGACGGTGAGGGGAAAAGAGTAAAAAAAATATTTTTTTGTGAAAAGGAAATTTAATTACCTTTCCAAAATGTTCAATAGCATCTCAATCGGTAAAGCCATTTAAAAGTTACAAATTTTTAAAGTTTTTGTGATGTCGAATTTTCGCCAACTTTTACCCCCTCCCCTTCGCCTACCGGACGTTATTCCACCAAACAAAAAAATACGGGTCACTTTTTTTAGGTCCCTAACTACGTCCAAATGAAAAAAGTTAAACAGAAGTGATTTCCAAGCTCCATACAAGTCGAGTATGAGTTGGTGTGGAAATCAGCATAAAAAATTTTTTTTGCTAATAAAACCCTCTTTTCTCCAAAACTATAATTCCGATCAAATTAATATATACGCCATTTTAAAGATTATGTCCTTAGCTTTAATTTGAAAAATTCGAGCTAATACAAATAAACTTTCTGATAATTAAAAAAAAAATTTCAATGTAATTTTGGGGACATCAAAATTCATTTTTGACCTATGGTTTCTTTGGCATTTTTTTTTAGAATTTAGTGTAGAATTATACTTCTTTTTTTGAAGTAATTTTTATACCTTTCTTAGGCCTTGTTTACACTTGCGATTTTTTCTTGAATTTCTATGTGAATTTACTTAGCAAAGAATAAAATCACTGAGCAAAAGTTGTCAAAATTTGAATTTAATTGCACGACTTATATGAAAAAATTCGAATTCGGGCGTCTTTTCGGAACAAATTTCTGAATTTTGTGTCGTATTGTAAACGGTTGAGCAACAAGAATTTAGTGTCGAAAAATAAAATTCGCCGAGTAAAGTGTCAGATGTAAACGACGCTTTATATCTGCGGCAAAAAGTCAAAACATTTTAAGTTAATTTTCAGGTGAAGCTAAAGTGATCTGTCTGAAAATGCAAATACAGATCAATTTGCCTTCCCCTAAAATTCGACTTAAGAGGTTTTGGCTTTTCTGCACAGATATAGAATAAAGGTAAAAAGATTTAGAAAACGGTTGAAGTTCAAACGAAAACATGGGATATTAAAGATTTCAATGTGAGATCTTAAAATACTTAAAATTTTGCAAAAAAGTTCAATAAACTAGAATTGGCAGGAAAATTTATCGAAAACGGTTGAAGACTAAACTGTGAAAAGACGGTAAAAGGCTTAACAACAGAAAACAACAAAATGACTTAAAAACAACAAAAAATCTCTGTTCACAAAAAAAATGGCCGTGATCTTTTTTGCTGCAAAAATTATTTATGCTTCCGTACACAAATCAAAAACCACACCGCAAATTACTGAATCACAAAAATTGAAAATAAAGCAAGTACAGTTCGTGTTAACGATTTTAATGATACTTAAATTAGGTTTAAATGACGTACTCGATCAATTGACCCCCTGGCTACCTGCATATTAGACGGATTAGACGAATTACAATCCACTATAGGCGATATGAGTCACATATTTATTATTCCAATTAGGGTATTTGTTAACGAGATAAGTGACTTCGGGCCAAACTAAATTATAGAATTGAATTGAAACTGTTTGTCCATCTCATTCAAAAGCGAAAACGCACTTGACTTTGCCGACATAAATTTAAATGATCAAACATCAGCTAAGAAATTAAATCAAAGAGGCAGGGCTAGATTAAGGGGTTGAAATTGATGGGAAGCCCAAGGCAGGAAGAGAAAATTTTCATTTCCGTATAGAATTTTATGCATTTATTGAGTGGTTCATTGATCATTTTGTAATTAGTCGTCGACTCATTAAATGGAAATTGACTCGGATTTTCTTAGAATTCCATTTGGAAAAACCTCATTGAACTCATTGTTCGCATAATTTAATGATTTCTTGTTATTATTTACAGTTTCTTGGAACATGGTATGCCATCCAAAAGACCTCAACCGCTTCCACGTGCGTCATTTACAACATAACTCTGGGAGATGAACCGGGCGAGTACAAGGTCGAACAGTTGTCGCAACATTTTGCACTGGGATTGACTAAGCTGAAGCATGAATACAGTTATACTGGAGAAATAACGGTACCTGACAATGATGTTCCAGCTAAAATGAAAGTCAAATTCCCTCTAAGTATGTAAACATTTAAATACCTTAAGCTTATATGTCAAAAGTTTTACAAAATTTTCTCTAAATTACCCTAAAATTTGCGTAATTTTTCCAAAATTACCCTAAAATTTGGACAATTTTCCGAAAATTACCCTCAAATGTGGGTCATTTTCCCGAAATTACCCTAAAATTTGCGTAATTTTCCCAAAATTACCCTCAAATGTGGGTAACTTTCCCAAAATTGCCCTCAAAAGGGTATCATTTTCTAAAAATTACCCTCTGAGATTATTTTAAATGTCCCAACTGTAAAGCGTTTGATTATGATAGATTTTTTTTCAAATTTAACGTTACTAACTCTTTGAAATCCTTTTTAGATGTGGCGGGAAGTTCAACATTTATCGTTTTCATGACTGACTATGAGAATTACGCTGGAATTTTCACCTGCCAGAAACTCGGCTTCGTGCACAGACGCAGTGCGACGATTCTTTCAAGGACACACGATCTTGACAGGGCCTACGTGGACAAAATCCGCAACCGCCTATCCTCGTACGGCGTGAGTCCATTCGACTTAAGTGTTATTAACCAAACCGGATGTCCTACGAACGGCTCTGCAGGAGTAAATATTCACATTGACGATGAGACATTTTCGACTCAGAGTATTGCTGATGTTTTCCGCAAGGCTGGCGAGAAGATTGGCGATGGCGTCGAATACGCTGTCGGCGCTGGAAAAAAGGTTGGCTCAGTTGCATATTCGGTTTACGATTTTGTTTTATAATTTTTTTTTAACGCTTTTTATAGTAAATCGCCTAGCCTGCAATTATCTTGTATTAATATTAATTTCCATTCTCTTTTAGATTTACAACACATTAAGTAATGATCGAAGTGGTAATCTCAATGTTGCTAATGATGATCGGGAACATGATGCTGTCGTTATACCCCTTCGAGAACCCGATGCCGAATGGGTCCGCGTTTAAGTTTTTATTTTCAAAAACTTCGAATTACCTACATCTTAATTTAGGACTTATAATTTTAAGATCAAGCCATGTGATTTGTAAATTTTTTCATATAGAATAAAAATTTTATCAAAACATATAATATCATTTTTTGAAATTGTTATGTTTAAGAATCTTTTTTCCTGCTGGAATACCAATCTTCGTCGTAAAAAGAGCTAAAATTTCTAAAAATTCATCCGAAGAAGATCTTGATCTCAAAGAAGTATTTTTTTTTTCTTTCCTCGTGTTTTTACACAGAGGGCTTCAATTTCTCTCCTGTCGAACCAGTTAGGGATTGACAAAAGATTTTGATTTCCGCATGTCCGTTCGTCCTTCTGTGCGTCTGTTTGTCCGTGAACACCATATCTTTCGAAAGGATTGAGCTAGAGACTTGAATTTTTTTACAGTTCCATTTTTCGTAAATTGCTAGGCTAAGTTCTTGAACAGGCAAAATTAGACCATTCCTCCTCCCTCCCTCAAACAAACGAGACAGTTTTTTTGCAATTTTCTCCAAAACGGTGAGTGGTATTGAAAAATTTATAAAGGTAAAATGTGTTTAGAAAAGGATTTTACATAACTTATCCATACATCAAAATCCAATCGTACCACTGCTTCCTCCTCTCCTTTTTTCCTATTTTTTTGAAAACTATGCATCGTATCGAAACATTTATAAAGATGAAATGTGTTTAGAATATGATTTTACGTAACTTATTTCCACATCAAAATCCATTTGGATCGCTCCTTCCGCCCTCTCCTATACAAATTGAATACTTATTTTCTATTTTCAAAATAAAGATCTAAAAAAAATTGTAATTTAAATTACCAAAACCTACAAATGTTCGTAAAAATGGAAATTTTAAACAATTTCCTAAAAATATGCATAAAAATGGGCAAAATGTGAATTTATCTGAAAATATGCTATTGTAATATATTTTTATTTCGATTTACAGTCAAAGAAATAAAAATTGTACAGCACACTTTTAGTCTCACCGAACAAGAAAAACGTGTGAATTTATGTCGACGAAACGAAGAGATTCAATTAAAAATTGTACTGTTTTTCGATAAATAAGACTGAAATTTAAAAAAAAAAAAAAACGTGAAATGGAAAAATCGCGATTATGGGTGGAAATATCGGGGTTAGCGAGATTGTAGTATGAAAACTCATGCAAGAAATTCGGAAAAAGGTGACGATGGTCCAAAATACGAAAAAGTAAAAATTAACATCTAAAACACCTTTCAATCTCTTTAATTCGGAAACCACTCGACCGATTGAGTTCAAATTCGACTCGTGTTTTCTACGAGAAAGAGCCCATAGGGAAGAACAAAACTTGTTGCGTATTTTATGAAAGAACGCCCATTAAGTAAAAAATTAAAAGGAAACCCACATTCGCATAAAATAAGGATAATTTAATGTCTTTATGATGGTTAGATCACAAAAATCCCGTTGTATGTGCGAAACTTAAAAAAAAAATGCAAAAAAAATTAAAATCTGGTCTTGACTGGAAATAAATTATGATTTTGTCTATGCCCTGGTATTTAAATGTCTAGTAGAGAGGTTTATCTAGGAAATTTTCAATCTTTTGGACAAAAATCTAAAATCAAAACCACGAGGTGAAATTTCTGAAGACAAAAATTTGACAGGAGGTATAAGTGGCGGCCAAAAAATAAAGTCGGGTGGTGAAATATTTTTAAAAAATTGTCCCTTTATTGCAACGTATTGCGTTTAGAGTTTGTTAATTGTTAATTACGTCCCAAGATGTTATATTTTTATCTTTTTTTTAAATCTTTAGATATATAATATTTATAGGATCGTTTTCAATTTGAAAACAAAAATTGTTGAGCTGATATTTATGCCACGACACGATTTATGTTTTGTCCTATGAAAAAGAATGCTGAAATTTAGGGAAATAGGATTTCTGAATCAATGAACTTTCTGAATAAATCAACAAGAAAATTACACAGTCTTTAAAAAACGATGCTGGGACCTAATGCGTTAAGACGTTTATATAAAACGCCGAAGACGCCGTAATTTATTTTGAGTCTTTTTTTATCAATATTTTTTCTCGAACACGGCTGTATGGATTGTGATAAAATTTGTATACATACTTAGTTTTCGGTTTACTTAATTTTACAGATACTTAGTTTTACATCCTGTACTGACAACACGAGGATACTTAGTTTTACGTCCTGTAAAGATAACTCGAAAATCTGTAAGGATACTTAGTTTTAAGTCTTTTTACTATTTTTTCTTTAGAAAACTCCCGCTGATCTCGAATCCGTCATTGGAATTCAAAAATTCGAAACGCAACGCCCTGTAAGAACAACTCATATATATTTTTTGACATTTTTGCTTGAGAAAAATATCATTCAGAGGTCTATGCGATTGCAAATCTAGAAACTGAAGAAAGGTCCTGTAAGAGCCTGTAACCGTACACGGTTCATCTCGTCGCGGCAACTTTTGGTCCTCAAAATACCTTTCCGACGTACACGTTTCTTCACATTTTAGTAGGAAAAACTTGTGTACAACAATCGATCGCTCATGTGTGTGTGGTTCTCATATATGTGTTGTATTTCCAGCTCATTCCCTTTCTAGCTAGCACCGAGGCAACATCAATTGCCACAATAGAAACTGCCAACAATAGAACAATAAGGACTGGTAATTTGTTATTTACCTACCTACCTAAAAAATAAAACTACCTGCAATTGGTTTTTCACTATTTGCATTCAATTTTTGTTTATTTAGGATATGTTTACGAGTCGGTGGCTAAGCACCGACTGACTCAATGAAATTACGCACACATGCATACTGACGTGCTACACGAGCGACTTCGTTTGTGTGCGTAAAAGAAGACGAGAAGAACACTTTTCGAGTGGCGGCTTTTCCCCTCTTGCCGCACTCGTTTCTTTCCTACAATTTGGTAAAGTTGCGGCATCCTGATGACCGAAAGTTGCTCCGTGCACGCCCATACTAAGGATGACGCGAATATGACATGAAGTTTACAATGTTTTCGTTTAAAATAGCATTAAAGGGTCTTTTTAGGACGCTGTCCGGAATCTGATGCTGGAATTTCAAAATTCGAAACGAAGAGCCTGTGGTGATAACAGTAATATATTTTCTTTTTTCTCGGAGAAATTAGCAGAGGTGGTTTTTGGATCAGAAGATTCAAATCTCTGGAAAGGTACTGCAATTTACTTTATCCCAAACGTAAATTTGAATTAGTTTTAATTTCTTTTACGGTGAAGGTATTACCGCATATAAGTTCAACTGGTCTGAAAATTGTGAAAATGAAGAAAAAAGAAAGATATATCAATGAGACAGAGAAGATGCAATTGACATGAAAACTGCGCGAAAAGTGGAGCAGAGAAAACTGTATTGTAATTTTCCTTGCTTAGAATTAAATCCAAAAATTTTACCGAAAATATTTTCAAGCATTGCAATGGCGATAAATTCAAAAGAAAAACTTTGGCGTTAATTATTCTTTTATTGTTCACAGAAAACTAGACGAGTAGAGAAATACATTTAATTTTTGTACGCGTTTGTTTGCCCTAATTTTAAAATCATAGTTTTGTCTTAAAACTCAAAAGCACGAATTTTGGTAGACGAACCTTTTTATTATTTTAAGCTCAATTTTCAGACTTTTTGAACTTATGTGGGATAATGTTACCTTT
The DNA here is from genome assembly GCA_964034945.1 of Chrysopilus asiliformis. Classification (NCBI taxonomy): domain Eukaryota; kingdom Metazoa; phylum Arthropoda; class Insecta; order Diptera; family Rhagionidae; genus Chrysopilus; species Chrysopilus asiliformis. The sequence goes on along the minus strand of OZ035962.1, from coordinate 85,810,875 downwards.
AAGTTGCAGTAAAAAAAAGTTTCGTGTTACAAACGGAGCTAAAAAGCGACGATTAAATAATAAAACTACACAAAATTTAAAAACAAAAATTTATTTATTTACAAAATGCATATTTCTTTGTGTTATTGAATTTTTTCCCCAAAAATTTGTAGATTTTTTCACTTACATAACTGAGCATTAAAAATGTTAAACTTTTCGTTTTATGAAAGCCATTTAATTATAGTTTTCTTATTATTTTGTAAATTTCGTACAAATAAAACAAAGAATTTGTTTAAAAAGAATATAAATAAACAAAAAATGTTCAACAGGTTCTATGATTGGTTATTTTTTTCTCGTCGATTTTTTTTTTTTACTTTCTTTCGTTCCCTGTGAAAATATTTTAGAACAATATTTTCTTATAACGAACTATGAATGTATTTAATAACTATTTTTTTTTTAGATTTCGTAAAATTACTTTCTCCGAAATGCAAACTAAATTAATAGAAAACAATAAGAACAAGAACATAATCTTATATCTTAAAATAACATTTCATGATTGACGATGATGTTGTTTACGCGTTGTTACTCCGTGACAGTGGAAATTCCTCGGCGAGCTTGGCGGGTTTTTCCGGTGGAGCCTCACGCCAGAAGACAGCTTTGTAGGCGAGTGCCGTTAGGAAACCAGCTGGTAACGGTCCAACCCAGTAGATCCAATGGTATTGGAATTCACCGTTCCAGAGGGCGGGGGCGAAAGATCTCGCTGGGTTCATACTTGCGCCAGTGAAGGGTCCCTAAAACATTTCAAGAAAATTGTTGAAAAAATTGAAAATAAATTTAAAAAAAAGAAAAACTCACTCCAGCACATGCAAGGGCGGCAATTGTGAACCCGAATTTCAGTGGTACGGAATCGTGATGTTTGGCATTTCGTGGATCCCAGATACCGCAGCAAACCAAGATCAGAACCATCGTGATGACGAATTCAATTCCAACAGCTTGAAGAGCTAAAATATGATTTTTTTTTCATTGTTTTTCCTTTAATTTTTTTTTTAATTTTCAATCACAAACCTGTGGTATTATTCATTGGAACAGTAGTACACAAACTGGCATTGATTTTCGTGTTCAATTCGAAAGCTTCCTGCGGCACGACGACTTTAAGCAGCCCAAAGCCAATAAAGCCGCCCAACATTTGTGCAACGAAATAAACAGCAGCCATTGGAATTGTGACCAGTTTGTAGACCATGGCAGCAGCCGTTACGGCAGGATTCAAATGCGAACCGGAAACACAGCCGAAAATTTGGACGATCATCATGACTGCCATACCGAAGTTGAAGATGATTTGCAAGTGGTTGTTGGCAATATCGGGTGTCGAAACGCAGCCCATGCAGCCAAGGAAGACTAGAAGGCCGGTACCGATTAACTCCGCTAAAAAGCAGGAGATTTTATCCAATGTCGCAAGCTTCATACCTGGAAATATAAAAAAAAATTGTTAAATTTCTGGGATAGATATACAATATATTTATATTTTCTCGATTTACGACGTTTTTGGGTGATTAAAATTTGGTGATTTTGCGTCATATATCGAAAAACGTCGTATCTTGAGGTCTTGTATTTTTCGTCATTTTATTCTATATGACAAAAAATAAAAAAAAATGTAAAAATGGTAACGCTGCAAATTCTGAATAATGGCAAAATTTAGGATCAATCAAAAATTTAGTTGTGAAAATTAGAACAAATATCTTGGAAATTTACATTTTTTCCCAAAAGCGAATAAGTTACAAGAAATTTTTAAAAAACGGTATTTTTCCAAAAAAAATTGTACGGGAAGCACCCGTTATAGCCACTTCTAGTTTTCCAAAGGTTGACAGAACACTATGCGATTTTCGTAAACTTTTTTCCGAAAATTTCATGCCGCGAGGTCAATGCGTTCTCGAATTATTTAAGATACGTACAACGGGCAGACAGATCGACAGACAGACCGACAGACAGACATATCATAATTTGGTCTGAAACGGATTTCGTTCTGATCAGAAAGTTTCTGTCTGCCCTCGTTCTAGAGTCGGTTTCCGTCATGAATACAATACTTTCCTTCTATAGAAGAGGAAAGTAAAAATTGAGCGTCGTTTAACAAGACGTCTTATATTGAGGCGTCTTAAATCGAGGGGTGGCTGTTTTAGAAAAACAAAAGAAATTTTAGAAAAACAGAATTTAGATCAGCTAAAATACTCAATGGGAACTATATAGAAAATTCTCTTATTTTATAGGTAAAAACTTAAAGGTAAAAACTAGGGAAAAAAAACCGAAAATTTTCGGGAACCGGTTCTGCGAAAAACGGATATCCAGGTAGCTGTTTAGGAGTCCAGGAACCGAGAACCATCAGAAAACCGGTTCCGTGTCGAAAGCAAAACAAAGGGAGTTTTTGCTATCTTCATTTTAGGCTATGAATTCTCTTTTTTTCTTGAACTCGGAACCGGTTCTTAGACGGTTCTCGGTTATTGGACTCGGAACCGGGTACCCGATATTCACTGTTTCTAAAAGTCCTAGTAAAAAGTTTATACAGTGAAACCTGTTATCAAGTCCTAAGCGATTCTGGCTTATAAAGGTTACACTGTGTATAGGTAGACTTTTAAGAGATTTGTCGTGGCAAAAAATTCCACATATTTTGAAAGCCTCCTATCCCGCCTATTCACATTGCACTACTCGTTTTCGAACACCGCTCAACCGATTGAATTGAAATGCTAGAGTCGAGTTCTTTGACAAATTAGGGACCCAAAGATGAAATGAAAAACGGTCGATCTATTCATATTCAGGATAGGAAATATTACAAACCGTTCCTTAGCTTCAATTTTCGTCAATCCTCGGTTTTCTCTTCCTCCCCCTACTCCTTTTGGCATCAGTAGTCTAAAGTTTTTTGTTTTTCTTGAAATACCAGGAACTTTTTCCCCACCACCAAAATCAAAAAATAAGCATTTTTTCCTGAATTCTGATAGCAAATAAACCAACAATAACTTTAATTCACCTCTAATTACGAACACTTAACACATCCCAATAAGAGTGTAATTTCTTAAAGTGACTCAACAAACACAAATCAAGCAGGACATGCTTTTAATTTGTCAATAGACGCTTCTATGTTACATTTTTTCTAAATTACCGTCTGATTGTGTTTGCTATGAGTGACATGTTTACTAAAAATATCATCTTAACAACGCCCTTGCATAATCGTCTTGTCCATCAAAAATTATCCACTCAAACCAATTAAGTTCTACCGGAATATTCTTACATTTTTTTAAACTTGGAATTTCGTTTGTGTGTACCGAAAATTAGGTCGGATACGTATTTTACCCGTCTATCTTACATTTTAGCTAATTACCTTAGACGAGTTTTAGTTAATTTCCAAAGAATTATGTGGGGCAAAGTCTAATCGAAGCTGATAACATTTTAAATGCCCCGGTCGATACTGCCAGCTCCCATCAACGGTTTTTTTTCTTTAAAAATCATGCGTCCATAATGATGTTTTTTAAATTCGATCACAATACAAAATTCAGTCTTATCATCATCGAACAGTTTCTATCTTTAAATCCGTCATCATATCAGAATATATTCTTTAAATTCTTTCATTGGGAAAAGCGCAGTGAAGAGCTTTGAAAATATTTTCCCAAATCGATTGAAAAAAGGCGAATGTCGTGGTCTCGGCGTGATCATTAAAAAGAAAAGGTTATCAATTTAATGACGAAGCATTTTGATGATAAAAATGGAATTTAAATCAAGTTTACATACGAGAAAAATATTAAATGGCCGGTTTTGATAAGCCGAAAAATTTTTGCAATTCGATTAATTGCAAAATTGAACAGAAATAGCGATTGTTTGTAATTGAATCGGATATTTGTTACGCATCACTTTGTGTGATAAGAAAAATACAAGAACATATTGTATTGGCCGTAAAAGTCTAGGCTGTTCTTATAGCATCTGCTGTTGATGGATTTCTATGACTTACAAATATTGCACTTTTCTCTGGAATATGTATTTAGTGTATCAGAAATAAAAGCGAGATAAATATTTATTTTATTTTTTATGCCTTTATCTCACTTTTATTTCAGACAGTGCACAAAAAATGATTTGATCCTTTTTAGTCATTTTGTATTTGATTAGTATGACTAATAATCCAAAATGAAAAGGATAATCGCATTATCCTAACAGGCACCTTCCGTTATCCTTACAGACTTCTTAATGTCAGAATTGGATTTGCCGACCCCAAAAACCCCCAGATGAGATTTTTGACCGGAAAAGTTGACGAAAAGGATAATCACGTTGACCGCTTCTTAATATCAAAATCGGACTCAGCAACCGCAAAACCCCCAAATGAGGTTTTTCCCGGGAAATTTGAGGAAAAGGATAATCACGTTACCCTTACAGGACCTTCCATTATCCTTACGAACTTCTTAATACCAGAACCGGATTCAACGACCCCAAAATGAGTTTTTTTTCCGGAAAATTTCAGGAAAAGGAAAATCTTGTTATCTTTACAGGACCTTCCCTTATCCTTACAAAGACGAAGTAGTGAAAATATTGTATTGTCATCGCACTTACGTATGTGTGTAAAATTTCAACTCAATCGAATAAGTGGAGGTAGGTCAAAATTGGATTCCAAGATTTGACCCCGACAGACCAACAGACAGACAGACAAACACGAAGGCAAGCCAAATAAAAGCTTTTAATAATAGTTTTCAAATATCTCGAAAACCGTTAAAGATACGTAAAAATCGTAAATCAAAAAATGTGGGATATTTTATTTCCTTAAATTTTTTTATATTCATTTTTTCTCAAAAGCGCATAGTTTTCAAAAAATTTCAAAAAATTGTATTTCTTCAAAAAAAAAAATTGTATGGGAGGTACCAGTCATAGATGCATGAAACGGTTATTTAAAATCATATTTTAAACAGATTTTAACTTCATAAATTTTCAATACGACTCACCGTTTTCGATAAAATAGAAAAAAAAGTATTAAATTTGTATAGATAAGTTATGTAAAATGATATGCACAAAATTGCAAAAAACTGTTTCATTTGTAAGGGGGAAGGGGGAAAGCTATTTAAGAGAAACGTAACCACACAAAATTTCAAGTGTCTAGCTCAATCCTTTGAAAAGTTATGGTGTTAACGGACAGGCGGACGAACAGACAGACGGACGGATATGCGAGAATCAAAATCTTTTGTCATGTTAAACTCCCTGGTGTAGTTGATTTTTGTGTCTGATGCGTTACAATCAAGGTTGGGACTTTAGTCCCTATGTACTAGATCTAGTACCTTTTTGACTCATTTAGTACCCTAGTTGGTTGGTTTGATAGGAGGGGGGTTCACCAGGGAACCCCACGCACGCAGGCCTCAAGTTGGGCCCATTGTACACCTCCGATGTCCCTCGCTGGAGCAGATTGAGCTCAAGTACGGTTGTTTAGCCATCCCGCCAGTGCTATATATTTTCGAATCGGCTCCCAGCCCTGAGTTCCTGCCTCATGGAGTTCCTCTAGAAAGGGATAGCCGAAGCATTTGACGCGAGTACGGGTTAAGGCTGGACAGTGACACAAAAAGTGCTCCACCGTTTCCCGCTCTTCTCCGCAGCCCCTGCATTGTGGATTATCCACCAGCCTCATCTTGAAAGCGTGATCCTTCAGGAGGGAGTGCCCAGTTAGAATCCAAGTCGTTAGACGAAGGGGATTCCGTTCCAGATTTAAGAGGCTCTTAGTAAGGTTTGCATTTAAGCCACCCCATAATTCCTTTGTTGTAGTGCCGATCTGACACATGGACCAAAGTTGTTGGTTCTCCTGATCCGCCCACTGCTTAAGTTGCAGTTTAAGGGTTTGAATCGGAAACCCAACAGAAATGGGTTGACTGTCCATACATGTACCCTTACGAGCAAGTTCATCTGCCTTCTCATTTCCAGGAATATTACTATGCCCAGGAACCCAAACCATTTTAAGGTGGTTGGTTTCGGAGAGTCTCTTTAGGTCTTCCTTACATGACTGCACAAGCTTAGATTTGGCAGTGTGTGAAGAAATCGCTTTGATGGCTGCTTGACTGTCTGAGCAGATGCAGATATCCTTTTCAGTCACTGCAAGGTCCAACAGAAGCAGACTCGCTTTTTTGATTGCCATTACTTCGGCTTGAAAGACCGTATCATGGTTGTCTAATTTGAACGATCGCTCCACTCCGAGCTCCTCGCAGAACAGTCCAGCGCCAGTCAGGTTATCCATCTTGGAGCCGTCTGTATATACCGTTATGTCCGCTTCAGGTGGTGTGACAACTCCTGTCTCCCACTTGTCCCGGAGATCAATGCTCTTACAAACATTGGCCCCCAGGTAGGACTCCGGCTGCAAGTCGCTTTCTAAAGATAGAGCGGGTACTTTAGACTTTACGAAATCGATAATGGACTCATGTGGAACTCCCTGTCCCGCATGAGTCCAAGTTCCGGCGAGGTGTAGCCTTATGGCCGCCCCCGCCGCCATATGTTTAACGTGCAGCTCGATAGGGGGTAGATTCAAGATAACCTCCATTGACCTTGTAGAGGTGGATCTTAAAGCGCCCAATGTGCTCAAACAGCACTGTCGCTGCACTCTTTCCAGTATTTTCCGCTTTGATGCCGTTTCCAGTGCCTTCCACCATACAAGAGAGCCATAAGTTAAAATCGGGCGGATTACTACCGTATATAGCCATTTGACTATTTTTGGTTGCAGGCCCCAATTCCCTCCTATGGCCCTCCTGCACAGTACCCTAGTACCACAGCCCTTAAATCTGGTACCTTTTCATGGTTTATATAAAATATGATTTTATCTGAATTTATAGCTCCATTTAAAAAGACATCACTTTTCTCTGTATTAGAAAAAATAGTAACTTTTTTAAATGATCCCGCCACAACTCTTTAATTAAAGACTACCGAATTCGTCTTATTAAGGGAGATATGACAATCAATCATAGGCCATGGAAATATGATTTATATTAGCAATAGCTCAAATTACTTCTTGAAATTTAAGTTTTTAGATGGAGTTTGTACAAAAATTTACAATTGAAATAAAAGCGAAAATTTTAAACAAATCCAGACAATTTTTATTGTTTTTTTGGATTTTTTCTAGAGTATTTTTTGACCGAAAACGGTTATATTTACAGCGCAAAAGTCAATACATATGGGTTAAGGATTTTATTCTAAAATTACGAGATTTAAATTTTTCTTCACTCCTATGTAATAAGCATAAAAAAACGATTTTGGTTGCACGATAGTTAAAAAGAAAATCTGGTACCACATTATCTCAATCTAGTACCCTTTTTGGGCAAAAATAGTACCTTTTACACATCCTCAAGTCCCAACCCTGGTTACAATGCGTGTTTGATGTGTGTTAATAGTGTTAATGAAGGGTTTCTTGCTGAAAATTTAGCTAAAACTTGAACGGAGTAATTATAATAACGAAAAAAAATTGATGTATCGCCAGTGGCACAATATGCTTTATTGGGTTAAGCTACATTTTCAGGCCATTTGAACTTATGTGGGATAATACCTTAACCATAGACATTCTGATCTTAAGTAATTTAATTTGGACTTAAGTTGCCAAGTTTCGTTGGAGCAAACGACCATAAGAGTGGGAGCGAAGAATTTATTTCGCATATGCAATGGCACACCTACAAACATTCACACCCTCCCACCTCCCTTCCTTTCCCCTCTCGAAAAGATATATATTTACTGACATCTGAAAATTAAAACCCTTCTAAAATCTTCTTTCGACGGCAAACATTTAAAAATCATAAGACAGTCGGATCTTTAGGATTGCTTTTATCAATTTAAAACAACGTAAAATTTTAATTTCCTCTACTCGGACAATTAAAGTAGTTTATAATTTTTTACATAGATATTCTGTGAATTTCACTGGCATTAAAAAAATCCAGATGCCATTTTCTAGAGTCCAAAGATTTTCAAATTATGACGATATGAATTTTCAACGGGGCTGTTAAATATAAATGAAGCGCTTCCTCTACTAGAATATCATTAGAATCTTATGATGCTTAAGTAAATTCGTGCAATAAAACTACCGATGGTTAAATTATATTCTAACATTCAATTTCAATTATTTAATAATCACCATTAATTACAAATTAAGTTTATTATAGATAGATATTGTAATTTTCAAATACCTATAGTTGAAAATGACTACGAATTCATTGATATTCAATTGCATGTCAATTAATATGCTAAAAGGGAAAGGAACATATTTCTTTTTAATTATTCATCATACGAGTATGTAATAATCTTGTCTGAAGTGAATTTTCTTGTTTAAAATCCGGTAGTTGATTAAAAAAATAAATTATCCACTGGCGTGTATTTTACATATTTATATAAACACATTGTAATCTTGTTGTTGTTTGTTTTTGTGTAATAATTTTGTTTATCAGAGAGTGATTAAAATTACTTGAATGTAATTATGGTGATGGGAACTAAAAACAAGTTGAAACTAACCTAAATTTAGATTAAATAAAAAAATTGTAAATCTATTCGAAAACTTTTCAATCGGGCTGCTATTTGGCCGATAATTCAAGTCAAAAGGTTAGGAAATTTAGTTAACGATTAGATTATGGAGTTTGAAACATAATACGAGTAAATGGTCTTTGAGATTAAGCAGCGTTATCGGTTTTATTAAAAAAAAAATAATGTGTATAAAAACTTTTTCACATATTTTTTATAGATTTTTATAGCACTTTTTTAAGTGGACGTTATTATTGTAACCGATTTTAATTACAATTTGACATTTTCTAGTGTCTATTCTTGAACTGCATTGCAATCTAATACTAACCTGTCAATCTCTGTCAATTATTCACATTGTTGAGGAGGTAACAATTTTGTCATAGACAGATGTTATAATAGAAATTAAATTTATTGGTAATAATAATAATGATGATCGGTGAGTCAAAGCAATTTTATGATCGACAGGGCAAAGTTTTCAAAAAAATATATGAGAAAAATGTGATTAATAATAGAAAAATATCCACAGGTAAAATTAGGTACAGTCGAATCTCGATAATTCGAACCAGAATGGGACAAAAAAAAACTTCCAATTTATCGAGAAATTCAAGGCTGTCGAGGTTTGACTTATCGAGGTTCTACTGTGCGTTAATTTATCTGTTATATTTCAGCCATTTCTTGAATCGTGTTCACTTGAGATGAGAAAATTTTAAATGCATTTTCAGAGGAATGTATGTCTGCACAAACGATCTCAAAAACCCGCCTAACGATTTTCACGAAACTTCGTGGTTAGGGATTTTCGGGGACAAGGAATCGATCTAGATAGGTCTCACCTCTGAGAAAATTCCCCTCGATACCCCTCGCCTGGTATCTTCGAATTGGGTGGTCCGATCTTAATGAAACTTTACAGTATTACTAAGGGGGCTAAGGGCTTTCGATTTTTCCACTACAAACCTGACTTTTCCACTACAAACCTGATGTTTTTATATATAAGAAAATCAACATTATACCCAATTATATTCATCATATGAAGTTTAATTATGTAGGAAAGGTATTGTCTCACCGTTAAGTGGATTAGGCTGTGTGTTTTTCTAACAGAGGTGAGACATATCTAGATCGATAGGTCTCACCTCCCCAGGAGGAGAGGTGGCAGAAGGACGACTTTCTATTTTGAAATGACTGATACTATTTTGAAATCTCATTATTTTTTAAAAACTTTTATTTAGCTTGCCTCTATCTGTTTGTCTGTCAGATTCAAATCTTGCAATCCAATTTTGACCCACTTCTCCTCATCCGATTGACTTTAAATTTTGCACACGTACACTCAGAAAAATGGAGGCTAACTCGACGACCTACATACGGCGTAATTGGCCTCGGGCAGGAAAATTTAGCCTATGCGAGGCGCGCGTTCGCCTGCATGAGGGAATGTAAAACTTGTGTTGACCTGTGGCCGGAGAAATTCTGAAACTAAGCCATCAGCAGGTGAAGTAGGGCATTGGGAGCTGCACGAGTTGACCTTAGATAGGTATTTCGAGGATGTAATGTCATGTAATGGAAACCTCTGTCAGCCAGCTAGCGGTCAGAGTTAACCTGACAAAAAGTTGACCTGTACATTTTTCTGAGTGTACTTAAGTCCGATGACAATATTTTCTCTACTTCGTCCTATAAGGGAAGATCCTTAAGGATAACATGATTATCCTTTTCCTCAAATTTTTCGGGAAAAATCTCATTTGGGAGCTTTTAAGATCGGCGAATCCAATTCTGACATTAAGAAGTCTGTAAGGATAACGGAAGGTGCCTGTTAGGATAATGCGATTATCCTTTTCATTTTGGATTTTTAGTCATACTAATCAAATACAAAATGACTAAAAAGGATAAAATAAAAAAAAAAATAAAAACCTTTTATTTCAAAAAATGCACTAAAAAGAAAAAAAATATTTTTTTTGGCGCTTTGTATCAGAAATACAAGCGAGACGAAAAAAAAGCATAAAAAATAAAATTAAAGAAATATTTATCTCGCTTTTATTTCTGATACGCAGCGCCCAAAAAATCATTTTTTCCTCTTTAGTGCATTTTCAGCTTTTTTTTCAAAAAAAAAATTTCGAGAGTGTGTTCTGTAAGTGTACGGTGTTCAAATTAAAAAAAAAACGGTGTTTTTTAACAGGGTTGGAACAGGGGGCGTTAAAAACGAAGTTCGCACAAGGGCGTCTCATAACCACGCGGCGGCCGTTCCATCCCGAGCGTTGATTTGCTGTATAGGAAATTTTCTTTAATTTCTGAACAATTCGGTTTATGAACCACCTCCAGCAATGGGTAAAAAAGACTTGATAACAAAAATATCAATTATTGGGAAAAGATGTTAAAAATTAAATTACCCTTGGTTAAATCTAATTTTGCACAGGGCTATTTTGAAAATAACTCAAAGATCAAAAAATATTCATGAATAAAATTTGAATAAAATGTTTTATCACTAATGCGCATTAAAAGGTAATTCAATTTTTCACCAAACAGACCCAAATTATTTATATACGTTGAATATAATTTTAGCAAACAAAGGTAAGTTACTGCATCAGTTAAAGGTCATGTCAATTATCCTGTCGGAAAGCTTTCAAGGGAGTTACGAATATATTCGCATATTTTTTCTCCAGAAAATACTCGATTGTAATTGTTTTCCAAGGATCCTGGATAACTGAATTTTAATGTAACATCGAAAGTCAATTTAACAATTTTGCATGCTCAAAAAATCAAACATTTCTGAAATGGAACATATTTTTGCGAAACTCAACTAGAATTAATTCTAGTGATAAGATTGCCACTAAATATGTCACCATTGCTACTTAAGATGACTCTCACCGCAATTGTCTGTAATTAATTTCTCCTCTCGCGTTTTTTTATCATTATTTTCATATTGTACTTGATGTTAATCAGGGGCACCTGATTGCCTTTTTTTTTGCATTTAAGAAATGTTACAGACGCATTTTGATGAAGTGTTTATTGGACAGTAATAAAAATGATAAAATGATATCACATACGAGTGTACAACAACACAAATCACTGTTTCGTTTTTTTTTGCATTCATTCATTTTTTTCTGGTTCAAGTAAACATACATAAGCCTAAAAATGTCAAAATGCAGAGATAAAAATTTCAGGCAAAATCCTTTCGAACATAATACGAAATTTTGTTCCATCTTTTGAAAATTGGTGTCCAAAATCCCATCTTTTGAAAATCGGTGTATTTTAATTGTTCTTTTCACTCGTGACTGTGATGTATTTGATTATAATCTCGATGTAAATAAACTAGAAATTAACTCAGAACTCCGGATTAAAATTTCAGATTTTTTTCAGATTTTTCAACACTTTTTTATGACTGATAAAAAGAGTTCATGTTTGTACAAAAAAAATTTACTTGAAGGCAATCGCAAAATATTCCAGTTTATAAAACTGTACTTTTAACACCTCGTCTTGATTGAACATAAATTTCGCTTATTTCCATGTCCTGACATAAAATTGTCCTCTTAAGATAGCTTTTGTCCGGACAATTCTGATGTCTCCGACAAAAATTTTTGGAAAAAATCTTTCTGCAATTATAATTTTCGGAAAAAAAAGCAGGCGGCACTTGACCGCGTCCCCCCCTCCCCCGACTCCTTGCTACTCCTAGAATTGGCAAAAAAAAATATCAGGTCAATTTAAGGATGTATTTGACCTTGGCATTTAAAAATGTTGGCCTGCGGGATGATTTTATCTAATAATTGGAGAGCTCAGAATAGAAGTGGATCAAGTCCAGAAAATCGGACAAGCAGCATGGGAAAACTTGCCCTGCTTATGAAATAAACGCCATCAGTACTCACTAATGAGAATTCTCACCTTTTTATAAAAAAAATAGCTATATGGGTTCAAATTTCTTGCAAATACTACTAGAATGGATACTTGACATTTTTTTCAAACAGTAAATGGCCGCTTTACTAAATCAACAAATTACAGAAACTTGGTTTTTGCTTCAAGACTTGAAGATGTTGATATTTTTTTTTTAATTTAAAAATATTGACAGGGTGGGTTGTATTCTTTCTGGAACGTGAAAAGGATTTTACACTACGTAAAAGGAGAACTGTTGAGAACTGTTTAGCCATGAATTTAATCCCTTTATGCCCGACTTTTCCCCTGCAGTTAGAAAAAAGTTTTTTTTTTTGTCAGTTGTTATTCTTTAGTCCAAAAGAGCCACCACATAAAATTTAAAATTTTCACTTTTGGATTAAAAAATATTATAAAAAGTTTCAGAGAGTGATTTCCAATCTTCTTAGAAGTAAATCCAATTGAAAATTTTCACTTTTGTATGAAAAACTGTTATAAAAAGTTGCTTACAAGCAACATCGGGTATCATAGGGTTTAAAAGGGTATTTGACTTTGATCTACAGAAATTTTCGGCTGCACTGCATTTCTTTTTAATAGTTTTAAGTAAAATCCCGGGTGCAGCACCACTGCCGCACTCAAATAAAATCCTGGGTGCGCCACTGCCACACTCTACAATAGGATTTGAGTTGGTAAAGGTGTTCTTCGTAATATTTAACTCAAATCACTTCTTTTTTTATAATAAATTGCCTTATTCTCACGAAAATATCCTAATTTTTTTAAATTTCTTATAAAACTTACTTTTTAACAACATTTTTGTTTTCAATCAAACTTTTCCCTTTTAGACTATTATATTGCTCGGTAATCTAACTATCCGGTTCTGATCACAACCACTACTTGAATGAGTCTATGTTCTAAAAATATTTCCAATTTATATCCTTCCCAAATTTCAGCCCGATCCGTCTAGACGTCTTTAAATTCACGAGTAACAAACATACACATACCGAAGTTGAAGTCTCGATTTTGGTTGTCGAGCTATTCAAGAAGAATAAACAGACAGGAAATAGTTTTCATTTTCTTTTATCAATTTGATAAAAAGGGACGAAATTTTGACAAAAACTATTTACAAGCACTTGGAATTTACCTACAACCATTTTAGGATCATAAATATTGCCATTTTGCTAATAAAAATTGAAATTAACATTGAAACAATAGTACGTGGGTAAAATTTATTTCGAATTCTTTCAATTTTATTGCTCCGAATGCATTTCAATTTTAATATCCAGCGTACAGGTAAAGTTCAAAAGACGTTAAGTGATTTTTCGAACGCAGAATTTTAATTAATGGAAATGCGTCGTGCCGAAGCGTCATTAACAAATCTTTAATTACGGCTGTTAGGTGGAATCGGAGAAAAATGTGCAGGTAATTCGTCTGTTTACCTGTTATTTCCATTCGATAATGTCAAATTCTCCATAAGCTCTACATCGAGTTGTTTAATTTATTCGCGTGACAAGCGAAACAATGCGATAAACACTTTGCTTTGCTACCATATTTAATACAATTTTAATATATCACGATTATGTTTTAATCGATTAAGTAATGTTGGCTTAAATGATAAATCGATTTGTAAGTTATATCATATTTATTGCTGTTAACATTTAAATATTTGCGCACTTTTAACTCTTATCTATAGCAGATTTAGGATAGGGCTTATGCTTAAGTACAAAAGATATCACAATTGGCTTGCAGATGTCTGCACATGAGCACGCGCAGTGTTCGCAACATAATCAAATAACACACGAAGTCGAAAAATGGTCCTCGCGACTTAAATTCTCACCAATTCGTAACTTTGTGGTCGCGGAATCAACTTTTTGCCCTGTTTAGTTACTAATAACCCAAATAGCATTTTAAGCAGCAATTATGGTGTTTATCCCCATATTTCGTCACCATGCAAGTCGCGGCGATAAGCAATTTATGTCGCAAATACGTATCTAGTTGTGCCAACGAGACGCGCAACGAGACCCATAGTGGGGAACACTTTTCTGCGGTTTGCTACGTCGCAATTATAACGACAGGGACGTAATTAGTTGCCACATGCGCGAGCGTCATCTGACGGCATTATATCACACAATTACACAAATCATCGAGCGGGTTTTCTTTCTCCCTCGAATGCTTGCTAGTAAACAGAGATGAACAAATAAAAACGTAAGCAGAAGACGAACGAGAAAAATCTAATGGCGACAAATTAATGGAAACTTTTGTGGAGTGTTATTTTATAATGGACTTTTCTTCCGGTTGCATGTCGTGATTTTAATTGCCATTAAAATTTTTCGACAATATTGGATCTGAAGTTTAAACAGATTTTAATGGGCCATCAAATTATTTTGTTTTTAATCAAAAATTTCTTTAATTTTATTTTATCGGTAAAATTTTTTTTTCTTTTGCAATGAAATTTTGATGCCAATAAAATTATGCTGTTTCAAAAATGTCTGCTATCCACTTTTTATGCAATATCCTTCAGTCATTCGCCTGAAATAAGAAATTTAATTCTCGAAACGAAATCGTTTCCATCAAATGTCAGTGAGAAATATGGCGGCTGAAGGCATCAATTTTTTTTGGTGTTTCTCAGACGGGGAGCTTTAATGAAACTTTAGTGGTAGCAGTTTCGTCACTTTTTCCATCACACGCTTCTTCAAAATTAAACTGACGTTCAGGCTCCACAGCCAATCACTATTTCGGCCCGAAAACCATCAAATGCTGCTCTATCGCCGCAGGATTTTCATGAAGCGAATGTTGCCCCAAAGATCGTGCTCGTCACTTCTTTCGCTTCTTTTACGCGGATGTGAATTATAGGTGTAAATTTTTAATCCCGATTGTGTAAATTTCTACTCTTTCAAGTCGCAAAGAACAAATCTCATGTTCCCGTACTTTTCGATGCTGTTTGGGAAGGAATATTTTAGTAATTGTTGTTAATACTAAATCTTTGATACTAAAACCAGTAGCAAAGCACAAAGAGAGTGGTTAAGGCGACAGATCATCTTACTCACCCCGTTTTTTGACTCGGCAAAATTTCAATATGTGACAGAAAATTACTCAAAAACGTTGTGGGAGATTTTTTAATTTTCGCGGAGATAATTTTTAAGTTTGGGGGTGCGGGGTGTCGGTAATTATTTAAAATCTTCCTCGGGCACCACCAGCCCTTTCTATGATACTGACTAACCCGGCCCTTACACGCGTCTGTAGAGCTGACACAGTCGCTGACACAGTCTCGTGTAAATGCATTGACTGCCAGTTCGCTAAATCTCTTTTAATTCGTTGTCAGTAATTTGACATTTTAAGTCTGTGCTACTGACAGACTTTACAGTCGCGTGTAAAGGCCGGGTAACGCTTGCGATTACGATTGAGCTTCCTCGACCAATGAGATCAAAGCTTTCATGTCCCTATCATTGAAAGCTTTGATCTCATTGGTCGAGAAGTTTCAATCGTAATCGCAATCGTAATCGTAGCCGCAATAGTTAGTCTGAATTGGGCTTTAAACCAATGTGAAACCGGTTTAAGCCGGCTGTTTACAAATCCGTTTCGGGTTAATAAAAAATTTAAAAAACAAATGCGGTAATGAAGAAAGGTTTCTGTAAAATGATCGAGAAATATTTAAAAAAAAATAATCCGATGACGAACAAAGTATTTTCTACCAACGACCCTGACAAATAAAGTTTCCACCTGTAAATCTCGCTCTATGAATGCAAAAATCAATAAATCGCTAAAAACTAGTTTTCATCTGCGGTTTTTTTCACAATACTGTAGATATTTGATGCTGTTTATCTGAAGAGATCAATAAATAGTTTGTTATAATCTC
Organism: Chrysopilus asiliformis; assembly: GCA_964034945.1. NCBI lineage: Eukaryota > Metazoa > Arthropoda > Insecta > Diptera > Rhagionidae > Chrysopilus > Chrysopilus asiliformis. The sequence goes on along the minus strand of OZ035962.1, from coordinate 85,794,698 downwards.
CGTCTGATTCATGGGACTCGGGAAAGTCCAGTAAAAATCGCATAGGGGTAGAAGTTTTTTCAAAAATTAATTTCAACATTTTAATTGGACAAACCGCAAATATTTGTTAAAGCAATTTATGCAAATCTCAAAAAGCTAAGATATTTGGAAAACACTCCCAAGTGTTTATTATCAAAACATCGCGAGATTTTTTTTTGCTATTCTAGATAAATATAAATCTCTGTAGTTTTTGTGATTATCTAAGAAATGACATAAAAATCTTCACTTGAAACTAAAGCTAAAATCTATAACTTCAGTTTTTAAATTTTCCTCTCATCGAAATTTAAATCTAATAACAATTTCATATTTTATTGTGTGAGTTTTACTTTCGTCAAACATCGAGAAGTGTTTTCTTTTTATTCACAACTGTGACATAATTATTCTGTGACATATTCGGTGTTTACATAACTATGATAATATTTGCATTTATCTATGCTTTTTAGGTCTACATTTTTTGTCACTAAAAACTTGATTCTGGTTAATTTTTTTGTTAGAAATGAAATTGCCTAAAAGCTCATTTCGAATAATCAGCTTTGTTAATGGGAAAATTATTTAAATTTTTTGAGTTTCACGTGAAAGTGAAATGAAATGGGCCACGGTCTTTTTTTCTAAAGCGGGCTTAGTTTATCAATATGCGCTCATAAAATAATGTCACTCCATTTGACAATCAATAACCTTTGATAACATTTGAGAGCGGCACTGCGCCGAGGGCAGGGTGAGAGGCGTCAAAATAGCCAATAGCCAGATGTAAATTTTAAGATGAGTAAAACAAATTCAAACCGGTGACTGCGCAACATGATTAAAATTTTCTTCCATGATTTGGTAAATTTACTTTAGCAAGCTAATCGGGTAGACATTGAGGCCTGGGTTCTAGCATAAAGGCGCCCACCTAGGGGAGCATTTTTCTGAAGCGGCGCGACGCTTTAGGCGACATTTTGAGACATTTTGAGACTGCGGCAAATTCAGACCTCATAAAGGACAAAGCATAAAGATGCGTTTCGTTAGCAACTGTTAGGTCGAATCGCCCCCCGTACTCAAAAAAATGGAGGCTAACTCGACGACCTACATACGGCGTAATTGGCCTCGGGCAGGCGCGCGTTCGCCTGCATTTGGGCAAGTAAAACTGAGTTGACCTGTGGTCGGAGAAATTCTGAAATTAAGCCACCAGCAGGTGAAGTAGGGCATTGGAAGCTGCACGAGTTGACCTTAGATAGGTTAACTCTGACCGCTAGCTGGCTTACAGACACCTCTGTAAGGTCAGAGTTAACCTGACAAAAAGTTGACCTGGACATTTTTCTGAGTGCGTCTTCTTTCGCCAGACATTGTCCTCTATTTAAGGTGTCCGGTGGAATTTTTTTAAGGTAAAGCAGTGTCCCATGCTTTTATAGGGTTACATTTTGCTGCCCTAGTCGCATTTAAAAAAAAAAAGAAAACCCGGATGCCCATAAAGAGAATAGCGTCCGGAGAAAAAGAGGACGGAATAGCAACCCTAATTTAGGGGTATATTTGATCTCGGCATTTAAAATTTTTCTTGTATGTTTTTTTAAATAAAAATATTACTTGCGGCGGATTTTTTTTTCAAAGAACGATGCACGATTTTGCCCCTAGACTAACTTTTGAATCAGTGAAGTTTTCACTTTGGTTGAGGACTTTTTGGAAAGGGCACAGTCTCTAGTTTCATCCATATATGGCTTCAAGAGCCACCGAATTGCAGGGGGATGGTGAACGAACTTTCTCATGATTTTTCACAGAAATTATGGCATAAATAGAAGTTGTGCCCACGAGAAAGTTCGCTAACCCCTCACCATCCCCTTGCAATTCGGTGGCTCTTGGTGCCATATATGGATGAAAAAAAAGTCCTCAACCAAGGTGAAAACTATACGGGTTCAAAAGTTAGCCCAGGGGCACGAAAAACGCGATTTATTGCATGGTTCTTGGTGCCTATATGCATTTTTTAAATAAAAATTTTGCCTGCGGAGCAATTTTTCTTGCATACCGAAGAACTAAGATACCTTTTTACTCGTCTTACATATAAGAAAGGTATTAACATCAATCCAAAAACCCAAATCATAGCGGAGCCCGGCACGTCTCTGGGACATATACCTATATATATATGGACCACTCCTTCTCCCCTCCACTATACAAGTGAAATCATTTTTTCCTATTTTCTCAAAAACGGTGCTTCGTATCGAAAAAATTATGGAAACAAAATGTATTTAGAATACGATTTTAATTAACCGTAAACCAAAACCCAATCGTACCTCTCCTTCCCCCCTGGATTTTTTTTAATAAAAATGTGGTCAGTCCTCATAAAGTATTTGATGATTGGCCCCTAGCAATTATAGCTTTTCTTATGTTTTAAATCGCTACCAATTTGCAATAATTTTGAAACCAAACAGCATCGTAGTTAGGTAGACGCGCACTGCGATGGTATGCACATTGAATAATGCTACTTGTTTGTTTAACCCTCCGTCTACCGAAAAAAAACCCTGCTAGAACTACCGTTGGGGTCAATTAGACCCCAATCGGTAATAAGCCATTTTTCTTTGATTGTTATTTAAAATGTCTGAGTACACTTAGAAAAAACTTCAATAATGTCAATAAATTCCAGCAAAATACAATGAAGAATTTTTAAAGAAACAATGTCAAAAAGTTACAAAGTCCAAAAACTATTACGACTAGAATTAGAGAAAAAATTTATCGCTGCGGGGTCAAATTGACCCCAATGGTAGACGGGGGGTAATACTCTACGCAAGTCTACTTCAATGCGCACTGAAATACTGGTTTTCTCGTGTCCTAAAACTCTACGAGCTTACCATCCCAGTACGCTCCCACATTTAAGAGCTAGTGTATGCAAATTCTATAACATTTCAAAAAATGTTAGCAAAACGGGCTTGATCCCAAGGGTTTTTTTTATAGTTTCAGCCAGAGCTTAGGGGAAGACCCTTTAATGCCGAAACACAGCTCAGAATGGATGGTTAAGAACTAAAATTTAAAAAAAAATACCTACCCAGACAAATTATGTGATAGAATTATAGCATTATGTTATAATTTTGAATTTGAAATTAAATCAAGTGAAAATTTGTATTAAAATTTATCCAAGAATGCTTTTTTTTATTAATTTTTGTGTGTTTTTAAATTGATCTCAATCCAGACCAATACCGCGTGAAAATTTAAAAAAAAGTTTTTTCGTTTTTCATAACACAAATATGGAAAAGGTTCTAATTTTAAATATTGGAAACACGATATCCGGAAAATCTTAACGTAAAATTCATTCATGTAAAACCATTGTGGTTTTCCTATTATAATTATCACCTAATAGTAAATGCTTGATTGATTAATCATTGATTTGCTTCTAAACTGGTAGAAATTTATAGCCCCGAGTACTTGAATTGATATTAATAAGTACCTACTTTTTTATTTGTAATAAAATATTCTTGATTACCTCTAGTGAATTGCGATTTGTTGGTGATACATTGTACCGTAATGTAATATTGTAACAAAATATAGAAGGTCGCTGAATATTGCAAGTGACTTTTTTGGAGGTTAAAGTCGAATTTTTTAAATCCTCATATTTCTAACTACCAAATTTACGAAAAAGATCTTTTCAATAAGATAATGATTTTAAAATGTAAAAAAAATATATTGCTGTTTTTTTTTCAAGAATGGTATCTCCCGCAACCTAGTATTACTAAAAATTTCAAGCAAATCGGTGCACCATGTTTCAAGAAACATTGTCACGCACTTTTGAATATCTGGTTTTGAGAATACTCTGTTCAAAGTTTCAGTTGAAAGAAGATATGCAATAACAGAGCTTTTCATAGAACTTTTCATAGAACTTTTCATAGAACTTTTAAAATCTATGGAAAAAATGTTGCATTTTAAATCTTAATCAAATAACGCATGCAATTTAAATATTTTTATTGATTTTTTGACCGTTAAACATCAAAATATAAGGGAAAATAATAGTTTTGTAAAGCACACTAAAGATTCAATTTCCGCTGGCGGATTTTTTTGGCGCCCAAAATTTGTTTTCGGTTTCTTATCTTTATTTACCTAATATTTCGTTCAACGTTATCTATAAATAAAATCATTTGCCCTGACTGACTCATCAACACCCACCCCGGAGCTAGAATCCTGAAATTCTCACAGCATGTTCCATCTATCACGTAGACGCTCACTAAGGCGGGGTTTTTCGAAATTTCACCCCTAAGGGGTAAACGGGGGGTGAATAGGGGGTTAGTATTTTAAAACATTGTTTTTTGCCATGAAGTCTGCCTGTTAGGAGAGTGAGAAATATCACTCGGGGGTTTTCGGGGTCGCTGGTCACGTATCAGGTGTTAGAATTTCCAAATTTGAAACGCTAGGGCTCAAAGGGTAACGGTTTAGGTTATTCCTTTGTTAGAATTTTCAAATTCGAAACGAAAGCGCTACAAGGATGACGGCATTTTTCAGAAGTTTTAGGTTATTTCTGTTTTCTTTTTATCCAAAAAATTTTATACAATTTGAAATTTAAGGATGCCAGCGACAAACTTTTATGTCTGTCAGTGTGTCAGTCTATCAGTCTGTCAATCTGTCAATCTGTCAACCTGTCAATCTGTCAATCTGTTTATAGGTCCGTTGAATGCTAAAACTTTGGTTAATCTTGTTACAATGACTGAAAATTTAAGGCCTTCTTTTAAAAGACCGAAAATTTTGAAAACATTTTTTTGGAGACCAATTTTCGGGGCATATCCACAGCCAAGCTCATAAAACTTAACAGACTCCGGTGGTCTTGTCACGTAACTCTTCTGCGGTAGGTAATTAACACCGAGGTGACAAGGAAATTTCAACCTCAGATGAAAAGACGGTGTTGCTCAGTGCGCGAAGGGAATTTGAATAGAAAACTGGTGGATATCGGCACGTGACCGGGACCTGGGGCAACAGACTTAACGACAGGCAAAGACCAGAAATCGGTTGTAGCGACGAACACAGAGAGAAATATTTAGGTAAAAACACCCAAAATCATCGTATAGCTTAACAAATTTCTTGGTACGAAGAATGCCAACTAAGAAATTTGATAATTTATCCAAGATTCTCGGTAAATCTAAATTTCGGAAGAAAATCAACTTGTTTAATTTTTCATCATTTTTACCGAATTCATAGATATTTCTTACATGAAATGCATATTATTATTCATTATTTTTAATAAAAAAATTATTAAAAAAAAGAAAGAAAAGTTCTGGGTGCTGTCGGTGTGATAGGAAAACGTCAACGGCCGATCGTCAATCGCAGTCGCAATCGCAGTCGCAATCGCAATCGCAATCATAATCATAATCGCAATCGTCAATGTGATACGGGCATTAATGGCGATTATGTTTTATGTGACGGAAAAAAATATTTTTTTTTCTCCATTGGTTAAAAAAAATATTCAAAGTAATTTTTTATGCGAAATTTTACTTATTTTCCCCCCTTGAACCTCAGAATTTTTCAACAGTTTTTGCATAATTAAAATGTGCTATTAATATGCCCCATTTTTTTTAAAACTTGTTTACGCCAACTTGTCAAATTTTGTTCAAATTTTGCGATTTTGTTACAAAATTTTGTTCCTTATCTAAAGTAAACCATCTGAAACCGTTATATTTTTGGTAATAAAAATTTTTGAAAGTAAAAATGAGAAAAAAACACTCATTTATCATAAATTATAATCACGTCAAATGGTTTTATATTCGTATTCGTCAAGCTTTTGCCGCTATATCGCTTATCACTGTCTGTCAGGGAGCAAAGATTAGTCTGGGTTCCCGTGATTGCGACTAACTCTTATCCAAATAATTTCACTGATTATTATTTGTATGTACTGCAAATTATATAATAAGTCAAATATTGTAAATGGCTTATAAAATACGCTACTATAAGTCAATAATAAATAGTAATAAATGTTCTACAAATAACAACAACCGACTGATAAAATCGTAGTAAAAAACCGTTTAAGGTTACAAATTTTGGGGGCAAAATAGAAAATAATAAATAAAGTACGCGTGAATTACTATTATTAATATAATACCTCAATAGAATGAAAAAGAATGCGAAAAAAATGCTACAATAGCCATAAGAACTATTAATAAATTGTATTTCCGGTAGAACTTTAAATGAAATCACAACATTTTACTTTCACCACGTTACCAATTCAGAAGAAAATACGAGAGTACGCTTCGAATCAATTACGAAATTATAAAGTGTAGCGCACTTTGATACGTTTCCACCAAATCGAAATACTTTTAACGATTCACGTGCCCATGAAACATAAAACACAAACAACAAGAGGCAAAAATCTATTTTCGTATAGAAAAACAATAAAAAAAATCGGCGAATCCTTTGCGTGTTTCATCCGAATTAACGAATATTTTTGGGGATGTCGTTTTTTTTTTGGTCAAAACGAATTCACCACCACTTTCGCCGGTTTCCACCCCAAAACGTGCGCCGCATCAAAAAACTCACCTAACGTCGAAAGTCAAGATTAATGAGTCCGCGGTAGGACGCAACGGAGGACAAAAAACACAACACAAAAGAAAATCAATAAAATCACAACTTACTGTCTGTCTGATGTGGCTATCCCTTCAGCAAATCAGAAACAAAAATCAATAGCGGTTTGTCAAATTCAAAACAAACGTTTTAATTAAAAAAAACAAAATTCAAACGAATCGACACTAGCGCCACTGGTCCGTTATACCACCGTTAACATTCGCAAGCAGCAATTTGACCGTGAAATGAAAGCGAAAGTTTCCTTAATCGCACTTGTAAATGTCAAACGACCACGTGTCAAGCAGAGTAGTAGAATTAAAGGAGCATTGAACCACCCCAATCTTGCGTGGAAGCACTAAAGGAAACTTTTACACAACCACCAGTTTTGGTCTTCTAACCGATTCAATGAACGTTTCCTCAACGACTGAGCGATTGGAAGCCATTCACGGTAGTTCATATCAGATTTGTGGAGCTTTGGGCATTTTTACTCTACACTCGAGTACTCTCATCGCCGCGCCGCCCAAGTCGTGTCGAGACGAAGGTTTTTCCACAACAATATTATAATTCCTTCAAGAAATCACAATCTCGTGTATAGATAAGGAGTAATGGCGAGGCGACATATAAACATAGTGGCGGTAGCGGTAATAAATTCGTGTCACAGAGAACTGTCATTAGCCGATTGCATTTTTCTGATACATAATTTCGTCTAGAGTATATGGTTTGGATGGTCGATAAAAGGTTTCAGGGTTTCTAATTGCCAGTCGTTGCAATTAAGACGTCATTGACTGGAAAAATGTTGGGGTTTTTCATCGATTGAATGGAAATTCTCTAACATTTTTATTCATCTTACAAGTCTATTCTTGAGGTTTGAATTTTCTTGCTTTGCGCTTTTAAAGCTATTGAGGAAATTATAAGAAATTACCCACAGAAAAACCCACAGAAAAACCCACAAGGCTTTGAAAATATATGTTAAAACAATTGACAGGGGCCAATCGTCAAATATATGATGACAGACAAAATGTTTATTTAAAAAAATCCTTTTATACACTCAGAAAAATGGAGGCTAACTCGACGACCTACATACGGCGTAATTGGCCTCGGGCAGGCGCGCGTTCGCCTGCATGTGGGCAAGTAAAACTGAGTTGACCTGTGGTCGGAGAAATTCTGAAATTAAGCCACCAGCAGGTGAAGTAGGGCATTGGGAGCTGCACGAGTTGACCTTAGATAGGTAAACTCTGACCGCTAGCTGGCTTACAGACACCTCTGTAAGGTCAGAGTTAACCTGACAAAAAGTTGACCTGGACATTTTTCTGAGTGTATAAGAGAGCGGGGAAGGAGCAGTCCAACTGGATTTTGATGTGCAAACAAGTTATATAAAGACATATTCTAAACACATTTCATCTTTATAAATTTTTCGATACAATGCCCAGTTTTCGGGAAAACAGAACAAAAGTATTCCATTTGTATAGGAGAGGGTGAAGCAGTGGTCCGATTGGAGTTTGATGTATGGATAAGTTATGTAAAGTTATATTCTAAACACATTTTACCATTACAAATGCTTCAACATGACTCACCATTTTCGAGAAAATTGCAAAAAACTGTTTTTTTGTAACATTTCAAGTCTCTAGCTCAATCCTTTCGAAAGTTATGGTGTTCATGGACGGACAGACAAACGGACGGACATGCGGAAGTCAAAATCTTTGAAATCACATGCGGAAATCTAAGTCATTCCTAACACAGTGGTGTAGTTTATTTTTTTGTTTGGTGATTGGTTCAATGCGTTATATACGGTATACTAAATCTAATATACTTCTATATGATATACCATATAGAGTATAAAGATCAGCGAAAATGCCAATAAACTGTTAGTTGGGTGATGCATTTCAGTTTTACAGACTGACAAAAGGACAGCATTTTTTATTATTAGGTGGCACCAGTGCTACTATCTGTCCTCTTTTCAAACTTTTAAAGACACTTTTTCCAAAAAAGTCGGTTCAAAAATGAGCATACCGCGTTCATAAGTAAATTTTTTTCTCTAAATTTTAATTTTTACATTTCTTACATAAAGGAAATGTATTAAAATCACAACCAAAACCGAAATCATAACGAGCCCCTGTGTCTCGCTCGTTATGATTTCAATTTTTGATCTGAATTTAATATCTTTCCTTTAAGAAATAATAAAACACCAGAAAAATGGCTTTTCCGTGAATTTTCCTGAGGGCAAATATTTAGCGTGGCGTTTTTCTCTGCGCTATTTCGAATAAATCGCTGAGAAAATTCCTTCAAATTGCCTTATTTCAAGAGATTGAGATTTAAAAACTTCTTTTAAAGGTCCTGTTCTGTTTGCAGGACCAAGAGATCTTCTGGGCTAGAAGTTTTTACATTTGCGACTTTAAATAATAAAATCCCTCATAAATTTCAAACAAAAAATTATTATTTTCTATCAAAATAAACTCTCTTGAACTAAAACAGTTTAAATTTTCCCTTGACCGAATATCAGACAAATTCTCCCCCAACTGTGCAAATATTTGTTGAACAGTGAGCATGGCTACGAAAATAACCGAAAAATGCTTAAAATTAAGTCAACTTCAATTTGCTTCTAAAGTTATGAAAGCTTTTTGTAATTAAACAAAAAATATAAATAAATTTTCAACATTCCAAAGAAATTTTTATTCTGCAGTAATGAAAATATTGCAAATCTTCGAAGATTCATATGAATATTTTTATAATTATTTTTTTCCTCAGAATTCCAGTTTTCTAGAATATTACGTAAAGGGTTCTGAAACATTCCCAAACCATATAATTATGACATCTCGTTTATTTGTTGAATTTTCGAATATTTGAAATTGATACCCGCCTCGCTAACCGCCGCTTAATAAATAAATTAAATGTTTTGATACCAAATCAAGTATTTCGACTTGATGTTGTATCGAAAAAATTATTTCGACTTGATGTTGTATCAAAACATTTAATTTATGTATTAAGCGGCGGTTAGCGAGGCGGGTATCAATTGTTACGCCCGCCGTACACTTTAGCTAAGTTAGCTCAGCTATGTGCCTGTTTAGACGTGGACGTTTAGCGGTTCATATTATCCTCACTTTGATACGTAACGAAACACGCCACGTTAGGCTCTAAACAGGCACATAGCTGAGCGAACTTAGCTCAAGTGTACGGCGGGCGTAAATTTCGAATAAAATAATCAGATCGATTTTTTTTGTTAATTTTTTCTCCATGTCGCCCAATTTTTCCGGTTTTGGGGGATCAAAATCTAACGATGACGATTGAAAGCGAGAAGTAGTTTCAATAATACAAGTAGAAAGAAGGTAAACTAGAGAATTATTCCGACATCAAAAAGCATTCCAATTTTTTTTCTTCCGGAAATAATTGATTACATAGTTGGCCCAGATTATAATTCTATGATTTTTCAAACGTGATTTCGGGAAGTAGATGTCAATAGTTGCGTAATTTTTTATTTATTGAATACCATCGACCCACCCATTTATTAGATTAATTATAATCGATTTTTATCTTTTTTGGTGTCTGATACCATAGTTTGAATGCAGTTTAGGTTTTGATCATATTTGAACACATTGGCGCGTACTCATAGTCGTTTTTAAACACAGGTTTTGTTAAACATGAGTAAAAACTGACAAAATCCGTGTTTAAAAACGAATACGCGCCATTATAAACAAATAAAATGCGTTATTGTCCAACAGCCTTATTAATAAAAAATCCCTAACACGGAGATAACTCATGTGCTAACTAACTCCGAGATAGCAAACTTATCCATTAGATAACTATTCTTATTAATAAAAAATTTTCCTCCATATAATAGCTAACTCGTATTTTATTTAAAAATTTAGCTGGAATACGGCAACCCTTGTGCCGAATTGTACCAAAAAATACGAAAATCTTTTACATTTAAGTCAAATTTTGGTTTTTTAAATCCGTTTCCTTGGAGACGATATTAAAATAAGTCATATTTTGGTTTTTTAAATCCGTTTCCTTGGAGACAATATTAAAATAGGAGTGAAATTAATGTTTTTATTTTAATTGTGATTCACTGCAAAGTAATTAAAAGTGGAAAATTTAAAAATTGAAGGAAAGCGATCAAAAAAGTGGTGTTCAACTGATAAGATAATATAATATAATAACATAAATTGCATTTTTTTAATGGATCATTGTTTCTTATAGTCATTATTGCAAGAGTTATGTGCCGTCAAGAGTTATCAACTCGTTAACTCGAGGGAATCGGTATGTTAGCTAACAGAGAGTTAACTAACGTCAGTTAAATCTTAAAAATTTTTATTAATAAGAATTTCGAGTTATCCACTGCGTAAACCATTGATAAAAGTTAACTAACGTTTATTAATAAGGCTGCAATTGTTTATGGAAAAAAACTAGTTTTCGTCGAAATTAAAAATAATTTTACATGGAGATTTTTTCATATCATTTAGCATTTTTCAGAAAAAGTTGCCTTTTTCAAAAATAATACTTTTTATTGACCTCCCCCTTCTCCTTCGATACCCCTTGCCCGATATCTCCTGGACCACTGGAGAAATATGGATCCTGTTTTCATCGTTGGAGAGGTCAATACTTAAGGAAAATTTTCGATACTAATATCTACCTTCACCCCAAGAATGATAGAGAGAATAGATTTTGCACTGCTCATGTCAGCCATATTGAAATTTTGGTTGACTGCTTTAGTGACGTCATTGGAGACTTCAATTTGTTCATTCGCAAAGTGATTTCGTTGTTATTAGCAACAAATAGTTTCTATTTAGTCTAAATATATAAATTTAACCAAAATGAGATGTGCAGTGTATAATTGTAGCAACAACAACAAAAAAATAGATTTTTTCGTTTTCCAAAAGATAAAACCTTGTTGGAAAAATGGATTCCTTTTTGCCGACGACACGATAAAAAAAACAGCACGAATTTGTTGTGCCCACTTTACTCCAGGTGACTTCAAAAGGAATCTCCAATTGGAAATGGGTAAAAAATTTATTTTAGTTTATAAAGAATCTTTCAACAAGAACATAACAATTTGGTATTTCAATAAAAACGCACCCTAAAACTTTTTTTATGATCTGGCAATGCTAAAACGTCAGTCAAGGTTTACATTTTTATCATGGTGAAGTTCACGAACGAGCAACGTTTGGAAATTATTGAAACTTACTACCGAAATTCTGAGTCGGTGGTCGCAATCGTGTAATCTCGAGAAATGGTCCGGTCGAATGGCCACCTCACTCATGCGATTTAACGCTGTTGGATTTCTTTTTATGGGGTTATGTTAAGTCGTTGGTTTATGCCAACAAGCCAACAACGTTAGAGGAGCTCAGGAACAATATCGAACCCGAAATTGCCAACGTTCCGGTCGATATCTGTGGAAGAGTGGTGGAAAATTGGCTCCAAAGAATCAATCAGCAAACGTGCTCGCGGTGGCCATATGAACGACATCGAATTTCATACTTAAATGTAACATGTCCAATGTCCCCTACACCTGGAATAAATTTCAGTCCGATATCTCAATGATTCTGTGTTTTATTTAAATACAAAATTGTTATGTCCTTATTGAAAGACCCGATACTTTTACATGTTTAATTATAAAAAATCATAGGACTTTATAAGAAGGATGGTTTCAAATTGAAGCCCGGAACTGCTCCCAGCTTATATTCAAAATCCCAAACAGATTCTGATACATCCGAACGTTCCAAAAGAATGGAACATCGATCTACAAAAAGGTTGATTTCTTCGCTGCTGGAAGCAGAAACTGAAATAAGTGGAAAAAATGATTCTGAAACTGAAATTATCACTGATGATAATGCTAAGGAAAATCATTCTTTTCAGGGAAACAGAAGTTCCCAAGACTCGTTAGCAGAGCAAATCAAAATTTTGGAAAAGGAAGTGTAAGTCTTACCAATAAAGTCACTAAATTATTTAAATATAAAATAATTATATGAATATTCTTTTAGTGAAACTAACACGCGAGAATTTTGCTCTCGCAATAGCGATTATGGAAAATAATTATAACAGAAAAAGAAAACAAATTAAAATTTTAACGTAATTTGAAAATAGTTTTAAAAAAAAACATTAAATCTAAACCAATTTTCGTTTTATTTATCAACAATGACATGAAAAATATAATGACAAAATACCCGCTTTAATTAAGACGAAAAAGCCATTCATTTGCATATGATGTTAACACATTTCATAATATATGTTAAATATATTAATCCTAATTGCATCGTATTTCCGTAATACCGATATGAAACAATTATTCCTCATAACTCTTATTATGTCACACAGAACGTTTTGAAATTGCAAGCAAAACTACCAGCTGTCAAATTTCAAAGCCATCAATGGCGTAGATGCGCAGAGCAAACGAATTTGGTACACCGGAATGCGTAATCTATTCTCTATCATTCTTGTTGTCTTCAAAGTCGTGCCGATCCCCTCTAAACAAATGTAAATGCACACGGTTGAAGAAAGGTATAACAGCGGCTAATCAATATACAGTGTGACCTCGGTAATCGCAACTATAGTAGACAGAGCCTGTTGCAATAACCGAGTCAGTTGCGTTAACCGAGTCACAACATTATCTGTCAAAAAGGGAAACATAAGTTCTTAAACAATATAACAGCTCCAAAAATATGATAAAACCTCTACCATTTGTAACGTAATTTTTACGCTGCAAAAGTATTTACACCAAGTTTTTCATACATCAAAGTTCAATCGGATTAGCCTCAAAAAAATTCAACTGGAATATTATGATCCAATTCAAAAATTCCACTTTGAGAGTTTATAATCTTGCCATACACAAATTGTACGATTGCCTGCCAATTTTAGTTTTCGTGTGTTTTTTTATTGGCACAGACTTGTTTTGTAACAGCCATTCTTTAATAAATAAAAACAAGGAACAGAGAATAAAGTCAATAAAAGATTTCCTATAACTATTTTTTATCTTTTTTTGGCCGAAACAGTATCAGATTTTAAAAAAGATGCGTTAATCGAGTCAACCTTATTTGGAAGTTGCGTTTATTGAGTCAATAGCGTAAAATTTTAGGTGTTGCGTTAACCGAGGAGTTGCGTTGCGTTTACCGAGGTCACACTGTATATCAAATCGTTTAAACTGATTGACTGACTGACTGATTGACTGATTGACTGATTGACTGATTGACTGATTGACTGATTGACTGATTGATTGATTGACTGATTGACTCATTGACTGACTCATCAACGCCCAGCCCAAACCCCTGAAGCTAGAATCTTGAAACTTTCACAGTATGTCCCAACCATCACGTAGGCGCTCACTAAGGCGGGGTTTTCCGAAATTTTACCGCTATGGAGGTAAACAGGGGGGTAAGGGGGGTTTGGGTGTTTTTAAACCGTGATTTTCGCCATGAATCCTGCTCAATAGGAGGCTGAAAAGTTTCACTCGGAGATTTTCGGGGTCGTTGATCACGAATCCGGTGTTAGATTTTCAAAATTCGATAATATCCTTTCCCCCATTTTTCCCGGGGAAAAATGGCATTAGGGGATTTTCGGGGTCGCTGATCACGAATCTGGTGTTAGACTAATTCACAACGAAGAGTCCTGCAAGGAAAAAATTTTTCTCAAAAGTTTTTAAGTTCTTTCCGGTTTTCTTCGTATTCTAAAATTCATACAAAAAACTTAACCCGGCAACGACGGGTATGCAAGCTAGTGAATAGTAAAGATGGATAGTAAAGATGGATAGTAAAGATAACGTAACGAAATAACGAAATAATTTTCCGGCTTTTTTTCCAAACTTTAGTGTTAACGTTATAGAAATTTAATTCCGTTGCAATAATGAAAAATGTAACGAACATCGAAAAAAAAAATATTTGGTTTTTTCGTTACACTGCTTTATTTAATTGCTAGTAATTTTCATTATGCAAAATTGGTGGGTTAGTTCTATTTCAACGCGAAAAATATTTAACACCAGAGTCCAAGTCTTTTATGGCACGAAAAAAGAAAACAAAATCAGTTGTAGTCTCTTTTTTTTTGGTTGAGTTCTGAGAAAGTACAAAAAAGCAACAAAAAAGGGCGTTCTTGAAATTTTTATATAAAATGTAAAAAAAACTATAAATACTGAGCGCTCCCAAATTGTGCAAGTAGTATTTTCTAATTTCTCAAGTAAAAGGCCATAGATGAAACAGGATTAAAATAAACTGATTTTAAAGAATATAAGTTAAAAAATGTTGTTATCCCGCTATAAAGTTGGGCGGATATTTATATAAATAGTTTAACTGCAAATTGTTTAAAAGTTAAATGGTTATCAAAGTGACATTAATCAGGAATGGTATGTCCTTGTCTCCATTCTTCTTTTCTGCGAACTTTTTTTAACTGATATGTAGCAGAACCAGATTTGATCAAATACGAGGGTGTGCCGAAAAGTAATCGGTCTTAATCATTCCGAAATTTGGAATTTCATAAAGATTTTTTTACCAAGCAAAGTTATTTGTGGTTGTTCAAAAATAGATTTAAAATTTCGGACAACCACAGAGAAAAAGTTTTCGATATCGATTTTCTCTGTAATTTATCGATATAGTATTCTAACAGTGATAAGTCAAAAATATTCACGAAAACCAAACTGCATACATAGACTTGAAATTCGTTCCAATTAATGGTTTTCTTATACCGTGTAATGGAATAATAACGTTAAACGTAATGAAATGAAATTTTTTATGGTTACAAAACGAAATAACATAACGAAACAAGATTTGGATTTCGTTACATAGCAGAATGTATACCGTTACGGTTTTTTTTTCGTTTTCCATCCTTGAATCAAATCAAAAACTAAAAAAAATGCTCAAGCTGTGATAAAATCAAATTTCAAACTAAAGCGGTTATTTTAGCGATTTGTGTCTCCGCTTGAAACTAATCTTCGGCACGAACCACTTAGCGATTTTTCGCTAAACTTTAAGAGCATTCCACGAAAGCTTTTGTGCTTGCGGTGAGAAAAATTGAATTTAAATATATTGTTTTTAAATTATTCATGAATGTCTGATTTAACAAGACTCTGCGGTGTTAAATGAAAAAGAATTAAATTAATAGTTATTAAAATCACATTAATTACCTGCAATGATTTAAATATTTATAGGCGTTGAATTTTAATTGCAATTTAATGGAGTTTTTTAAAAAATCGTCGAGCATAAATTAAACGGTTTTTTCTATTTAAATTGACTTACATTTGAAGAGGTAATGCCGACTATCATCGATATTAACGATAACCACATCCTTATTTGCCTTGTCGATTTCTGTCATTTTGATTTCCTTATTCTGTTCCTTTGTTGGCGAATAAGAATCTGCTGTCATATCTCGCTGGCTAAACCTGTAATAACATTAAAACTAAATTAATTTAATATCATGTCATTATTTATTCAAAATAACTACGAAAACAAGGGCAAAGCGTCTTAAATAAATCAAATATAAATTATTTATGATGATTTAACTTCCATTAGTGTAAAATGAGTAGTTATAGTTATCAGTGATTTATCTATTTGAATATTTGTTTATACATAAAAACAATAAATTCTAAAAGGAAGCTCAAGCGTAAAATCTCTAATTGCATGATAAAAACATATTTAATTTAATTCAAATATTTTCGCGATTTATCCTAAGACTGTTTAGGCGTATTTATCACAACTTGCTACGTAACTGGGTTTTAAACTACGAATTAAATAAATAAATATAAATAAATTGGAATAAAATTGTGTAAAATGTATTCTTTTGCGTCAATTTAAAGATAACAAGAGCTGCGATATTTGTTTCGCCATTTGGAATTGGAAAAAAATACACGATAAATTTAGTGAGTAACCTTAGATATTTTGTAAAACCTGACCCATTTTTACAGTAGAAAGTTTTGCAATTTGATTTTTTATTTCATTTATTTCAAAATTTCTCCCATGATCAATCATACCCAGAGTGGCGTAAATGATCTCCCAAGCAATAAAAATAATTTTATCTCTAAAATCACAATTTTTTTTTAATGCGCAATAATTCTTAAGTCTTTTGTGTAACGATCTTATAATACAAAAGCTGGACCCATCTTTGAATTAATAGATTTAACGTCCAAAAAAGGAGGTATTAAAGCGCCACTAAATCAACTCGTATAAAAATGATCGACAAGAGGTCATACTTATCTACCATGAGACATTCATAAATTATTTTGATTTGGGATGTGGGTGAAATCAACAAAAGTTTTCATTTTTTTGGATAAAGTTTACTTTTTGATAGCTTGGCTTTCGGACACTTTGGCAAACAGATTTATAAAATAACATGAAGCTTTTTGAACAGTGATTATCGCATAGTGTACGAAGTTAAAATCAAAATAACAACAGACATAGATTAGTATAGATTAGTTTTCTGTTTACATAATGGCCTAAGTAATGCCATAAAATGTTTTAAAGAATCATTTTAGTGTACTTTTAAGATAATTTTCTTTACAGTAGTTTTTGATTAAATTTTCGGTCTGAATGTTAATTTTTGTTTGAAAGTAGCTACTAGGACTGTTGATAACAACCGGGTAACTATGAGGAACCGGTTCCGAGAAAAACGGGTAGGTACTCAGTTCCGAGTTCAAGAACCGAGTTCAGTTTTTTAAAAATTGCAAATAGCACTTTTATTGAAATAGTTTTCAAAAAATGATCAAAATTTCAATCATTTTTAACACATCTTACATCATCCAGAACAACACATTAACCCTACAATGCGCAATGATGCACCGGGTACCCGGTTCTCGACCTGATCTGCCCTTTTTACTTTCTTCTACGGAGTATAATAAAGTATTGTATTCATGAAAAATTTCGACGTCTTAATTTTGCCTAAAAAACATTTCCCGATCACTCCTGAGTCGATTGGAGTCATATTAAAAAAATGTCTTTCTGTCTGTCAGTCTGTCAGTCTGTCAGTCTGTCAGTCTGTCAGTCTGTCAGTCTGTCAGTCTGTCAGTCTGTCAGTCTGTCAGTCTGTCAGTCTGTCAGTCTGTCAGTCTGTCAGTCTGTCAGTCTGTCAGTCTGTCAGTCTGTCAGTCTGTCAGTCTGTCAGTCTGTCAGTCTGTCAGTCTGTCAGTCTGTCAGTCTGTCAGTCTGTCAGTCTGTCAGTCTGTCAGTCTGTCAGTCTGTCAGTCTGTCAGTCTGTCAGTCTGTCAGTCTGTCAGTCTGTCAGTCTGTCAGTCTGTCGTCTGTCAGTCTGTCAGTCTGTCAGTCTGTCAGTCTGTCAGTCTGTCAGTCTGTCAGTCTGTCAGTCTGTCAGTCTGTCAGTCTGTCAGTCTGTCAGTCTGTCAGTCTGTCAGTCTGTCAGTCTGTCAGTCTGTCAGTCTGTCAGTCTGTCAGTCTGTCAGTCTGTCAGTCTGTCAGTCTGTCAGTCTGTCAGTCTGTCAGTCTGTCAGTCTGTCAGTCTGTCAGTCTGTCAGTCTGTCAGTCTGTCAGTCTGTCAGTCTGTCAGTCTGTCAGTCTGTCAGTCTGTCAGTCTGTCAGTCTGTCAGTCTGTCAGTCTGTCAGTCTGTCAGTCTGTCAGTCTGTCAGTCTGTCAGTCTGTCAGTCTGTCAGTCTGTCAGTCTGTCAGTCTGTCAGTCTGTCAGTCTGTCAGTCTGTCAGTCTGTCAGTCTGTCAGTCTGTCAGTCTGTCAGTCTGTCAGTCTGTCAGTCTGTCAGTCTGTCAGTCTGTCAGTCTGTCAGTCTGTCAGTCTGTCAGTCTGTCAGTCTGTCAGTCTGTCAGTCTGTCAGTCTGTCAGTCTGTCAGTCTGTCAGTCTGTCAGTCTGTCAGTCTGTCAGTCTGTCAGTCTGTCAGTCTGTCAGTCTGTCAGTCTGTCAGTCTGTCAGTCTGTCAGTCTGTCAGTCTGTCAGTCTGTCAGTCTGTCAGTCTGTCAGTCTGTCAGTCTGTCAGTCTGTCAGTCTGTCAGTCTGTCAGTCCGTCAGTCTGTCAGTCTGTCAGTCTGTCAGTCTGTCAGTCTGTCAGTCTGTCAGTCTGTCTGTCAGTCTGTCAGTCTGTGTACAAGATTTCTCAAAAACTAATAGAGCTAGCGCCATGAAATTTTATAGGCATCTTGGGTCCTGAAATGGGACGATCCTATCAACTTTTGGTGGAAATCCGTTAACCGGAAGTATCCAAAATGGCGGTTTTTCAAAAATCGCAATTTCGTTTTTCTCGATTTACTCCCAAACTACGCGTTTTTTAGTGGCCTTAAGTATGACAAAACTTGGAGAAAATAAAATTTCCCACACTTTTGTCTTTAGCTATAACTCGATATCTCAACCTGTTATCGAGATAAACCGTTATTTCCAAAAAAAACAATTTTTTGCGATTATCTCGAAAACTAACGGGTTTTTGCTGACTGAATGTATGAAGTGAATTAATGAGAATGGCATTCTGCACAATTTTGTTTCTTACAGTTATCCGTTATCTTTTACCGTTATTGAGATATTTAGATTAAAATATAAAAAAATATATTTTTGCAAATTACTTGCAAACTAACGGTTTTTCGACCAATTAATTTAAGGAAGAATTGGAGATGTTAAATTTTTTTATATTTTTGCCATATACCGTAAATTGATATCTTTTACCGTTCTCAAGTTATCTCAAATTTTGTATGTTTTTGATATTTTTGAATAAACCAAGAATTTATTGGGAGGTCGTCTTAGGTTGACAACGCGACAGGGCTCTAGCGTAAATTGCGCAGGGTCGTAGATTTTGTAGAAGAAAGTTTTGTGTTGACCACAACTGATATTTTTATACTTGGTATTAAAATTTATTGTAATCGCATTATTTTTTAATAATTTTTTGGATATCAATGTAATGCAAATACGCTATTTTCGTTCGTATGGGGGGTACCCCCTCTAATGGTCCATTTTTGTCCATTAACGAACTTAGCCTTGCATTTTACGAAAAACGAATCTGAGTAAAATTTCAAGTGTCTAGCTCAATCCGTGCACCCGCAATCCGCGCCACAGACGGACGGACATGCAAAATTCGATTTTTTTTATCATTCTAAACACACTAGTGTAATTCATGGATCTTGGCGTTATAAACGGTAAGGCAAATTTAATATACCCTTTGGTTTCACCATAGGGGTATAAACATCGAATTCCAGAACTGGGATTAAAAGTTAATACAAAAAGCATTAAAAATATACCCATTTAATGCTGTTGGCATTAAATGTAATACTTTTTTTATTACAATCTACTAAATTCTAACAAAGTATTGAAAAATAATGCAAGTATGATTAAAAATGTAGTTATTCATTTGAGAGGATTGAAATTTAATAAAAAAAGTATTAAAAAATGTCGAATTCGAGAAATGAGATTAAAAATTAAACCAATAATTTTAACCATGTAGAATCCGTTATGTCGAAAACTTTTGAGGAAAAAATCCACAAGTGTTTATTTGGAAAAAAAACTTGATTTTGCTATGTAATAACACAGATATTACTCAATGATAAAATTTTTAAACTAATTGAAAGTTCGTTTTGGAAACAATTTGATAAAATCTCTCGAAGTGCTTATCACCATAAATTAAAAACGAAGTCAGGTAAACACAATTGACATCAAGGGATTAAAATTGTCAAATAAACTCAATTGACATCAAGGGATAAATTTTTTATTAAAGTCAACATTGATAGTCTTTCAATAAACGCAAGGATTTTTTTTTATTTCCAACTCATATCGCTAAGTAATTGACTGGTGCGTAAATATTATCTTAATCTGCACTTGAACTATAAAAGATGCACAAATGTTTACTCTTTGGATTACACACGAAGATAAAAATAAAAAAATATTTCTCTTATGTTTATTTTGACCATAACCTATGTTGTAACCTCTCTTGTACAAAATGGTTTTTTTTTCGTTGATTGATTAACTGTTGGTTGAGGTGCGAACAGATGTAATTGAGATAAACATTAGATAGATAGATCTATGAGGTAATAATTGTACAGAATTTTGGTATCCCGCTGTAATCGAACATTGGTCAATTTGTTAATTCAATGGCAGTACTTCCGAGATTTTCCGGAAATAAAATTGTTTGAGTTTCAAAGGGTTTTTTTGTCAATTTCAATGAAATTTTTAAAAGAAATTATTTACAAAACAATTCGAAAAAAAACAAGTTTTTAAATGTACTAAAAATAAAATAATAATTTGTCGTAGGGATTTGGACTCAAAAATAAAAGGAAGATAAAAGTTAACACATTGTTGACCGGCAGTTTTACAAGAATGTCATGTCACCGGCTATTATTTTGTAATTGAGTATGGAAGTAAAGTAAAACTTTCTAAATAAACTCCAATAAATTTTATTTATACTTAATTAAATTAAACTTTGAACTAGGGATGTCAAATTTTTGAAAAAAACCGGTTTTCGGTTAAACCGGTTTTTAAGACTTCGGTTTAAATCGGGCCGGTTTAACCGGGTCCAAAAAACACGGTTCATCTCGTCGCGGCAACTTTTGGTCCTCAAAATCCCTTTCCGACGTACACGCTTCTTCACTTTTTAGTAGGAAAAACTTGTTTACAACAAGCGATCGCTCATGTGCACCGAGGCAACATCAATTGCCACAATAGAAACTGCCAACAATAGAAGAATAAGGACTGGTTATTTTGTTATTTACCTACCTACCTGGAAAATAAATCTACCTGGAACTGATATTTCATTATTTGCATTCAATTTTTGTTTGTTTGGGATATGTTTACGAGTCGGTGGCTAAGCAGCGACTGCCTCAATGAAATTACGCACACATGCATGCTGACGTGCTACACGAGCGACTTCTCTTGTGTGCGTAAAAGAAGAAGTGAAGAACACTTTTGCGCGGTATTACAAACGGCAACTTTCGGGCTTACTTAAGCCGATTTTCGGGAGAAACGACTGCGGAGAGAAAAGTTGCCACTCGAAATCATGGCTTATCGACAATCTGCATACATGCAAAGCGTGTGAACCGGTTTGGGAAAAGTAGTAGGCAGAAATCATTTCCGTTCTGACCGTCAGCAAGTAAAGATCTTGGGAAGTATATGAGCAACAGCAATTTCAATGGTTTGAGTCCACACACACACATGTAAACTTATGTGGCATATGCAAACAGGATTGGCTTATTTAAGCCACAAATGTAAGCACATTGGCTTATTAAGACCAAAAGTTGCCGGCTTACTTAAGCCAAGTGTAATACCGGACTTTGGTGAAGTTGCGGCATGCTGATGACCGAAAGTTGCTCCGTGTACGCTCATACTTAGACGCAAGAAATATACTATAATACAAACAAAAGACGTGAAGTGCCATATAATCCATTAAGATGCCATAAATGGCACAATATAATATTGTATTTGGTTTAGAGTGCCTAAAAAGAAGTGTTTATAACAAATCATTTGCGCGAAAATTGGTTTAAAATTATTTTTCCGTACAAAAAAAATGATCGGTTTTTTGGACGGTTTTTGGCTTTAAAAAAAACACCGGGTATAACCGTGCAGAAAAAACACCGAAAAACCCGGTTAACCGAAGCAAAAACACCGGGTAACCGGTTTAACCGATTCTTTTTTGACATCCCTACTTTGGACATATTTTGAAATTCTCTTCACCGTTACGTTCCGTCATGGTTGAAATTTTTGAATTACTAAAATTATGATAAAAACCTAAATATCAAGAAAAGTATTTTCTTTATTATAAAGCGGACAGGACTAAACACGATGCGCAAAGCTTTTGTAATATTCTATATCGCACTGGGTTTCATAAATTGAAATAAATAACGCAAGTGCATTGACGAGTTAACTCGTCATCGGTCAACAATGTGTACGCAAAAACCCTCAAAGCTTTTATCTTGCTTTTATTTTTGAGGCTAAAACCCTACGAAATATTATTACTAAAATTGTTATAAAAGTACACTTTAAAAGCTTGTTTTTTTAAAGAATATATTTCCAATATCTTATATTGACAAATCTATTTATCAATTAAAAAAATGTCTAGAATGAAGTACTTTTAATCCTCCTGTTGACAATTTTTGATTTCTCTTAGCAAAAAATGCGCTATTTTTCTTAAAGTTACAAAAAACCAGTTAAAAACCCAAAATTTATCACAAAACCAATCAATTACCGCGTTAATAAACCCATCATGATTTCAATTTATAGTATCTGTTTTTTATAATTCTTTTAATCGGCAGTACATTGGTTGGCTGATAAACGTTTGTTAATGATGACAAAAATCGGTATTTGATTACAATAAAACAACTATAAATAGCCATTTAACACCCATTACTTTGATTTATTTAGTAGAAAGCTCAACTTAATCCACTTAATTGATTAGGGAGACTGTCGGACATAGAGAAAAAATAACGAAAGAAAGATAAATAACTCGCAAACATTAAAAGTGATCATTTATATATGTTGGTAATGCACATTCATTTTAATAAGAAAATGATCCGGCAAAAAT
Organism: Chrysopilus asiliformis; assembly: GCA_964034945.1. Taxonomy (NCBI): domain Eukaryota; kingdom Metazoa; phylum Arthropoda; class Insecta; order Diptera; family Rhagionidae; genus Chrysopilus; species Chrysopilus asiliformis. The sequence continues at coordinate 85,771,734 of OZ035962.1, read as the reverse complement.
TCGTGAAATGTATTGGAAAAAGGTGATGAGTTCATTGAATTTGAAAAGTGTTAAAAATAAATATCTAAGGTCAAACTTGTCAAATTTTTGATTTCAATCGCAATTATTGTATTACAGCTCGATTTGTATATTTTTTTCACCTTTGAATCTATCAATCATCAAAATAAAAACTAATTTGTAAACAATTTTTTTTTTCTTTAGCTGATTTTATTCTTTTTTTTAGTGGGTTATGGTCAAAGTTTGAACATTTGCTAACTAATCATTTGCACGACTTTATTTGTGGGCGTTTAAATGGCATTTTTTCTGGAATTATCTAAAGTTGATGTTAAATTGGCATGAAATATGTAACATTGTTTAAATAAAATAATTAATTATAGTAGTGATTTTTTTTACAATTGAACACAGAAAAAAGTGATTAGTAAATTCACCTACAATTTAGTCAGCTACAAAAAAATAGTTGAACTACCGACAAAAGTAGACAATTACTTGGTCTGATTAGATAAATTATCTACATTTTAGTAGCTAACTGTATACTTTTGTTTTTTTCTGTGAAGTTGTCAGTTTTTAAAACATAGATTAAACTTTAATCTTTAAAACCGTTCATTAAACCCTTTAGTTTTTTTCCATGGGTGACTAAGCGCGGTATTACACACGGCAACTTTCGGGCTTACATAAGCCGATTTTCGGAAGAAACGACTGCGGAGGGAAAAGTTGCCACTCGAAATCATGGCTTGTCGACAATCTGCATACATGCCAAGCGTGTGAACCGGTTTGGGAAAAGTAGTAGGCAGAAATCATTTTCGTTCTGACCGTATAAAGATCTTGGGAAATATATGAGCAGCAGCAATTTCCATGGTTTCAGTCCACACACACATATATAAACTTGCGTAGCATATGCAAACAGGATTGGCTTATTTAAGCCACAAATGTAAGCACATTGGCTTATTAAGCTCAAAAGTTTCCGGCTTAAATAAGCCAAGTGTAATACCGGACTAAGAAACTTATGGAAGTTGAAACCTACCCAAGCTGACAAGAATTGGTTACTGACTTTTCCTCCTTTCTCCAAAGCTCTTCTCTAAGTAAACATGAGCCTAAATATTAGGCTAACCGGTCAAGTTTAGAGCTTTTGAAACTAAGAAATCTTTTAGTACAAAAAACTTTTACAACAGGTTTTTTATACCCTATATGAAATATTGTATAGGAGTATACTCGTATTAGATTTAGTATACCGTTTGTTACGCATCGAACCAATCGTCGAACAAAAAAATGAACTACACCAGGGTGTTAGGGATGAAAAAAGATTTTGATTTCCGCATGTCCTACCGTTTGTCAGTCCGTACGTCCGTGAATAACATAACTTTCGAAAGGATTGAGCTAGAGACTTGAAATTTTGTACAGTTGCATTTCTCGTAAATGGCTAGGCAAAGTTCTTGAACACGCAAAATTGGGCCATTCCTTCCCCTCTCCCCCATACAAATAAAACAGCTTTTTGCAATTTTCTCGAAAACGGTGAGTTATATTGAAAAATTTATAAAAGTAATATGTGTTTAGAATATAATTTTACATATGTAACTCATCCATACATCAAAATCCAATCGGACCACTGCTTTCCCCCTCTCCTATACAAATGTATTTTTTAACAAAAACATCAAGAAACCAAAAAAATATGCGAAAAATCTTAACAAAAACTCACTCGACCGATTGATTCGAAATTTTGGTTTATGTTTTCTGCAGACATGCAAACCGATTTTTCAAACCGAATCAAAAACCACTGAACCATTAAAATTAACCAAAATCAAACCATGAACTGACCACTCTAAATTAAATATTGTTAAATTGAACCATAACCAAAACAGGTTTAAAAAAATATCTGATGGAAAGAGCACATGACTTTCTTATACCAAATCCATGTTCTTCCGCAATTTACGAGTCCACTATAATCCGACGAAAAAAAAATAGTTTCTATAATATGAATTTTAATTTTAATAAATCGAAGATATCTCGATAACGGTAAAAGATATCGATTTACCGTAAAATGGAAAAATGTAGAGAATTTTAATATCTTTAATTCTTACTGAAATTATTTTTACGGGGAACCGTTAGTTTGCAAGCATTTCGCAAAAATCAATTTTTTTTTATTTTTAATGAAAATATCTCAATAACGGTAAAAGACAACGGATAATAGTAAAAGATAAAATCGTGGCAAATATTATTCTCTTCAATTCAGCTCATACACTTGTTAGTTTTTGAATGAAACGCATTTTTTTTTAATAACGGTATATCTGGATAAGGGTTTGAGATATCGAGTTCTAGTGTAGGAACCTTTACTGTCTTTAACTTTCGTCAAAATTTCAGAGTAAATAGCAAAAAACTAAACTGCGATTTTTAAAAGCTGCCATTTTCATTACTTCCGGTTAATTGATTTCCACCAAAAGTTGATAGGATCGTCTTATTCCAGGACCAAACACACCTATAAAATTTCATAGCTCTAGTTTAGTTTGTCAGAAATCCTGTACACAGTCTGACAGACTTACAGACAGAAAGATATTTTTGTAATAATGCTCCAATCGACTCAGGAGTGCTCAGGAAATGTTTTTTAGGCAAAATTAAGAGGTCGAAATTTTTCATTAATACAATACTTTATTATACAACGTATAAGAAAGTAAAAAATTGCCGAACTGGATTAAAACCAAACCAGGGTTTTAAACAAAAACTGTTCCCGTGATTGGGATCTCAAAAAATATAACTAATGTAATCTGGAAACGCAAAAACCACTGAACAGGAACTCAAAACGACTGAACGCCTGAAATTTTGGAAACCAAAAATTTAAAATTTGCGGAACGAAAACCAAAAAGCAAAAATCCAATTCGCCCTTAAACCAAAACCAAACTACACTTAAAAAACTTTTGGTTTGCATTTCTGGTTTTCTAAAAAAATGGGTAATAACGACAGGAAAAAATTGTCATCAATCGTGTTATTGTCGGGCCCGAAAATTCTCTCTTCCCCTTTCCATTTTATTCCAACAGCAAAATTAAAAATCCATCAAAATTGTTACAAGATTCAAACTTTTTATTTGAGTTTCCGTTATTTTCCCCAATCGTGTGTATTTAAACGAAACTCAATTCCTCCAACACGTAGAATAGTTAAAAATACTATGCCTAGCATCATCCATTTGTCTTTCGCGTAACATTAAAAAAAATCTAATACCAAAATATTTTTCGCATAAACATCAACTATTTTTAGTTTATTTATTTTTTCTCTTTTTTCTAAAAATTTGTTTACAAAATTTTAACCTAGACCTATTTTAAGTTACAGCCAATTTCCCGGTGAGGACTTTTTGATCACGAGATCAATGAAAAATGGTTTCACGTTTGGTGTGTTTTTGAACTCTAAAAAAACACTACTGAGTTGGCGTGAAAAACACTTAAAGATCATCTTCAAATATCTTGTATAGTTGCCTTATTTAGACGATCATTTTCGCGCCACTTTTTTAAACAAAATACTCGTGATAGTTAAGCACACCTTAAAACTTTTCAAGTGGTATAAGTAAAAAATCTGCTAAAATTGTAGCAAAATAGTTAAAATATATACACTCTTGTGACCATTTATTCGCCACTGGCGATAGTTTGTAACAGAATTGTGAGTTCACCCACAAATAAGTACTGATGGCGGTGCGTTTTTTGTGGTTATTTCGATCAGTTTACATGCATTTTATGGCTCATAACCAAATCGAACTTTAACTTCTTTATTAGCAATAAAAAGTTTTGTTAATAAACACTTTGACCGAACGCCATGACACGAAGAGGAGAACGTTTTTTCATACCTAGAAAGGTGTAATAATGGATTTGTTTCTGTTTTCTTTTTATTACACTGTTATTACATATTGTTAGAAAATGGCGTAAAAACTTTATTTGACGACTATTACATATTGTTAGTCAATTAAGCTTTTTCACCTCAATTTATTATCGAATATGAATTTAAAGTTACGCAAGGTAGAAATATTACCGTAATATAATCAGTCTTTTATGGCAAACTTCATTTAAGTATAGGAATTTTACGAATACCTGTTCAATGAACATGATCCCCTACATTTTACTTTCCTTTGCGTAACTATAGAAGGAAAGTATTGTGGCATGGAAAAATAATAGAATCTAAGATGGCGGCAGACCATTCCTCTGCAGTTCCCCGTCAAAAAAGAGCTTATGTCAATGAAACTAGAGCATATTACGTTTTCAACGCAAGTATTTACAAGGAATGTGAAACCACAACTTGTTCAAAAGTTAGCCAGGGGGCAGAAAAATCGTCGAATCCTGCATGGTTCTTTCGTAATTTTGCGTTATACATCGAAACATCGTATATCAAGGTCTTGTTTTGTGTCTTTTTTCCTATCATTTTTATGTAATGTATACATTGTGAAAATGATAACGGTAAAAACGCTGAATACTATCAAAATTTGAAATAGATTAAAAGTTCAAGAAATTTTTTTTCTGCAGAGTAAAGGTCAGCTGCCATCTTGGACCCCATGATTTTTTTAATATCAAGATCGGGAACAAAATACTGAATATCGTATATCAAAACGTCTTATATCGGGGCGGCTTGAGTCGAGGCACGTCTATAAACAAGGCCGAAGCCTGTGTAAATTTCTGTGTAATTTTGGATCCCTACAATTTTTTTCGAGGAATTATAAGAAAATCCATTGTGTGCAAGCTGAGCAAACGAAAAAAATCGAGTGTTTTTTTATTTAAAAAAAAGGTATCTGGTAGCATCTGTAAGCCATTTCAAGGCCTCCGGCTCCATGATTTAATAATCTGTGAGTAAAGGCCCAACTATGATAGACATAAGAACGCATATGTAAATGTCAAATTCCCAACGAATGTTGACATACATAGCTGTCAACATAAAAGCCTACCATAATAGGCATAGACTGACATAAGTAAAGTTAAATTTTTCTCGATAGTAATTGACAAAGTTGAAGAAAAAAATTAGTGAATTGAAAAAAATTAAAGAAATATTTGAAATTGTGAAGTGCTTAAAAGAATTAAGTGACCTGAAAGATGAACTGGATGGATACGGCAGAAAGAAGCGTTCATGTGATGTACGAGAAATCAATCGCGACAGGAAAACGCACGGATACTACGCAGTCACCTTCTTAAAAATAAAAAGGCTTGATCCGGATCAATTTTTTATTCATACGAGAATGACCACAAATGTCTTTGACTATCTGTTGTCCTGCTTGAGTCCCTTTTTGGAAACATTTTAGGTTATGTTCACTATTTACATATGCCAGTTCCATTTGTATCGAATTATTCATGCTTAACGAAGGTTTGAAAGTGGCAACACTCTTGACACATGTCTATTGTGGGTATTAACACTGACTTTCTTATTCTGGGAATGACATATGCAGCTACATATGCGTTCTTATGTCTATCATAGTTGGGCCTTAAAGCATTTAGATATGATGTTAATCTCCAGGCAAACATTTTTTATTCAATACGAGATTCCTTAGATATTCCTTATGCCGGTTGTTGTTGTCGTCATGTACCGAATGTGGTTTATCTTTAATGGTCACTTGAAATTATTCGTTATCATAATTTGGATTAGAACAATTGATGTCATTTTGAAAAAAACATCTAAATTATCTTCCAATAAATGTCATGTTAAACCACTTTAGCACTCAAGATGATCAGTTTTTAAAAAAGTTGTATAGGACATATCAGACATATTGATACGGAGTACCCAAGCAACCATTTGCAGCTCAGGTTACAATGTGACCCTGGTCACAAAGTGCCCGTGGTAAATGCGTTTATGCGACGGTTGCTTTGTGATCGGTCACAATGAAACCGGTTATAAATTAGTTACTTTGTAACCGGTCACAAAAAAACCATTTCAGATTGGATCAGTCACACTGAAATCGGTTGCAAAACGGTTTCATTGTGTCCGGTTAAAGATAACCCGTTGCAAATCGGTTAATTTGTGACCAGTCAGAAAATTGTTGTTATTTTTCTTTGTTTTATTGTGGTACTTTTTAATTCACTTACAAACAGTGACATCGAAGTATAAATAGTCAACTTCGGGCCAAGGAAACAGCGTTTTCTGGTATATACTTGGAATACAAGTTTATACGTCAATCACACTTGATCTGCGGAACGGTTGTACAACCGTTACTTTGTAACTATAGTCCCAAAAAACCAGGGCAAAAACGGTTGCTTAGCCGTTGCAGCAACAGCATATATGGAGTCACAATTGGTTGTTGCAGCAACCAATTGGTGACCCCATATATTTTTCAAACCAGGTTGTGTAGCCGTCGTGCAACCGGCATGTGATCATTTTTGGTTACTTGGGTTATTATTGTTTTGACTTTTGCTTTGATTGGAAGCGAAATATGTCAAAATGTCAATAGTTTTAGTTTTATGGAAAACAATATATCAGGCGTCTGTCAGTACTCACACTTTGTGCAACTTAAGATTGTTTCAAGATTTTTCAAGCAGTTTTATCGGCTAACATCTTGTTGCAAAATCTTATATTATTAAAAAAAATTCTTTTCAGGTTATATTTGATTTTCTATTCGAGTTATCACGCAAAAAATCAATGATTGGACAACAAATATTTGCGCTTTGGAGAAAAATTGCGATTTTCACATACAAGTCAAACTCATATATGTTTGTAAACACGATAACTTAAGAAGGAATTAAGCTAGAGACTTAAAATTTCCCATGGGGTGTTTTTTTTTGAGAAATTCGGTGAATTTACGCTTCGTTTCTATACATCAAAATTCAATTACCACATTTTTTTTAGTTTCATTGAATTTTGCTACACCAATTCGAATTTCGTATAAATCAAATTAAAATACGATATTTTTTAACAATTTAGAGTTTTTCTAATGTAATTTTAAATGCACACCTTGTTAAAATCACAGAAACACCTTTACAAAGCATTGTAAATCCTTTTTAGTAATTTGAACTGATTTGAAAACTACTTTATTTACAAAAAATTTGAACCGACCTCAACTTTAAACCAAACTAACCGTAGAACTATGCATCCCACAGTAACCGCACAAAAATTCCCCGTGATAAAGCAGCGTCAAAAAAATTCATTACGTGCGGGAAATGTGAGACTTTTTTCATTAAAGAAATGTTATGAATGATAAAAATTGTTTGGCGCATATCAATGTTATCAATGTAACAATAAATCACGAAAGGGGCACGAAATTATCTCACAGATAAAAAAAAATGAAATGAAAAGCTTTAGAAAACGCAATAGTGCGGAAATTGTTTTCGTAGCAAGAATTTTATTTTGCATGTTTGCATGGGCATTGATAAAATCATTGAAAGTAAAAAAATTGTTCTAATTTTTTCATAATTTTTTTATAATTTTTTTATAGTTTTTTTATAATTTTTTTATAATTTTATTGTGAAGACTCTAAAATACTACATTTGCCACGGCAAAGATAGATCTTCTAAATTAAAGTTTCGTAACAGTTTTTCTTGGAAACAGGAACGAATTCTAACAGTGTGTGTGTTTGTGTGTGTGTAGCAAAAAATTGTAAGATAGGTTTCCACCATAGTAACCCCTAACTGATTTTGATGCGATTTTTTTGTTTGAAGGCAACTATCGTCCCATAGATCTCTATAGAATGCAAGTTTGAATAATCCCAATTGGAATCCTGCAATCTAAATGAATTTGTAAAAATTTTCTCCAATTGAATTTTGATGCATAGAAGAGTTATGTAAAATTAGGTTTTAAATAGTTTTTGTCAACAAATCACTTGAAATAATGAACCGTTTTCCAAAAAAAATCAAAAAAATCTTTTCCATTTGTGTGAGAAAGGGGAAGGGGGGGGGGGGGAAGTGACGGTTCAATTTTGCCCGTTTTTAAATGTAATTTAATTTTTGAAAGACGGGTCTGTGCTAAATGTCAAACATTTTCCGTACTTAGTTATTGCGTTTGGGGTTCTTTTGTGTATTTCAATTCAATATAATATCAAATTTTTCGTCATATGAGGTTAAATTATCTAAAACAGAGATCATCGCACCCAGGGGCGTACTAGCGTATTTGGGTTGAGGATAAAACATTAGCCATTGCTCAATTATGTGTCTACTTTGAAAGACTTTGAAAGAAGTGCATAATACACTCACTTGTATTACACTCACTTTTTGGAGTTTTTTGGCGCCCCCTTCAAGTGGCGTCTAGGGCATGTGCCCTATGATCACGCCACTAAGTGGATTAAGCTGTGTTTTTATACCCGTATGGTGAAACCAAAGGGTATATTAACTTTGCCTTACCGTTTGTAACGCCAAGATCCCGTCATCACATACGAATATGAATTACACCATTGTGTTTAGAATGATAAAAAAAATTGAATTTTGCGTGTCCGTCCGTCTGTCTGTCCGTCTGTCCGTCTGTCCGTCCGTCCGTCTGTGGCGCGGATTGCGGGCGCACGGATTGAGCTAGAGACTTGAAATTTTGCGTGGATCCGTTTTTCGTAAAATGCGAGGCTAAGTTCGTTAACGGGCAAAAATCTTATCAAAAAAGTGCAAGAACAAAAGTTATTTAGGATATGATTCTACATAAAACTCCCATACATCAAAATCCGATTGGAATAAATTTTAAAAAATCTTATTGGAAAGTTTGACTTCAAAGTGGAATTTTGGTACAACTGTTCGAATTTTGATATGAATATCACCATACGGGTTTTCAATAATTGCCAGATCGGCAATTATAGCTTTTGTTATGTTTAAATCTGGTATTACGTTTGTTTTTTTTCCATTTAAGTCGACACACCCATAATAAACTCCTGAGTACGCCACTCGGTAAGGTTGTAGAAAAAAGAGGATTCTAAATATTACAGAGATATTGCAGAGGAAAGTTTTGTCTTGATCACAACACCACTGACATTTTTTTAATAAAATGTCCATTCCAAGTGAAAATTTGAAATGTGGGGAAATTCTAGAACAGCTTTTTAATTAGTTGAAATAATCAAAACATTTTCAACAGACAGCGGACAATTGAGAAATGAATTTTCACTTTCTTATACGTAGTATAATAAAGTATTGTATTAATGAAAAATTTCAACCTCTTCATATTGCATAAAAAAAACATTTCCCGAGCCCTCCCGAATCGATTGGAGCATTATTACAAAAATGTCTTTCTGTCTGTCAGTCTGTGTACAACATTTTTCTAAAACTTTCATAGCCTAAATTTTATGAGGATGTTTGGTGCTGGAGTGGGACGATCCTTTCAACTTTTGGTAGAAATCCATTAGCCGAAAGTAACTAAAATGGCGACTTTTTAAAAATCGCAATTTCGTTTTTCGCTATTTACTCCGAAACCACGTAAGAGTTGGAGACAATAAAATTTCCTACACTTTTGTCTTTCACGAGAACTACGTATCTCAAGCCGTTATCGAGATATTTTATTTAAAAAAAAAAATACGGTTTTTTGCGATTATCTCGAAAAATAACGGTTTTTTGCTAGTTGTATTTATAAAACGAATTAATAAGATTGGCATTCTTCACAATTTTTTATTTCACCGTTAGTCGTTAGATTTTTGTGAATTTTTGAAAAAAAAACAGTTGAGGGAGAATTAAAGATATTAAAGTTTTAAAGTAAATCGATGTCTTTTACCGTTAAAGAAATATTTCAGATTTCATAACAAAATCAATTTTTATATAAGCTAATATTTTACTTGTGAATTGCGCAGGAACGTAGATTTTCTATAAGAAAATCATGTGCTGTTCACATCGGATATTTTATAATTGCCTACAACATTTGTTTCAAAAGCATGTTCAGAATGTTTTTCCTTCCTGAAACATACTTCTAATTACCACACCTTATAATGATGACAGTTTATTATGAACAAAGTTAGGACGTTGATTAATTTCTTGGGTATTCGGCATTAAAATGTCGTTAAAATATGCTCGAGAACGACTGCCTTGTCTAATAAAATTAGTATTATTAAATGGAAGAAAAAACATTTCTTATTCATTTTGAGAAAAGTCTGATGGGTCGAGTGTCAACAACTTTTCAATACTAAACGATTCTGTGTTAAATCTTAATTATTTGATGTAGATTTTGATCTTCTATTTATTGTTAATAATACTGTAGATCCATTGTTCCATAATTCTTGCAAAAATTCTGTTTCGCGACAGACAGATATGAAGATTGATCCGTAATTACTGTAGACAGGCTGGATTAATGTCATCTTCGGCTTTAGACAATATTGCAATTAATTTTTCAATTGATAGTAAAACCTTTGTGTAATCCAGACCTAAATTATGAAGACTTATATGGGAAGTTATCAGGTAAAACCCAGACAGAGGAATAAGTAGGTCCCAGTATATTTCAAAAGCTTATACTGGGATTTGAGTGCACGATTAAATTGTCACACACGACATAGCGATTGATATCTTTGCTAAAAAGGTTAATGGACTTTAATATAAACTTTAATTTTTTTAGTGTTTTGTTTCAAACAAAATATCTCTCTTATATTCTCTATTATCTTTTGATTAAATCATTGTTGTTTATCTAGCAAATCTCCGGTCATTTGAAGGTTTTTTAAATGTCATGAAGATTCTTGTTAACAATCAATCATTGTTGTTAATTTCTTTATATAAAAATTAGCATCCATTTTTTTTAACCTAACTAGGAAGTCGGAAAAAAATGCGTGGGAAAAGAATTTCTTAAATAATGTCTTTTTATGCTTTATTAATTTTTGAAATATTTTCTAAAATAAATATTTTTTTAGAAAAAAAAGCAAACACATTTAAAAAATATCAGTTGTGATCAACACAACACTTTCCTCTGCAATATGTAGTTTCGGAAGAAATATCGACGCCTCCGTGCAAGACTATCGTAACTTCACTTACGACGTTCTTGAATGATAAATTTTTAATTCAACAAAAATTAAAACTCGTTAACTGTTTTGAGATGTTAAGGATTCACAATTGTAGATTGAACAATTTTTTTTTTCAAAATCAGCAAAAAATAATTCGAGAAATTTTCAAAAAACTGTATTTTTACCTTTCTTACATATAAGAAAGGTACAGTAATCCCTCCAACTGCGCGGTAGATACGTTCCACAAAAAAAAGAGCGCGCAAACCGAAACCGCGCTTTTTTTCAAAAAGATTAGTAATACATATCATATGTATCAAAAAACATATGATATGTATTACTAATCTTTTTGAAAAAACCTTGTTATTAGTGATTGATTACCCGATTTTTGTTTTTCATTATGAATTTCTGCGTATGGGGCTAAAGCGGCTGTCAAATTTCTCCGAAATTTTAAGACACGCTCTATATCAGGGTCCATATTAAGCGCTTCTTATTCAAGTTGACTACCAAGCACAAAAGAATTTGCTAGTTTTTCGCACTAAATATAAGCACGAAATTACCAAATATGTACGAAGATACCAAATGACCAGCTGATTCCTTCTTGTCGGGGATTCACCAAAATATATCTTCAGAACATGTTTTTTAAAACAAAAATTATAAAAAAACCGCGCAGTTGCGAAATTTTTACCGCGCAGTTCGAAATTTTGGTATTAAATACTAAACCGCGCAGTTGCGAAACCGCGCAGTTGGAGGGATTACTGTATTAAAATCACTCCAAAAACCGAAATCATAACGAACCCCCGCACGCCCCCGAGACAAATACCCATCGTAACGCGATTTTGGAAAAAAAATGAACCGTTTTCGAGATAATCGCAAAAATCCTTTCCATTTGTATGGAATTGAATTTTGATGCACTTAAAATCTCGTAGAATGATATTCTGAACACTTTTTGTCTACACAGTTTTTTTTTTTAAATTTGCCGTGCCGAGAGAATTGCAAAAAAAAATTTACTTTTGTATGGGAGAGGAGGAAAGGGGTTGTTCGATTTTTCCCATCTTCGGAAGATATTTAGCTTTGGATAAAAGCCTGTTATATGCCAAATTTCAACTTTCAACTCAAATCAGTTCTCGAGTTTTTGTGTAAAACTTTCAACATTATACCCACTTAATATCATATGAGGTTTGATTAAGTTAGAAAGGTATCATCTCACCGTTAGGTAGATTAAGAGTTTGTTTAAAAAAAATGTGTGGGAGGTACCCGTTATACACTCTCGAAAAAATCCGGGGACGAATTAACTCCGCCTCAAAACATAGCTAAAATTAAGCACCTCGCAGCGCTATTCAGAAAAAATGTAACACCGTAGCGCGGAGTTTTTTTACATTTTTATTTACGGAGCTAAATATTCAATTTAACACCGTTTTGACATAAATTTTAAATGAACTCCGAAAAGGAGTCAAAAATTCACTACAACTCCTTTTAGGAGTTATTTAATTGTAAAGGGTGTTCACGTTTAGAAGAGGCTTGCCAATTGGCTTCAACAGCCTATGGGGAAGGCAAATGGTTTACGATTCGAGAGGTTCCGTGTTCGAGTCCCGGTAGAGACATGCAAGAAAAGTTGTTTTAACAATCAATATTAACTTTGAAAACACGAAAAAAAAACTCAAAACATCTCAAATGCTTGCAAAAAAAGAGAATTTGCGAGGTTTTTTTTGGGCCATCTAATAAGTTGGTTTAACACCGAAAAATTGTTAAAAATTAACACCCATAGGGAATCGTTGTGAACTCCGTAGCCCGGAGTTCGATTTTCTCCGATAGGTGATGGACTCCCTCAAACTCTGTTTCAGTGCGTGACTGACTCCGTTTTTTCGACAGTGTAGCTACCGATACTGTTCCAAAAGTTGACAAAAAACTACGATTTTCAAAAAACTTTCACAAAAAAATTCAAGTCGCGTTCTCGAGTTATTTAAGATGCGTAAAATAGACGGACCGACAGACAGACAAACCAACAGACCGACCGACAGACAGACAGATAAACCAACAGACCGACAGACAGACATACCGACAGATCGGCGGACTGGCAGACAGATGCACGAACATCCTCATAATTTTGCCTGAAACGAATTTCGTACTGATCAGAAATTTTCTATCTTCCCCCGTTCTCGAGTCTTTCTCCGTCATGGCTACAATACTTTCCCTCTATAGCAGAGGAAAGTAAAATTGAGAATCTAATATGACAATAGTAACAATGAACTTTTGGTCATTTTTATCAAAATTACCCCTCAAATTCATTCTGCGAACAATAATAACCACATGTAATTTCCATAGAAAATTGATATGCAAAAGACAATTAAATTCGTTTATAAGTACACACATTTAATGCACATATCAGGCAAAAAAATCTTCATTTGCGAACTGAATTTTTTGATTTCGTATTATTTTCAAGGTCATCCGTTAGATAAAACGACAATCTTAACACAATTTGAATAAAATTCGCTTTTTTTTGTTATTTAAGAGATAAATAAAGAATATAGCAGTTTTATTAGAAGTACAGAGATAACATGATTTGATTGCTAAGAGTTTTTTTGAGATAAGAATTTGCATTTATTCCAATGTGTTTGTGTCTTTAAAAATCCAAATAAATACATATCGTTTAACTATGGTGTTTTATTGCACGGTAATGATGAGATGTTTTTATATGAAAGAAGATTTTATTAACTACATTAAGTACTGTTTCCTTTGATTAAATCTAAATCAAATCCATTTATTATAAATTTACAAAAGGGATTCCCAGTTGCAAACAAAATTCCAACCGACATCGTATTTAAGTAAATCATAAAATTAAATTATATAAAAATGTTCAGGCAAGTAGAAATTTTATTTAATAAAGAACATTTTTATTTTGTTAGTTTTTTAATGTCAAAAAAGGCGGTTTCTTATGTAAGAAACACCTCCAAGTATTCCAACTATTATCAATTTCCGTATGCCGATAACTTTTCAGCCCGCCCTCGTACAAGCAAACTAACCGACAAACTAACAAGTAATACTATGTTCACATCGACGCAAAATCACGTAATTTTGTGAAATGATTTAGATCTTAAACCAAAGTGTTCACACAGAGGTTAAGGTAATTTTGTTTGACATTTCAACGACGTTGGTTTAAAAATGGATCGAGGAAGTTTGTGTAGGATTACTATGAATTTTAGTAATATGATGAATAATACAATTCAAAACATCGATGAAATATGTGCAAACAGAATTAGACACTTTAGACGAAAATGGGAATTATCTGTAATGAAAATAAACAATTATTTTCCATTTCATATCTAATCGCATCAAAAACAGGTCCATTTTTTTTGCCCCGCCTAGGTTGTTTACTAATATATCCTCTTCGCGTGCGGAACACGGCTTCTTTTTCTTATAATTCCGTTTTTCCAATGCAGCATAAATGTCAAAACTGATGTGCTGAAGAGAGCTGAATAAGTGATGCAGGGTTGTATCCATTGTTTTTGCTTGATTTCGTTCCTAATTTTGTGGAAATTACCTACTTTTAGTGATTTTAAAAACAGGCTTTTGTACTGGAAATCTCGTGATTCCGAGAGTGATTTCGTTCAAAATTACGAAAATCTTCAAAATTACGTAATTTTGAGTCGGTGTGAACATAGTATAAACTTAAATGAGAGCTTGTAAAAAAGGCTATTCTTGGATTAATATTCATCCAATATTGGTTCTTGTATAAAAATGATTTTAATTAATCAGCAATTTAAAAGAAGGAATTAAGTTCATAAACCGAGGTTCCACTGAATTGCATATGATATAATATCCAAATGTTTCACATGTTTACAATTCACAATAAAATTGATGAGTTGTAACAATTTTTTTCGTTTTCCCTGCGCAGTAAAAACAGCTGCGATTACTAAAAACTTCAATATGTAACACCTTTGGTTTTGTCTGTTGAATTAATAACAAAATGCACATGTTTGGAAAATACCATCAAATGATTGGTATTTGAAGAAATTTTTTGTTTCTTAAAGATTGTCACAATGTAAAAAGTATGTGAAAAGCACATTAAAAACACATATGTAATAAAAAAATTGTTTAATAGATATTAATAACAGGTGTTCCTGTTATCCACAAAGCTTTTGTTCTTAAAAAGTTTTTGTCATGGAAATAACTTTGATAGCAGCAAAAATTGTTTAATTTATTTATAGATATTTTAATAAAAAAGATACATTTTTTTAATTAATACAAAACTATGAAAATTAGTTACCATCGACGTTGAACTTGAAATATTTTGAAAAACATCGTTTGAAAAATTATCGAAGAAACTGCGAAACGACAAAAATTTACTGTAATTATATTCCAGAATCTCGATTGACACTAAATCCAGTCATTCTTATGATGATACATTTTATACCAAAAATGGATTTTGTCGGCACCGTAATTAAGTTTTACGCCGTTGTTAAGTGATGTTTACCTGCCAAATTGACTAAATTATATGTATACGGGTAACAAATTGAAAATTCCTGGTAATAAGGCAATTTTTGCATTAAAATTCTGCAAACGTCGTCGTAAAGAAATATAAAATCGCATTAAACATGATCTAAAGAAAATGCTAAAAAGCTGGTAATACGCAGAGAGTTCTGTCGAGACTAAATCTGTTGGTGGTAATTTTGCTAAGAATGTCTCGTAAAATGAAAGTCAGATCAGTCGAAAAAAAATTAAAACTGAAAAAAATCCTGTACCACACATGTGAGAGAAAAAAAAATGATTTTATTTTTTCGCAATAATCGAACAGAAATAGATTTGATGAGGATTTAGAGAAATCTGGGATAATATCATAAAAATATCTGATGTAAACAGCATATGACTTTCTTATACAAAATCTACGTTCTTGCGCATGTTATAATCCGACCAAAAAAATATTTTAGTTTTTTTTTACGAAATAGCTCGATGACAGTAAAAGCTATCGATTCACAGAAAAAGGAGAACTTTAATAAATATAGGGAACTTTAATAACTTTAATTACTCCTTTACTTACTTTTTTGGAAAACTGTTAATTTGCAAGCAATTCGCAAAAATATGTTTTTAAGGATGAAAATATCTCAATAACGGTATAAGATAGCGGATAATAGTGAAAGACAAAATTGTATGTAATATTATCCTCTTTAATTCATCTCATACATTGAACCACGTAAAACCCATTAATTTTTGATACAATCGCAAAAAACTGATTTTTTTGAAATAACGGTATATCTCGATAACAACATAAAATACGCAATTTTAGTATAACGCAAAAATGTGGGAAATTTTATTTTCTCTAACTTTTGTTATACATAAGACTCTGAAAAAAACGCATAGTTTCTGAGCAAATTGTGAAAACCGAAATTGCGGTTTTGAAAAAAGCCACATTTTGGTTACTTCCGGCTAACCGATTTCCACCAAAAGCTGATAGTATCGTCATATTCCAAGAAAAAACACGCCTGTGAAATTTCATAGCACTAGCTCTATTAGTTTTTGAGAAATTTTGAACACAGGGTAACATACTTACAGACTAACAGACTAACAGACTAACAGACTAACAGACTAACAGACTAACAGACTAACAGACTAACAGACTAACAGACTAACAGACTAACAGACTAACAGACTAACAAACTAACAGACTAACAGACTAACAGACTAACAGACTAACAGACTAACAGACTAACAGACTAACAGACTAACAGACTAACAGACTAACAGACTAACAGACTAACAGACTAACAGACTAACAGACTAACAGACTAACAGACTAACAGACTAACAGACTAACAGACTAACAGACTAACAGACTAACAGACTAACAGACTAACAGACTAACAGACTAACAGACTAACAGACTAACAGACTAACAGACTAACAAACTAACAGACTAACAGACTAACAGACTAACAGACTAACAGACTAACAGACTAACAGACTAACAGACTAACAGACTAACAGACTAACAGACTAATGCTACGTTTACACGAATGACAAATTTGTCATTTTTTTCTTGTCATTATGTTAATTCCCGTGTAAATGGCATAATTTTTGTAATTTTTTCTGTCAGAAAATGTCAATCTCTCATAAAAGAATGAACTTGTCCATTCTTTTATGCCAGATTGTCATTCGTACATACGCAATATTAGTTATGACAAAAGTTGAATACTAAAGTTGTCATAACTAATATTGCGTTTGCACGAATGACAATCTGGCATAAAAGAATGGACAAGTTCATTCTTTTATGAGAGATTGACATTTTCTGACAGAAAAAATTACAAAAATTATGCCATTTACACGGGAATTTACATAATGACAAGAAAAAAATGACAAATTTGTCATTCGTGTAAATGTAGCATAACAGACCAACAGACAGAAAGACATTTTTGTAATATTGTTCCAATCGACTCAGGAGTGCTCGTAAATATTTTAAGGCAAAATTTAACAGTTCGAAATTTTTCATAAACACAAAACCTTATTATACTTCGTATAAGAAAGTAAAAACTGAAAAGAAAAACCAGAAGAACTTTGGATTCTGGTACAATATTTCAATGTGAAAAAGAAATAAAACACTAATAGGAATATTGAAATGGATTAAAATTCTTTCCACGGCCGGCGGGCAACAAAAGAGTAAAATTAAAAATATAATATTTTTATCTGGACAACCATTATAATGACGATTTTTATGTAGATTTTATTTGTTATTTATAAGTAATGAGGTTTTTTTGAGGTTGTTGTTCAAACTTACCTGATATTCGAAATAACGCACAAAAAATATAAAAAGTCGAAAAATTCAATTTAAATTTAGAAAAAAAAACACAAATAAAATATTCAAGTTGTTAACTTGAATCGAGTTTCTAGCGGTAGCGATGGATTACTTGCACTAAATTAGTCAAACGAGTTACAAATTTGTCCACGAAAAAAAAAATCTGTAAATCTAGATTACAATTAGAGCGCTTGTTAATTCCAATGCAGAAGCAATAATTTTAGAACTTAGCAGAGGAAAAATGCGGTAAAGTTTTCCCCACTGCTTTCTAGTGGTTAGGGAAACGTGTTTTTTAAGTCTTAATTAATTTCTACACAAAACAAAATAACGAAAAAAATAAAAATTATCACAAAAGTCGTAAAAAGAAAGTGAAATGGTTTTTGAGAAAAAGGTTTGTTTGAATCAAAATCGCATCAAAACACACAACAATTAGCACTAATTAAACATTATTTTAACCAGTTTTTGGTAAAAACTTTTAACGGAAACTTGAAAAAAAAAAACACACCAGCGATAATTTCAAAATGTTTTCTTCTTGTTGTTCTTCGGTCAGCTGCTGCTGCTATACTCGCTTAATGTTTAAAATCTTCTAAGCTTTAACGTATTTTTACGTGGAAGCGCATGCGATTAGAGTTACACGCCGATTTTATAACGTCTCTGCGCGTCGTGTCGATCAATGGTTGTTTCTTCTTGGTTTAGTGGATCGCTAGTGATCGAGCAATTGCTATCAATTTTTTACCTTTAGTCGCGCTCTACGAAAAAAGCATAAATAGACGGAAGATCGGTCGTTGCACAAAGTCTTGAATTGTTAGTCAAGTCTATTCAAATGGTGGTTACAGTAGGAAAGGGGGGAGCGGGGCGAAACATCTACTGCCAAAAGGTGTGCTAGCACTTCACCTTCTATTCACATTGACGCGATCGTTGCACTAAAATTCGAAAACTTGCTGCGTTTGCGTATGCGCCACGCGGCCGACTTGACCAAATTGTGGTTTTCTTAGTGGGCAAAAATTCTTTGGCGGGCATTCCTCCAACGTCAAGTTCGTTAAAGTTTCCAGACTAAATGAGGAAAGCACTGAAAACTAGTATAAATAGATTTCCAGAAGTAGAAATAGAATTGGAAAAGTGGAATGCAGCCAACATTTTACGCACTTAAAAAAGATGCTATTTCGAGATTGAACTACCCTACACGGTCTACAAGTAGGATTGCCATAACAAATTTTAGACAACCAGGACTCGTGAAGAAAAAACCCCTGGACGATCATAGCGATCAAAACGCTCATTATATAAAAATATGCAAAAAATAATATTTTTTCCAATATCTCGAGAACCGTTAAAGATATGTAAAAACATTGGCCCGTATTCATAGTCGTTTTTAAACAAAGGTGTGGGTAAACTTGATTTCAAAAGGATGGAAAACCATAGCAAACTATCATTTTAAACTCATGTTTAGCAAAACTTACGTCTAAACAGAAGAAAAGCTACAATCGCCAGGGGTCAAACGTCAAATATTCTATATGATAGACTAAGTGTTTATTTAAAAAAAAAATAATATATCAAAACCCAGTCGGACCACTCCTTTCCCCTCTCCTATTTATATAGGAAAGGGGAAACGACTGGATTTTGATATATTTTGATATATTATTTAATGCGACTCACCATTTTCGAGGAAATTGTAAAAAACTGTTTCGTTTGTGTGGGGGAGGGGGAAAGGTATGGTGCAATTTTGCCCGTTCAAGAACTCAGCCTTACCATTTACTAGAAACGCAATTATACAAAATTTCAAGTTTCTAGCTTAATCCTTTCGAAAGTTATGATTTTCACGGACAGACGGACGGACAAACGGACAGACGGACGGACAAACGGACAGACGGACGGACATGCGGAAATCAAAATCTTTTGTTATCCCTAACGCCCTGGCGTAGTTCATTTTTGTGTTCGCTGATTGGTTCCCTGCGTTATAAACGGTATACTAAATCTATTGTACCCAATATACTTTTATGCGCTGCAACTATACGATGAAATGCGCCGCAGTTGAAGTTTTGGTATTTCGATGCCAAATATACCATTAAATTGAAAGCGTCCCAGTCTACCGCAGACCCTCGTCTACAAAAAAAAAATTATCAGTTGTGGTCAACACAAAACTTTCTTCTACAAAATCTACGACCCTGAGCAATTTACGCTAGAGCACTGTCGCGTTGTCAACCTAAGACGACCTCCCAATAAATTCTTTATTTATTCAAAAATATCAAAAACGTACAAAATTTGAGATAACTTGAGAACGGTAAAAGATATCAATTTACGGTAAATGGCAAAAATGTAGAAAATGTTAACATCTTTAATTATTCTTTTAACTGATTTGTCGAAAAACCGTTAGTTTGCAAATTATTCGCAAAAATATGATTTTTTACATATTAATGAAAATATCTCAATAACGGTAAAAGATAACGGATAACGATAAGAAACAAAATTGTGCAGAATTCTATTCTCATTAATTCACTTCATACATTCAGTCAGCAAAAACCCGTTAGTTTTCGAGATAATCGCAAAAAACTGTTTTTTTGGAAATAACGGTTTATCTGGATAACAGGTTGAGATATCGAGTTACAGCTAAAGACAAACGTGTGGGAAATTTTATTTTCTCCAAGTTTTGTCATACTTAAGGCCACTAAAAAACGCGTAGTTTCGGAGTAAATCGAGAAAAACGAAATTGCGATTTTTGAAAAACCGCCATTTTGGATACTTCCGGTTATCGGATTTCCACCAAAAGTTGATAGGATCGTCCCATTTCAGGACCCAACATGCCTATAAAATTTCATGGCGCTAGCTCTATTAGTTTTTGAGAAATCTTGTACACAGACTGACAGACAGACTGACAGACAGAAAGACATTTTTTAAATATGACTCCAATCGACTCAGGAGTGATCGGGAAATGTTTTTTAGGCAAAATTAAGAGGTCGAAATTTTTCATGAATACAATACTTTATTATACTCCGCAGAAGAAAGTAATTATGGACAACCCTTAAGCATAGACATATTATCGCGTAAACTTACGGTTTACCTTACAAATTTTGACAATTCATTTACGGCATGGTCAATTTACGCGGTTTTAGAGGCATTTCTGCGATTTCATGAATATGATTTTACGCCGATACCAATCTTCTTACTCAAAAGAGTGAATACTCCCATTGAATATCATTTAAATTTTGCCGTAAACATTTATGAAATTCTTACTACCAGCAACTAAAATAATTTAATCACACACACAAAACAACAATTTCGTAATTAAGAACCTGCAAAGATAAATTTTCAATTTTTACTATAATTCTGGTTTGAAATTCTTTGTCGCCTTTAGCTGGAAGTAAGTGTAACGACATTCGTTTTAAAATGTTGGTAAGATCGCTAAAACTCGTAAAACCTAATTGAGGTTCCACCGATACGTTTTAAAGCGAGCATTTTGCGTCAGTAAATTTATTTTAAATAATTAACTTATTTTTCAAGTTTATCATTGCATACAGAATCTCCATTTATACAAGAAACACCGAAAAAATATCTTGCTCCAGTTCCATATTTTATAGGAACGTTTCCTATGCGGATTTCTTTTCGTGGATATCGATTTTTTGAATGATTTTAAAAAACTTAAACAAGATGTTAACGAATTAACACATGCAAAAAAGAGAGAGAATGTGTGTTGCCTGCGTTAATGCAATGCTTGCATTTCCACGGTGCAAAGCAAAATATTCTTTAAGTAGTACGAATACAGAATCAATTTGTATCGCAATGATAACAACTGCGCAGACACATTTTTATGGTATTTATTATCAGATAAATGATTCCAAGGCTACGTTAAAACAAATTTAAAATACAATATGAATTGTGCTGATACTACAAAAAAAACTACTATTGCTTACAATGTTTTACAAACGCAAAAAAAAAAGAATTTGTCAAACTTTGCTACTGACGAAATAAATATAAACAAACGACTCTTAACCGGAAATTACGAAATCAATAAAATATCAATTGAAAACGATCGAATTAGATCGAAAAATTAGTCCACGATATTTTTTTTCAGTTGCGAATTTCTAGAGATCTTGAATTGTACAGATCGCGGCGACTCTCTTATTGAACTAATCGAGTTGATCGACACAACGATTACCCCCACGATCGAAAAACTTGAAGCGCCGGCCCAGTCAATGTGTCTCTCAGTCGATATTTTGCAAATTTCGCAGCAAATGACCGGTAATGGAAGTAGTCTTACTCACAGTGCAATTACCTTTATGTGTTTTACAGGTACGAGGTTTCTAGGTTACTTCGACACACGATCACCTGCAAATTTGAATTCCTACACAGCGGACAGAAAACGGAAAGAAGCGCAGGTCAGGTGAATCTGCACGCATTCACCCGCCGCGCCCACCGCATTCTAAATTTTGATTTTTAAAATTATTAGCAAGTTTTTACCCTACAATGAAGCGTAAGATGCCCGTTATGTTCGTTATCGCCATCGTCAGCGTCTTGGAAGAAAGCAGCCAAATCGGATGGAGCAAACCGATCTTCGGCGAACCGAAAAAAATAAAATCTTACCACACTTTGGTCGCTGAAATTTGTGTAGATCGCGATGAAAGCGAAATCTGCGCGCGATCGCCAGCAAGATCACATGTGAATTTTATTTTTATATAAATTGCCTTAGACTTTATTTGTTTTTATTTCGAATTGGACGCCGTAAATACATTCTGACTGGTGATGGTGCGTTGTGGTGACCTCTTAATCGAATTTCGAATAAAGTCGAGTTTTTCTTAGCGTTTTCGTTGGTTCGATTTCAGTTTTATTTTCGTGTTGAAACGATGGATGGACAATGGCTAAGTGTTTGTGTCACTTAACTTTAGCCATGCTAAGGTCTATACTAAAGTCTAATAGACTTGAAATCTGAATTGTATCGAAAGTCTCTGCTCTCTGCTCATTCTACTGTTGGATTGTTAAATCAAGCCACTAGTTGTTGGTTATTACGTCCATAGATTTTGTAATTGGCCACTTTCGTATTCCGGAGTTTTGTCATCGCAATGAAGTTAGCCAGCTGTCTATTGTTGCCCGGTCTAGGTCAGGCGTTTTTCAACGTTTGTTAACCGATGGCGGAAGAAGTTTTGATATATTGGGATGATTTTGTGTGGAAAATATTAATGCACGAGATGTTTCCGGTCATAAATGTTTCAAAAAAGAGAATATTAGCAAATTTCTACAGGTAATTGGATCAAATTTTGGGAAAATTGATGCCCCGATGTGTGCCGTTAAAGTTTAGATTGGATCTAATTCAAGAATGTAGTTATTTGGGGAAAGAAAATTTGATGAGAAAATTTGAGTAAGAGTAAAAAGAAATAAAATATACAATACTTGGAGTGCAATATTTGATTGTCATAAAAATGTTAGACTTATCGGAGTCATTTAGGTATATTTTTTTTGATAGATAGAGTCGAATATATTTCAATGGCGAGAAAATCTCTTTGCGGCCAAACCTATCTAATGTTGAAGATCCGATCAAAATTCCTCAAATGGTCTAGGAAATATCAGAGAAGGGGGTTAGAGGGAAGGGAGTTATTTATTATCAAAGCTTATCTAAGAGATTCTCATTTAGTTTAGAAAACTGCACCCAAATCGGTAGAACGGTTGAAATGTTGTCAGGTGTTGGTAGCCAAGCATACTGAAAGAAAAAATCAGATTTTGGTCATAAAAATTTGCCCACTATGTTTCTGGGGCACCGCACTATATTTTATGTCAGAAGAAATCTTTTCTAAAAGGTTTTCACAATCGTTCTATGTATAATACCATATTTTTTGCTGGCCCCCACAATATTTATAGTGTGCCTTACAATATTTATAGTGTGCCCAACAATATTTATAATAACGAGCCATTTATCTTCATTTTTCATGGCTTTTGAGTTGTAATAATAGTAGGTTTTTACCAATTTTCCCAGTATCGTTTTTCACTTTTCGAAGTATTAATCTATATATAACGGGTGATCCAATTGGAGGTAAGGGTTGTTTTGACAGTTCTTATGTGTCAACTGGCTTGTCTATATGACGTTTGTGTTCAGTATTCAGTGCCATTTCATCATGAATAGACTTACGTGTGAACAACGTTTACAAATTGTGGAAACTTATTTCCAAAATCAGTGCTCAGTTAGGACTTGTTACATTTTGGTCGTCATAATCGTCCCACTGAACGCACTATTCGTGAAACCATCACCAAATTTCGAACTAATTTTACACTACTAGACATTCATCTATCAACCAAAGTGCGTACAGCCCGTAGTAATGAGAATATTGCTGCAATAGTATCATCGGACCGTATTTCTTTAAAAATGCGGAAGGAATGCGTGTTACTGTCAATGAAGCTCGCTACAGAGCAATGATCCATGAATTTTTGTTGCCAAAAATTCAAGATATTGGTGTAGCTGACTTGTGGTTTCAACAGGAGGGCGCTACATGTCATACAGCTAACGATACAATCGCTTTATTGAGGTAAACGTTCGATGAAAACATCATCTCAATAAATGGTCCTGTTAATTGGCCTCCAAGATCTTGTGATCTGACACCATTGAATTACTTTCTGTGGGGATATGTGAAATCTCTTTTTTACGTCGATAAACCCGGAACGATAACAGCTTTGGAAGCAAACATAACCCGTGCTATTCGCGGAATACCGACCGATATGCTTGAAAGAGTGGTCGAAAATTGGACCCACAGAATGCACCATTTAAGAGTTAGTCGTGGGCAACATTTGAAGGAAATTATCATTAAACATAAAATGG
Source organism: Chrysopilus asiliformis (assembly GCA_964034945.1). NCBI lineage: Eukaryota > Metazoa > Arthropoda > Insecta > Diptera > Rhagionidae > Chrysopilus > Chrysopilus asiliformis. Next base: position 85,747,320 of record OZ035962.1, on the reverse strand, counting down.
CATGAACCAAACTAACAACTTAAATAAAGATTTTCCTCAATATATTAATTATTATGTGTTTTAAAATTGGAAGCTCTTATTGGATCACCCTTTATAATCACCATACGGGTATAAAAATGGATGTTTGTTGGTTTGTTTGTTTGTTTGTTTGAGATAACAAAACTCAAAAACTACTGGACCGATTTGTACGTCATTTTTGCAGAATAATCTGTGTTGCCAGGAGCAGGCTAAATTAAATTTTCAAAATTCAAACAGAAGTTCCAGTCAGGATAACGCAAATATCCTTTTTCCCATTTTTCCTCGGAAAAATTGGCATTATGGGGTTTTTGGAATCGCTGACCACGAATCCGGTGTTGGAATTTCAAAATTCGAAACGGAAGGTCCTGTAAGGATAACGCAAATATCCTTTTTCCCAGGGAAAATCGGCATAAGGGGGTTTCCCGGGTCGCTGATCGCGAATCCGGTGTCGGATTTTCACCGGCGGTGCATTTTTAATATTTTTCGAAAACAGTTTCGTTGTGTGGTAGCGGGGGGAAGGAGTGGTCCGATTTAGTACGATGTTGTCCGTTAACGAACTCGAACTCCTATTTTACAAAAAAAGCGGCTGTTCCAAATTTCAAATTCCTAGCGTAATTCGTTCTCAAGTTATCGTGTCCACGGACAGACAGACAGATTTCTGTTTTCTCAGTCCACGATCCGTGATCTCTAAAAAAATAGCCAACAATGAGCTGCATAGTTGATTTAATCATGTTCGTAGTCGATTTCACCATGTTTACTGTATTGTTGGTTAATCGCAAAACGTAGTTAAATCAATCACTGATTTTTCTCTCCATGATTTTTGTCCGTTAACTGAAATGCTTAAGAGATACCCATATTTGAGCAAGAAACATTTTTAGACTTAAGGAAACTGTTGAAAGATTTTCAGAAATCTTTTCGTGTAACAATTACATTTATTGTTTAGTGAATATTAATTGACCTTGCTTTACAAATATTTCGATTTAATCATAAAAATTCGGAAGTTTAAAATCGTGCACAGAAAAGCTGTACGAAATTTGCTTTCATGATGGGCCCACCTGCTGATGCTGCTGCTATTGTTTGACGTTTGCTACTTTAAATCAGCAAAAAAAAGGAACTTTTATCACATTTTCATGTTTCTTCCCACAACGAAATAGTCAAAAATCGCACCTTTCCCGAAGAAAAACTGCTGATTTGTGGCATTGACTACCAAATATGAAATTTTATGCTCATGAAACTGATCAACTGATCATTGGTTCAATTAACCCGTTGTAAACGATCGATTACTATCGCCTTGGAAGATTCACGATCAATCAATGAGGCTTTTCTTTTGCGTCTCATTATGTGTGGAAGTGGTTGTAAGAATCTCGTGAAGTACTGGTTTTTGGTACAAACAAACAACATAATCGATTGGTCATTGCGTCGAATTTGGAAGTTTAAAAGGTTACGGACACCAGGCAAATGATCTTCTGATAGCTTTCAGTGAGGAAGCAATTTTGAAATCGAGGATTCTACAGTCTCAAAACCGTTACAACCAAGTGTAAATTTTAAGATCTTATTCTTATTAAAAAGTTTGACATAAAAAATTTCCTAGAATTGCCTTAAAATTTAGAGATCAACGGAATTTCGGTTTGTTGGCACACAAACTTTTAATGGCGCTATGACCACAATATGATCCAAAGATTGGAATTAGAAAAAAAAATATATCATTGGGATAGGTCAAGGCTTTTTTTCTAATTATAACTCAAAAAGTTTTAAATGTGTTGAATTTTCTATACTAGCAAAATTCAGTTCTACTTTCAATTTATTTTTATGTGGGCTAATTTTTTCTTGAAACGTTTTTCTGGATGATTTTTTAAATAAAATGTGACAAGTTTTTTTTTTTTGAAAATCTAATAAATGGGTGATGAGTTTTAGGTAGTTCCTATATAAAAATAGAAAAATCTAAGGTCAGAGAATATGTTTCGTAATTCCTGAAGATATTTTCATTTGATTTGTTAATGGAATTACTGAGTGGTGAAATTTAGAATGTTTTATGACTTCATGAATTAGGGAATGTTTTTAATTTAGACTTGCAGTTTAAAAACGTATATTTCAGATTTTTTTTCACACATTTTACGCCAATTTTAGACTTTTTTTCACTGAAATCCAAATTTTTTATCGCAAAACTCAATAACTGTTAGATGGAATTTTACCCGATCTACAACTTAAGTGAAGAATGATAAGATTTGAAGCATAAGCTACAAGTGACTTCGTTTGGATGTGTGTCCAACCCAGAGTTGCAAACCAAAACTTTTTATTAAAAGCTTTTATTTAGGTCGCTATCTTGTCTGTTTGTTTGTCTGTTTGTTTGTTTGTTTGTTTGTTTGTTTGTTTGTTTGTTTGTCGGGGTCAAATCTTGCAATCAAATTTTGACCCACTTCCACTTGTCCGATTGACTTGAAATTTTGCACACTTATATAAGTCCGATGACAATACAATATTTTCACTACTTCGTCCTTGTAAGGATAACGGAAGGTCCTGTTAGGATAACGTGATTATCCCTTTCTCCAAATTTTCCGGAAAAAAAATCTATTCTGGGGGTTTTTGGGGTCGCTGAATACGATTCTCAAGTTAAAAAGCCTGTAAGGACATCTCAAATGTAAGGATATATATTCGAAGACTAAAAAGAACAAAATAAAAAAAAATTAAAAAATTTTTTTTAAAAAAAAGCTTTTATTAAAAAAGAATGCACTAAAAAAAAATAATTTTCTGGACGCTGTGTATCACAAATATAAAAGCTTTTAAAAAGCGAGATAAAGCATAAAACAATAAAATAAAAATTTATCTCGCTTTTTAAAAGCTTTTATATTTGTGATACACAGCGTCCAGAAAATTATTTTTTTCTTTTTAGTGCATTCTTTTTTAATAAAAGCTTTTTTTTAAAAAAATTTTTTGAGTTTTGGTTTCTAAATTTCAAAAATTTGATTCTAGTTTTGGTTCTGGTTCCCCAAAATTTCTAGCGTTCAGTGGTTTTTGGTTCCTGGTCATTGACTTTGCCTTTCAAGATCCCATTAGTTATATTTCTTGAGATACGGGACAGGGAAACGGTTTTTTTGGTACTAGATTAATGTAAAAAAGTTCTAGGCTCCAAATTTGGCTGATAGTTAGAAAATAATAAGAATTTGTCGATCCTAAAAATTTAATTACGAACCCAACTGCCAAAAATTCGATGGTTTTCAGTTTGTTTTCAGCATTTGTTTTAAAATCTGATTCGATTTTGGTTCGGTTCTTTTTTTAAAACTAGTTTTAGTTCGGTTTATTTAAAACTGGTTTTAGTTCGGTTCAACCATATTTTTCAAAAATGGTTTGGATTTGGTTCGGTTCGACTACCTGTTTTTCAGTGTGGTTTGGTTTATCGTTTCTTCACTGAAGTTTCAATGGTTCAGTGGTTTTTGATTCGGTTCAAAAAACCGGTTAGCATCTCTGTTCCCACCACCCCATGCTATTACCATCCTCAATTCCAAACAAGTGAAACAGTTTTTATAATTTTTTTGAAAAACATTCAGGGTATTCACAGTCCTCTTTTAAATTGCGGGTAAATTTACCGCTCGGTAATTCAGTCAAATTTAACAGATTTTTACCGAGACGGTAATTTGGTTTATGTAAAAATGAATTACCGGATTCGGTAATTGTAGACATGCCTTGAGTCGTGTTTTCCGGCCCGGTTATTCGGTATCAAGAATCAACCGCGGGTGGCGCTAGTAATGTTTTTAGTTGTCAAATTTTCATTTATTTTCATTTATTTTAAGATAAATTTTCTCGCTGGCTTTTTGTTAATCTCATGATGCAAATTTTTTCAATTTTGATAGCCGTTGCCACAATAGAAATTCAAAAGAATACATCAAACATGGATTTAAAGGTATGTGACATATTTTACAATCAAATTCGCAGTTCATGATTTGGTCACGTATCAAATAAAAGCGCTGTTCTCAAATCTGTGCTGTGGGATGTTCACAGCAGAATATTTTCAGTCTTTTAATATTACCGAAAATACCGAATACCGAAAATTAAAAGAGGACTGTGAATACCCTGATTGTATTTTTCCCAAAAATTTAATAAATCAAGAGTGTTTGGCATTTAATCTTACGTTACTTTTCCATACATTGAATTCCAATAAGAGCAATTACTCAAAAATGCCAACCTGGTTTGAGGACATGGAATTATTTCATGAGTATTTTTTCATGAGTATTTTTACTTGTAGAAGAATATTGTATTCACAACGGAGACCGACTCGAGAACTGAGGCAGATAGAAAATTTCTGATCAGCACGAAATCCGATTCAGGCAAAATTTTGAGATGTGTCCACTTTATTTATCCTAAATAACTCGAGAACGCGTTGACCTAGCGACTTGAAATGTCTTGTAAATCAGCTTTACGAAAATCGTAGTTTTCTATGAATTTTTCGAAAAGCAACTTTAGCTATAACAGGTAGGTACCTCCTGTAGATTTTGTTTTAAAAAGACAGTTTTTTTTTTGAAAATTTCTCGAAACCTATACGCTTTTGGGAAAAAATGAATATAACAAATTTTAAGAGGAATAAAATTCCATACGGTTTTTGTTCTAGCGGTGTTTACGTATCACTAAAAAGTCTCAACATATTAAAAAAAAATAAAAAAAATTTTTTTAAAAAAAGCTTTTATTAAAAAAGAATGCACTAAAAAGAAAAAAATAATTTTCTGGACGCTGTGTATCACAAACATAAAAGCTTTTTAAAAGCGAGATAAATTTTTATTTTATTGTTTTATGCTTTATCTCGCTTTTTAAAAGCTTTTATGTTTGTGATACACAGCGTCCAGAAAATTATTTTTTTCTTTTTAGTGCATTCTTTTTTAATAAAAGCTTTTTTTTAAAAAAATTTTTTAATTTTTTTTATTTTGTTCTTTTTAGTCTTCGAATATATATCCTTACATTTAAGATGTCCTTACAGGCTTTTTAACTTGAGAATCGTATTCAGCGACCCCAAAAACCCCCAGAATAGATTTTTTTCCGGAAAATTTGGAGAAAGGGATAATCACGTTATCCTTACAGGACCTTTCGTTATCCTTACTGACTTTTTAATGACAGATTCGGATTCAGCGACCCCAAAAACCCCCAGAATAGATTTTTTTCCGGAAAATTTGGAGAAAAGGATAATCACGTTATCCTTACAGGACCTTCCGTTATCCTTACTGATTTTTTAATGACAGATTCGGATTCAGCGACCCCAAAAACCCCCAGAATAGATTTTTTCCGGAAAATTTGGAGAAAAGGATAATCACGTTATCCTTACAGGACCTTCCGTTATCCTTACTGACTTTTTAATGACAGATTCGGATTCAGCGACCCCAAAAACCCCCAGAATAGATTTTTTTCCGGAAAATTTGGAGAAAAGGATAATCACGTTATTCTTACAGGACCTTCCGTTATCCTTACTGACTTTGTAATGACAGATTCGGATTCAGCGACCCCAAAAACCCCCAGAATAGATTTTTTTCCGGAAAATTTGGAGAAAAGGATAATCACGTTATCCTTACAGGACCTTCCGTTATCCTTACAAGGACGAAGTAGTGAAAACATTGTATTGTCATCGGACTTATATAAGTGTGCAAAATTTCAAGTCAATCGGACAAGTGGAAGTGGGTCAAAATTTGATTGCAAGATTTGACCCCGACAAACAAACAAACAGACAAACAGACAAGATAGCGAGCTAAATAAAAACTTTTAAAAAATAAGCTTTTTTAAAATTTCTGGAAAACTATATGCTTTTGAGAAAAAAATGTATATAACCAAATTCAAATTTTCTGCATTTTTTTCCTCTAATGGTTTTTACGTATCTTTAACAGTTCTCAAGATATTTTAAGAAATATTATTTTTCCGAAACTAAATTTTGCAGAGGAAAGTTTTGTGTTGATCATAACTGATATTTTTCAGTGTGGTGCTGGGATCAACTAACTAGTAAAGCGCAGGTTGTTTAAAAAATAATCCTCAGCTTAAATTATTTTTTTACCAAATTAAAGTTATATTTCACTTTAAAATTATAAAATATCCGTCTGCGACGCATTTCTTTTAAAAAACTTTTTTTACTGTGCATTGTTTTTGTTTTCAGTTCGAGTTTCTCTTTAGAAGTTTTAAAATAACCTTATAATTTATTGGCAAATAGTTCGGGACGGAGATCTTTTATCTTTTTATCACTACAAACTTGTAAAAAGGGGGTTGCGTGAGAAATATAGTTTGGAAATCACTACACTAAGGTGACCAACTATTTTTGGCAAAAAAGGAGTACACGGAATTTCATAATAATGTTGTTCGTCCTTTAAACAAAATTTAACCTTCAAAAACAAGCATGTGCGAAAAAAATGTCCACAAAATATTTTTTTGATAATAAAGAAATTAACAAAAGTCGGAACAAATTAACACAAAAATTATGTACCTGCGCAATATCTTTCCTCGATCACGTAATTAACAACATTCATAAAAGCCACAAAATCACATTCAAAATCTCAAATTGACGCCATTTGAGAAACAGATTTTGATAAGTTTTTTGTTGACTAGCATTAAGCTGTCAGACTGGGGTTAATTTTTGACAGATTTACGAGTGTCTTTTAATGGCAGACTCTGTAATTAACCACAAATAAAAATCACACAAAAAAAACTGCAAAGTAACACTGAATGTAGTTGAAAAAATCTAATTTCCAGTAGAAAAATAGAATTCTAAAAATTATTTTGAATATAAAAAAATTTTAGAATTCTATTTTTCTACTGGAAATTCGATTTTTTCAACCACATTCAGCGTTACTTCACAGTTTTTTTTGAGTGATTATACCCGTATGGTGAAACCAAAGGGTATATTGAATCTGTGGCGCGGATTGCGGGCGGAGCACGGATTGAGCTAGAGACTTGAAATTTTACGCGGGGGGTACCCCCCATACGAACGAAAACGTTTTTTGCGAATATATCAAAAACGGTGCACCTTATCGAAAAAGTCCAAGAACAAAAGTTATTTAGGTTATGATTCTACATAAAATTCTCATACATTAAAATCCGATTTAAAAAAAAAATTTGAAAAATTTTATTGGAAAGTTTGACTTTAAAGTGGATTTTTGATACAACTGTTCGGCGTTCACTTAAATCACCATACGGGTTTTCAATAATTTCCAGATTGGCAATTATAGCTTTTGTTATGTTTTTTTTATTTGTGGTTAATTACAAAGTCTGTGATTAAAAGACACTCGTAAATCTGTCAAAAATTAACTTCAGTCTGATAGCTTAATGCTAGTCAACAAAAAACGTATCAAAATCAAAATCGATCTAATTGTTTTCGCACCTAAGAACAAATTAAATCAATTAATTAACGACAAAGTCGTCAATTTAGCAAATGCAATAATTTCACCTTCATTACGATAAAAATAACAACAATTTTAATTTATTAGAGAAAAAGAATTTGTAACTAGTTCTAAAGTGGAAAAGACCATGCCCATTTTTTTAAATTATTTAAGTATTTTTTCTTAAGAATTTGAATGATAAATAAAGGTGGAGAGTTGCGTCAGATAAAATATAGCTTCACTTTAAACCTATGAAATGGCATTATTTGTAAAAAAAAGAAACACACATTAATATGAGAAATTACAATGTCTTTTTTGTTGATTGTAGATAATAAAAATGGACTTGCAAATAATGTACAAGTACTATATCTAAGTTTGAAATTCAATTTATATAAAATCTTAAAAAATATTTTTTAAATGTGTTTTAAAGGAATTACAATAACATTTTTAGTTACACGACAGAAACCCAGCAGCCCTGGAGCCGATGTGTGGAACGGTTATGTAAAATCATATTCTTTTAGCTTTATAAATTTTTCAATACGACTCAGCGTTTTCGAGAAAATTCTAAAAAACTGTTTCATTTGTATTGCGGCAGTCACACGACGCTGTTTTGCCAGCGCTAGTGACTGTTTGGCTGTTAGCAGCCGTTTCAGCAGCACCGTGTGAACCCTAGTGCGTTGCTATTACCAGCACCAGCGTGATGATTTTAGCAGCGCTAGTGAAGTAGAGACCATTCTACTTTGCCAGCGCTACTAGGGATCACGTGACCCTGTCGCATGGTTTCTGAGCTGCCAAAAGTCTGATAAGTGGTAAAGTTTGTTTATTGTAAGTTGTTATTTTACGTTTATTTATTTAAATTTGTGTGTTACGTTTATTATTTAAAAAAATCTCCCAGATTAAACTGTTTTCCTAATTGCCAGCGCTACTAAAGTAGAAATCGTGTGAACCCTCCCAGTACGCTGGCTGCTGTTGCTACTTGACAGCGCTGCTAACCAATAGCAGCCAGCGGCTGTCAAAACAGCGTCGTGTGACCGCCGCATATGGGTCAGATTTTGCCTATTTAAGAACTTAGCCTTGTCATTTACGAAAAACGCAACTATACAAAGTTTCAAGCCTCTAGCTGAATCTTTTCGAAAGTTATGGGGCACAGGGACGGACAGAAAGACAGGCGGATAACCAGACGGACATGCGGAACTCAAAATCTTTTGTCATTCTAAAAACCCTGGTGTAGTTGCTTTTTTGTGTTCGACGATTGGTTCGATGAGTTACAAACGATATATTAAACCTAATATGATATACAGTAATTCCTCCAACTGCGCGGTAAATACGTTCCATAAAAAGAGCGCGCAAACCGAAACTGCGCAGTATGAAATTTTGGGGTTAGGAACATGTTTGTTAAACGAAAATTATAAAAAAAACCGCAAGACTTTAATTATTAAAAGAAATTGCTCCGCAGTCGAAATTTTTTGTATTCTAAGGCTTGATCTTAAATTAACCTAACACAAGTGTATTACCATGTTGGCACAACCATCGTCCAAATATCTTATAAAATCGCTTAAAGTGAGAGTAAGAGAAATGACTCCCTATGTGAATGCCTAAAACCGAGGTGAGTGCCTAAAAATGTCTAGTCAAAAAGAAAACAAATATAATACAAATTTAAAATAACAGAACATTTCAAAAAAGTGCCGCAAGCGATTTTTTTTAGAAAAATATGATTTAACCTTTAGATTATTGAACAAAAAATGCGCCGCGGGTGGAAATTACGACGCTACTTGCCGAAAATTACGACGACAAATCGTAAGATAACAATTTTATTGCATTAAAAGTTTCCTTGGTCTTTTATCTGTGGGGTTATGTCAAGTTACTCGTTTATGCCAATAAGCGAAGAACGACTCAGCAGCTAAAGGACAACATACGACGCGAAATTGCGAAAATTGTATGGATTTAAATTGTCGATTCTCGCGACTATGAGAATAGCAAACTCCACGTGAAGTGACGTCCATCGAAGTGACGGGGGTGTTATTCCGGAAAGACGCTCGACTTCGAATTTTTCATATGAAACCGTCCAAATAAATTCAAATTTTGACAACTTCAGCTCAATGATTGTATTCTGCAATAAATAAAATTCGTGCAACAAATTCTGAATAAAATTCGCGGAGAAATTCAACAAAAAATCACAAGTGTAAACGAGGCCTAAGTCCTTTCCTACGAAAAAAAATGTCAAATTCACCATAAAAACTACAAGATAATTTGATAACACTTTATTGTACAATGTAAAAATTTCTTTTAAAGCTAACTTAATAATATATTTATTTTATAAACTGCAAACTGATGTGGTTTCCAAAAAATACTACCGGTTACTGAATGTAAACGAAAATATTCTTCGAACATTGTTTTTGTATCGATTTTTACTTTTTTCTGGCTCCACGATGCTGAGAGCATCAGAATCTAACCTCTTTGATAAGAAAAGAGCGGGAAGAAACAATAGAGAGCTTGAACAAGAATACGTTTGCCTTCTGCTTCTATTAAACATAACAAAAGCTATAATTGCCAATCTGGCAATTATTGAAAACCCGTATGGTGATATTCGTATCAAAATTCGAACATTTGTACCAAAATTCCACTTTGAAGTCAAACTTTCCAATAAGATTTTTTAAAATTTATTCCAATCGGATTTTGATGTATGGGAGTTTTATGTAGAATCATATCCTAAATAACTTTTGTTCTTGGACTTTTTTGATAAGATGCACCGTTTTCGAGATATTCACAAAAACCGTTTTCGTTCGTATGGGGGGTACCCCCCCTAATGGTCCATTTTTGCCCATTAACGAACTTAGCCTCGCATTTTACGAAAAACGGATCTGCGCAAAATTTCAAGTCTCTAGCTCAATCCGTGCGCCTGCAATCCGCGCCACAGACAGACAGACAGACGGACAGACGGACAGACAGACGGACAGACAGACGGACAGACAGACAGACGGACGGACATGCAGAAATTAATTATTTTTATCATTCTAAACACACTGGTGTAATTCATTTTTTTGTGCGATGACGGGATCTTGGCGTTACAAACGGTAAGGCAAAGTTAATATACCCTTTGGTTTCACCATACGGGTATAAAAACGGAAAATTCGTATCCATATTTCTACAATATTTGTGACTAGATTTCAATCTCACCAAGGATAATTTTGAACTCTCAACATGTGGCGCCTCAATTCAAATCCGGTGTCACCCGCATTCAATAAATCTTTGTCCGATTGCTCATCTTCGATAGACAAAATGATAATCCAGAGATGCAGGCATGTGGCTATAAAAGGTACGAGTATTTATTAGCCTAGCACGCGACAATTATTTATAGTAACCGTCAACTGAATTGAATTTTAAACTTCCGCTATATGCTGACCTTATCAGAGGTTGATCTTTTGACCACACTATCGGCGGGCGTCTCAGGTCATTCTACTATTCGCAATGTCGATTTGCCATTAACAATGGCTGCCAAGGTGTAGAAGTAACAACACTTAAACAATAAAGTAATAACAATAAATTAAATACGCTATTAAAATTGCAAGCACTGAAGCAGTTGATTGGGGATTCCATTTGTTCCCCTTTTCCTCTGTTAGCTCCACCCAATGATGCGTTGTCGTACGCAATTTAAAGCTTTAAGCCTAGTATGCAGTTCGAGTAAAATGAAATTTTAACGCGGTCTCCAAATTGGCACATTAAAACCGAAGTAAAAACTGTTTGTGGAGAAAAAACATTGACAGCCGAGCACACACAATTAAAAACCACACTCGTTAAGAAAACTGGAAACAGAACCTCTATTATTTTCATCTGTCAAATTTTTACCTCGAATTTAATGTACCGAACAGTTAAAATGCTGGTAAAATCAAGTGGAGACTTTCTACGCCAACTAGTGAGGCAACATTGCAACATGAGTTTTTCACATCATTTTACCAGCGAACTGCGTATCGCTTGGTAAAATTTCTGAGGTTAAATTTAAGCGCAGTGTTAAATTTGTATGGAAAATTCCATTTTACTCGAACTGCGTACTAGGCTTTATGATTCCTATCAATGCTTCAACATGAAGTGTCTTGTAATTAACAAAAAAGAAACTAATATGAAATAAGAATTTAAATATTTTGCAAATCACGCGAATGTCGCCCGTTTCGTTGTTATTCCATTTGTAGACCTGGCGATTCGAGGTTATGTCAAACGAGTATATAATTTTTTCTGCTATGTTGTTATTAAATGGTGAATGAAACATTCCAACTATGCGTTCTTCTTAATTATGAAATTTGTAAATTCCCTAATCCTGTTTTTAATGCGTTTCTAGAACTAGAGCAACCACACTAGTAGTCTTAGAAAATGTCCGTTACCTTCAGAATTAACAACTCAAACAAATGTTTATTAGAGAAATACTATAAGAGAACCTAGAAACTCGCAAAAAAAAAATATTTGATAAATTATGGAAAAGTTTCTCTGAATACTACTTTCTTATATGAAGTGTAATAAAATATTGTATTCATTAAAAAATTTGACCGCTTAATTTTGCCTAAAAAACATTCCCCGAATACTTCTGAGTCGATTGGAGCATTTTTACAAAAGGGTCTTTCTGTCTGTTAGTTTGCCAGTTTGTCAGTCTGTGTACAAGATTTCTCAAAAACTAATAAAGCTAGAGCCATAAAATTTTACAGGCGCGTTTGGTCCTCGAATGGGACAATCCCATCAACTTTTGGTGGAATTCCGCTAAAATAAAAATCGCAATCTCGATTTTCGCGATTTACTCCAAACTATGCGCTGTTCGGTAGTCCTGTGTATGATAAGAGTTGGAGACAATAAAATTTCCGACACTAGAACCACGTATTTCAAGCCGTTATCGCGATACACCGTTTACAGTTTTCCGGTAATTAAATTTATGAGGCGAATTGAAAATAATAACGATTCCCGGAGTTTTGCCTTCTACAGTTAACCCATATCTTTTACCGTTATTGAGATATTTTTATTAAAAGATAAAAAATTAGATTTTTGCCAATTACTTGCAAAACTAACGGTTTCCCAAAGAAATTAAAGATATTAAAATTCTCTACATTTTTGGCTTTTACCGTAAATGGATATATTTTACCGTTATCAAGATATTTCATATTTAGTAAAAAAAATCATATTTTTATATAAGCTAATATTTTATTTGTCGCGTTATAGTGTAAATTGCACACGAACATGAATTTTGTAAATATAAGAAATTCATATGCTGTTCACATCAGACATTTTTTTATTATAATCTAATGTCCCATTTAGACCTGCGATTTTTTCTCGAATTTCTCCACGAATTTTCATGATTTTTTTTATCGTTCCCTTTGATGTCTTATACTTTTGTCAGTGTGATATTTTCGAACATAACCTTACTATTCTTAATAAGTTTATGCCAACATTTTTAGGGGGTACGCGAGAAAAAACTAGCTCGCTTGGTGATATATCAGCGAAAATGGTTGAGAAACTCTGAAATAGAGTATGAAGATTGTCTTGGCTAAAGAAAAATAGTTGATACAGCAACCATTCATTCCAGTGTTCAAATTCGAGCACGTAACGCCGTGGCTAAAAAAGGAACTTACAAAATCTATAACAGATTGCACACCCTCTAGTGGTCAATGGAGGTAAAATAAACGGCTTTCAGTAGAAGTCGACAATTTTTCTCCGACTCCTAAAGCAACAATTTTATCCCAACTGCGACTCAAAGGCAAAAAACTATAAGGCAAAATTATCTTGGCTGGCAATTTTATCTTTTAAAATATAATTATTCGGTTATTGGACTGCTATTATAGACTTCAATATTGTAAAATTTTTCAAGCACATGTTTTGCTTATGCCCGACTTCGAATTAAACCGACGCCAGCAACAAAAAAAACTCACTTTTTCAATAGTAATTAATTTTTTTGTTCTTTTAATTCAGAAATCCTTATACGATTTCTTGTGTTTCACATTTATTTTCAACTACAATGAACATTTCTTATGTATTTATATATGTATGATTATGTAGCTATACAAAAACGATAAACAATGTTAAATAGAAATAGAACTACATAAAATAAGATAAAAATAATGAATAAGAAACACTTTGATTGTTGAACGCAACAATTTGAAAAAAATGATTATTAAAATTTAAAGGATAATAACTTCTTAAATACAAAATTTGTTTTTTGTTTGTTTTTTTTTCTGTTCATTTTTGAATCCCATTTTTAAGGGCTGAAAGACATATTTCATTAAATTTCATGGTTATTAATAACTAATTTAGTCTTTGAGTGATTGGGACTTTCTTCCTTCTGCGCCTGTGCATCTGCTGGCGTTCCCAGAACTCATAATAACGTTCTTGCTTCAACCACTCCTGATATCTATACCACCATTCCTCCCATTTTATGTAATCCTAAAAACAAAGTATTTCATTTCCCAAGTTTTTGGCACAAATTTCAACGCAAACCTTTAGATCTAAATCCCGCAGATAGCCACGACTCTTATAATATTCGTACCGAACACGAACATCATCCCAAGAGAGCATCCCGGTCGGTGCTGTGGTCGCAAGTTCCTCGGGGAAATGACCAGCTGGTGCCGGTGAATAGCTGTACCTTCTCGGCGGAGATTCCATGCCTTCTTCGATCATCACTTTCAGCGCGCCACCGGCTGAATCCTTGGTGATTCGCATATTTTCCATGTTGCTGCGATCGATGCTCCATTGGGCCATTTTACCGAAACGTTCCGATAACGTTAGTCGCGTAGTTGCAGTAAACGTTGGCAGTGAACCCTCACTATCTGAGGAGTCTTCCGACTCAGAGGATGTTCCGTGCTTTTTGCGTTTCTCCCCTTCGATTTTAATCTTTGTTCGCAACTAAAAAGGGTTTTCAAAAATCACTTTTTTTTTAAGAAACCTCTATGTTTTGTAGACATCAACAAACCTTAGGTTGAGCTTTCTCTCCCGTTTTGTCCTTTTTCTTTTTGGGAGGTAACGAAACCGGCTCCGGCGGCTCTGGTGGACGAATCTTCAAACGTGGGTCTTCTGGCGGCGAATCGTGACGGTTCGAACGCGTTACTTTCACGACAGTCTCAGGCGGCGGAACTCTTTCCAATAACATGGCACGAGGACGTTCCGTATTACCACGGGCGACCTGAATTTCAATTCAATTTTAGTGTTTTAAATCTTTTTGATACAGGAATGAATTTACCTTCTCCTCTCGATACTTCTCTGGTCGCATTGGTGGAGGACTCACGGGGCGCATACGCGACGACGACGATGAAGAAGACGGGCCACTGTGCGACGATCCCGAAACGTTTCCCGAACCAACGATTGGTCTTGATTTTCCGGGGCCCAAGGGCGGCGGCGGACGCGGCATCGGCATTCGGCCAATCGGTGGCTTTAGTGGCGGCGAACGAGGACCGGGACGCGAACGCGGAATTGACGGTGAACTGCAAGAGGAAAATAATATTATTTACATGTTTTTTATCATAGGCCCTATCACAGAATCCGATACGAATGGTTCGGATCGTAAACTCAATGTTATTGTTAGTGTTTTATACCAACAAACAACATTGAGTTTACGATCCGAACCATTCGTATCGGATTCTGTGATAGGGCCTCATATTTGATCAGAAAGTAGGTGCATTTTAGTCTGCTATAAACTAAAATTAATTAATAGTTAGAAAAACTTACCGAGAACGCGGACGACGATGTTTGGGCGAACAAACTGAACATGACTCGTCGGAGCAGCTGCTTAGGGAGCTATTTGAGCGTGAATGACATGGCTGTGGAGCAAATAATATTTCAATTTTACTATAGTTTTTTTAAAAGAACAAAATTTGATTTGTAGTTGGGAAAATATTGCAAAAATGTCTTAAAAAGCAGGTAGATTTCAGTAATTATCTTATATTTATTGCAGAAGTTTTCCTATATAAATTGATTTATACGTGATGTATTTTACATGCAAGTTAAGGACACATTGACAAGTAAGTTATTCCAAAGTTTTGTTGTTAGAGAGATGAAGAAATGCTTCAACTTTATTGTAACCGCAAAATGCTGATAGGATTGAGAATTAGTTTTAAACATAACAAAAGCTATAATTGCCAATCTGGCAATCATTGGAGACCCGTATGGTGATATTCGTATCAAAATTCGAACAGTTATACCAAAATTCCACTTTGAAGTCAAACTTTCCAAAAAGATTTTTTAAAATTTATTCCAATCGGATTTTGATGTATGGGAGTTTTATGTAGAATCATATCCTAAATAACTTTTGTTCTTGCACTTTTTTGATAAGATGCACCGTTTTTGAGATATTCACAAAAAAAAATAAAAAAAATTTTTTAAAAAAAGCTTTTATTAAAAAAAATGCACTAAAAAGAAAAAAATAATTTTCTGGACGGTGTGTATCACAAATATAAAAGCTTTTAAAAAGCGTGATAAATGTTTATTTTATTGTTTTATGCTTTATCTCGCTTTTTAAAAGCTTTTATATTTGTGATACACACCGTCCAGAAAATTATTTTTTTCTTTTTAGTGCATTTTTTTTAATAAAAGCTTTTTTTAAAAATTTTTTTTTATTTTTTTTTATTTTGTTCTTTTTAGTCTTCGAATATATAGCTTTACATTTGAGATGTCCTTACAGGCTTTTTAACTTGAGAATCGTATTCAGCGAACCCCAAAACATGCAGAATATATTTTTTCCCGGAACAATTGAGAAAAAGGATAATCACGTTATCCTTACAGGACATTCCGTTATCCTTACAGACTTTTTAATGGCAGATTCGGATTCAGCGACCCCAAAAACCCCCAGAATAGATTTTTTTCCGGAAAATTTGGAAAAAAGGATAATCACGTTATCCTTACAGGACCTTCCGTTATCCTTACAGACTTTTTGATGACAGATTCGGATTCAGCGACCCCAAAAACCCCAGAATAGATTTTTTTCCGGAAAATTTGGAAAAAAGGATAATCACGTTATCCTTACAGGACCTTCCGTTATCCTTACAGACTTTTTGATGACAGATTCGGATTCAGCGACCCCAAAAACCCCAGAATAGATTTTTTTCCGGAAAATTTGGAAAAAAGGATAATCACGTTATCCTTACAGGACCTTCCGTTATCCTTACTGACTTTTTAATGACAGATTCGGATTCAGCGACCCCAAAAACCCCCAGAATAGATTTTTTTCCGGAAAATTTGGAGAAAAGGATAATCACGTTATCCTTACAGGACCTTCCGTTATCCTTACTGACTTTTTAATGACAGATTCGGATTCAGCGACCCCAAAAACCCCCAGAATAGATTTTTTTCCGGAAAATTTGGAGAAAAGGATAATCACGTTATCCTTACAGGACCTTCCGTTATCCTTACAAGGACGAAGTAGTGAAAATATTGTATTGTCATCGGACTTATATAAGTGTGCAAAATTTCAAGTCAATCGGACAAGTGGAAGTGGGTCAAAATTGGGTTGCAAGATTTGACCCCGACAAACAAACAAACAAACAAACAAACAAACAAACAGACAAGATAGCGAGCTAAATAAAAGCTTTTAAAAACGATTTCGTTCGTATGGGGGGTACCCCCCCTAATGGTCCATTTTTGCCCATTAACGAACTTAGCCTCGCATTTTACGAAAAACGGATCTGTGCAAACTTTCAAGTCTCTAGCTCAATCCGTGCGCCCGCAATCCGCGCCACAGACAGACAGACAGACAGACGGACGGACGGACAGACAGACAGACAGACAGACAGACAGACGGACGGACATGCAGAAATTAAATATTTTTATCATTCTAAACACACTGGTGTAATTCATTTTTTTGTGCGATGACGGGATCTTGGCGTTACAAACGGTAAGGCAAAGTTAATATACCCTTTGGTTTCACCATACGGGTATAAAAATTTGATTGTCACAAATAGTTGCCAAAATAACTGAAATTGGTTCTTACAAATAAAAAATTCACGTCTGAAGTATCAAAAAGAAATTGGAAAGTCGTAGTTCAGGCTTGTCCAACCCGCGGCCAAAACTGATATATTTACAAAATTACTTAAATATTTTAACTAAGTTCTACGTTTTTGCTAATCACCTATCCTTAAGGCCAAAATACAATTGGCCCAGCACAACATTTACGACGGCAGATTACGGCAATATACAATTGCGCACACTTTGTTGTTCTAATCATTATTTGTTTCTCATTTAATTTTGACACTGGGACGGTGAGCCGCAAATAACATTTTTTATACCCAATTATTATACAAATTAGGAATGTAAGCAACACAGCATACGAACAATATTTCCTAACACTCTTTATTTTGTGGGCGAACTGGCCGACAAAACTTAAATTCGATTCAACTTTTTACGGCTGCAAAGTTGGTCGGTTTGATTGTATTTAGAAGCATGGAGTCCTATGAGTTCAAAATCTGAAATGTTGCCGTAAATGTTGTGTTGGGCCAATTGTATTTTGGCCTATATTTTATTTGTGGCCCAATATAACTCGTCTTTTCCCAATGTGGCCCAGCAAAGCTAAAAGGTTGGACATCCCTGTTGTAGTTGTTTTAATAAATTGAAAAATTGTTTACAGACAGTTCTAATCTGGAGAAAAAGCTGTTCTAACTGGGCTAATAGATGGTTCTAATTGAAGTTAATAGACTGGAGTGATATTCCGTAACTTGTTTCAAGCGTTTGTTTCGAGTTAGAAGAACAAGAAGTATTCGCTATCTCTGGTTTGACCGAAATAAATGACAGAGAGAAACCGGGATAGCAAATACCACTTTTATTCTAACTCGAAACAAACGCTTGAATCAAGTTATGGAATAGCACTCCTGTCCTACTCAGTACAATCTATTAAGTGCTGATGTCTTCTCTCTAGATCAGAGATGTCCATTTCAGTGGCGGCTTTATAGGGGAGGCAACGGAGGCATTGCCTCCTCATAACATTTTATAAAAATGTTTTTCTAACGTATGCCTTTAATTTTTTATACCATAATGGACTGAAAAAAAATCTGTATGTTCAGAAAATAATAATTTAAAAGAAAATCCTATTCTCTAATGTCGAATTCTCTAAAACATAAACTACAAATTCTCTTCATAGAGGCTAGCCTCCAATTCGTACAAATACTTTCATACAGCTTTTGCTAAGCACAAGCATCGGAAGCTAGCCTCTATGAAGAGATTTTTTTACGGAGATTGGTGTTCGTATTCTATATGCGGTTATGCTTCTGCTTAGCAAAAGCTGTATGAAAGTATTTGTACGAATCGGAGGCTAGCCTCTATGAAGAGATTTTTTTACGGCGCCTAAAGTTAGTCTCAAACTTGTGAAATTTGAATTTCGCGACCTTATACAGTTCAGTGAATGCGTTCAAGTACGATAAAGAGGGAAATATTTTTGGGACCATTTTTCAGCAGAGCTTTGTATGGTGACAGTTGTTCTATGTTATATAGTTCTGTGGTCGTATCATAAAAAAATTTATAGAACTAAAAAAAACTTTGCCTCCTCATTTCAAATATACACGAGCCGCCACTGGTCCATTTTATTTTTTGTTCAACCATGGCAAGTCGATGTCATATTGTACTAAATGCATTCGAAACGATACGCTTTTATCGATCAGATCTTTAATATCTTGTGATAAAGATCACTCTCGAATAAACTGTTGTTACGGTTGGCCCTTTTGTTTTATTTGCAATTGCCTACAATATGAAGACAGTGGACAACAAAATTTTGACTTCAAATAAGACTTCGACGTTTTTATTTTTACTTTTTCGTCTTATTTTATCAATTGCTCTCACGAATATTGAGAGAAAAGTTTTAAGCATGAGAGGAGCTTAGTGAGTCAAAGGTGGACGACTCTGCTCTAGATTATAGTCTCTCTAGTGCGTTGCTCTGCTGCATTGCGCGATTTTTAAAGACAGCCAAACTAATTGAGACGTTATCCCTTTTACAAAAGGCTTATACTGTCATAAGTATAATACTGGATCATACTGAGCTGTGCTTCGGCATTAAAGGGTCTTCCCCTAAACTGGCGGAAACTATAAAAAAATAACCAAACAAATAAAATAAACATTATGGTAAACAGCACGACAGTTTTCGAGCACGATCCAAATCCCCCAGATTTTCTTTCTATTCCTATAAGATTTTCTATTCCTATCTGTTTTCCGCTTAATTCATAGAGGGTATTCACAATCCTCTTCGGTATTCGGTATTTTCGGTAATATTAAAAGACTGAAAATATTCTGCTGTGAACATCCCACAGCACAGATTTGAGAACAGCGCTTTTATTTGATACGTGACCAAATCATGAACTGCGAATTTGATTGTAAAATATGTCACATACCTTTAAATCCATGTATGTTTGATGTATTCTTTTGAATTTCTATTGTGGCAATGGCTATCAAAATTGAAAAAAATTGCAGTCCGATGAGATAACCAGCGAAAAAATTTTACAACTAAAACATTACTAGCGCCACTCGCGGTTGATTCTTGATACCGAATACCGAGGCTGAAAAACACGACTCGAGGCATGTATACAATTACCGAATCCGGTAATTCATTTTTACATGAACCAAGTTACCGTCTCGGTAAAAATCTGTTAAATTTAGTCAAATTACCGAGCGGTAAATTTACCCGCATTTTAAAAGAGGACTGAATTCCCTCATATTTTTTAAGGATCTTGCAACCAACTCTAAAAAAATATAATAACAAAATTCAACTTACCTTTGGAGGTGGCGATGGCGGCCTCTTGGAGCGCGGCAATATGGCACCACCTCGCTTGCCTTGCATTGAGGGCGGTGGCGAACGGCGCCGACTTCCTGGCGAGGAAGGAGTCCGACGACGAATCTCGAGCGGCGACCTGGGCGATCGAGGCGACTTCCTGCGACCGCCCATCGGAGGTTCGGGGGGCGACCGCGGCCGCCTATTTCCCCTCATCAGCTCGGCTGGCGATCGCGGTGGCGGCCTTCTACCACCCATACCGCCGTCGGCAGGTGATCGCGGACGCCGCATTTCCGGTGGTGGGGATAGACGTCGCCCCGGCGGCGGCCCCACCATATGATCGGGCGGTGAACGACGCCTCATCGGCGGCGACAGAGGGGGTGTCTTACGATTACGCGATCGACTGCGACTATTCGACCGGCTGCGATAGCGATTGTTGTAGCGAAAGTTACCTTCCCGTTCACTCTCCGAGCTACTATCGCCCTCAATGTACATTTTCTTATAACCCGTGTGACGCCAACGGTTTGGGTCTTTCTCTTCAACTTCGAGCAATTTCTTGTCCCAATAATCATTCGATGAGGCACGAGCCTTCTTCATAACGTTGTCAAGTTCCTTACGCTTTCCGGCTAATAAACTTGGATCTACGATGTGTAACAATTTTTTTTTAATTTTTAAATTCACATTCAATTAGCATTTCATTTTGTTTTTAAATTATAATTATTTTTGCTATGCAACTAAATCCGGTTTATAGTTTTTACAGTTTTTTTTAAACGAAATAAGCGCAAAATTGTAGATAGTATTTTAGAGGATTATTTTGGAGAAAATTAAACTGTTTTGAAATTAAAAAAAACCTTTTTTTTCGTCCGCTTTTATGGGAAGCGGACGATAGTGATATTAGAAATCTTTGCCAAACAAAAATTCAGTTAATAGAGTAGGATTTGTGGATAGATTTGCGCTTGATTTACGTGGCAATAGCAAAAAGTGTTGTGTGTACTATTTGTAAAACTATACAAATAATACTTAGAGCTTCCTGGTTAACTACCTGTGATTCGGGCAACGACTGGCTGCCGATCCATACGAAGTTTGCTTGATCGCTGAGGACTAATGTCGCGCCTACGAAGGGCAGACGCCGACATCATTCAGACGGAAGTCGCGCGACGCGAGATTTCTTTCAGGCAACGAACGGCCGACGATGCTAGTTTTTGTATCTTCGAGAAAACAGCAGCCTCGAAACCGGTCGAAATCTGTTATTCTATCTGCCTCTGGCCAAAGCGGGAAAGGGCAGCAGAGCAGAGACCACACGACGACGAAAGATTCAGTGGCAAACGGATAAAATGGTGCTACGACCACCACAAAACCACTATTGAGTGTTCGACCGGGCGGGGGGGCTGCGGTACCCACAAATTGATACAAAATTCAGATCTTATTTAACAACAATATGGTGTACGTTTTAACAAAACACAAGAGATGTTAATTTCATCCAGGATCTGAGGAGCATCCAAAACGTTTTGAGATTTTAGTTGCTTGTTTCCGATAAATCCCACTAAAACTGATGATGCTAATTGATGCTGTAAATGAATTTAAATTTATTGACAATTTTTTTAACTGAAAACTTTCACACATTGCTATTTTTTTTTTGTAAAATTTTGTATAATAAAAGCAATAAATTCGAGGTCAAAAATAACCTCGTTGAACAAAAAACTGTAAATAGAAAAATAACTGTGAATTTGTTAAAATTCCCCCCTTCCTCCTCGATTCACTTGGTTTTCTGATGAAATTCGACCGATTTTGTTCGATTTTCTTGCAAGAAAATGCAAAACTTGCGACCGACAAAATTTTTACGAAATTAACAAAATGCCGACATTTTGTTTTATTTTTTTCTCGCTAAAGCAATTTCGAATTTTTTTTTTCTGCTTTAGACCGAATTGTAACGGAAGCGAACACAATTTTCGATTAAAATCGATATCTACAGAAATCCCAGGTAAATTGCAAGCGCAATTTAGTCGGCAGAGCACACTTATTTCCTGTAAAATCACTTTTTTCCGTGGAAAACTCCAGATTTTCCTTTCGTTTTGCCCGAATCAAATGCGTTCCGTTAGTAGAGTTAATCAGAAATTGCACGCGTTTCAAGCGAATTACACGGTTTTTGTGACAAATTAAAGCAATACGTACTTGAAATCACAAAGGAAATCACACGGCTTCAGGAGAAATTCAATATTTCCTCGTTAAAAAAACCACCGAAAACGTAAAATCCACCATTTTGGTTGACACCGAAGAAAAGAATTGTTGTGCTGTCGTTTCTGTTCAATATAAAATGGGTGCGTTCAAAGCGGTAGGGGAAATTGTAGATAAATGAATTTTCACCTACTCCAATTTCTTCGGCTAAAAAATCATTAAATCGTCTCAAAGCCTAAATCCAACATTATTTTTGGTTGCAAAACATTGATGACCAGAGGGACAATAAACTAGAGATTGGCCAATGGATTCGGAGTTGGAAAAAAAAATCGGTTCGGAGTTGAAGTCGATAAATTTGTAACTTTTAATAACTTTTTTATTAATAACTTTTTTTTAGTCTCGCAAAATGGTTTGCGAAAAACTTAGTTTGCTTATTTAAAAAAAACTGGAAACAAATTTGATTTTTTTAACAATATTTTCGAATTTTGAACCGTCTTATTTTGAAAACGATTTCTAAGGTTTCTTAATTTGGTTAAATGCTGAACCAAAATTGTGTGTTGTTACTGATCTTAAAATAATGCCGAGAATGCACGAAATTTGGTTTTTTGTCATTGCAGGTTCATTGCTTCTATCCATTTTTTTTTCTATTAATTGCGAAAATCTTTTTATATTTACAATCTTCAAATTTTGCGCGCTCTATAATTGTAAGCTGAGATTGTGCTTGGAATCATCCAAATATGCGTTCCCGACGAAATAGCTTGCAATAACTTGGCAGTAGTTTGGGGAATTTAAGTTATTAACAAGAGTTGCGTTTTTTTAATGTTCTAGAACACGGAACATTAAAAAAACGATCCAGAGTAAGTGGGAAATTTCATTGAGTTCGAATGGCAACTAACTTCACGTTGGTTACATCAGTAGGCCGTTACTGCTATATTTTCTTGATATTATCACGATTCGCTATCTCCCATGATTAAAACTATTTCGCTGTCGAACAGAACCAACAAACCACCAACACAAAATCCTCAATTGAGAATAAAATGTCAGATTTATTATGTTGAAGTTACCCAGTGAACAAAAAATGTCTTATTAAGGCATTATAAAGGCATTATCTTAATGCATTATCTTTACCTTATTGTTGCCTTATTTTTGTATAGGCCATTTCCGCGTATATAAGGCCTTACAACTAAGGCAACATTAATAGTAGATGTTTTTTCCCCGGTGATGGCGCTGATTGCTTAGATGGTAAAAATTTCTTTATTAAAACGGTCTTTAAGCCTTAATCTATTACTTTTTCTATAAAAATATTTACCGAGTCGTTTAAATTCTCCTGATAGCCAACACAAAACTTCAACAAAAAATAACTTTTTTAGTTCACTTTTCCAACACACGCATAAAAGGCGCGTTTTTCCTGAGATGAACTTCCATCTCATTTTAATTTGGAGGCTTTTATATTATTTGTCTCATGTCTTAAAGACACCTTAGCGATAATGCCTTAATAATTTTTCACTGGGTAGCAGCATTTCATTACCGTACATTACCGTATAAAATTTCCCTTTGTTCCAAGCGCCGTTCGAGATGAAAAGGTGGTGCAGGATTTTGTATGGAAAGCTTGTTCTGAACTGCTTCAGAACATTAAAAAAACGCAACTAATATAAAAATATCTTCAAAGTCCTCTAACCGAAACTAAACTATATGAACTCTACAGACGACAGAAACTTTTCAACTAGTCAATACTAGAGAGCTTGTAAATCCGAAACTTGGAAATCGGACATAAAAAATCATCACAAAATTGAAAAAAATTCGCGAAAAACCAAAGATTAGATTTGAAAAAGCTTTAATCAATGTCACATAAAATTTCCAAAATAACTGTAATCGATTAACAAAGGTATCAGACTGAAGCCTGAAATTTTGTGTAGACGATTTTTGTATCAAAAATCGACATTTTAAGGCTAGTTAATATGGCAATACTAATATCAGGCTCTCTATATTTAAACGTCATCGGCTAGAATTTTTCGCTTAATTTTTTTGTTTAGAGACGAAAATTGTTTTAAAAAAAGGTAGAGCAATCTTTCCGATCGAAAACCATCAGCAAAGCAGCTTGAGTAAAAGTGTGGCGATTTGGTATTTTCCGGGATTCGGCAGAGATTTGCAAGCGAAAAATCATCCATCATGGAAAAACGATGGCTTGATGTCTTGAGGGTTTTGCTGGTTTTCCACTTCGCAGTGCAATCGAGTTGGCAATTTTACCTTCCCGGCCTCGCACCTGTGAATTATTGTAAGAATTCGGACTCGACAGAACCATGCAAGGTAATTAATTTGCATAAATAATATATTGTCCACGTCCCACATTGCCGGCCCCAAAAATGCAAGTCTCATTCAACACACAAACAACCAATCACGAATAAAAAAAGTATTTCCACGAAGGGCTGACTTCCCAGTATTTTTCATTTGAGATAAGAGTGTCTAATTTAAAAAAACATTCTGAGAAGCAGTTTCTACGTTGTCGAAAAGCCTGCTAAAAAAAGTGGCTCTTTGTAAAACTCTGATAAAAGAAAAATTGTAGCCAACGTCACTGTAGATCGGCTTTATTACTCATAGTATGTCGATACGAAGCGTCGATAAATGATTAGTTTTTTCACTCGGTGAACTTTCAAAACCTTTACGACTCTCGTATAGAATAGAAAAACGAACAAAATTAATGTTATGGAATGATCTGCAGTCAAGGTCGTTTCTGTACATTTTTCATATTTAATTAAAATTAAATATGATTTGTTCTGTGGATCAGAAGTCGATAAAGTTTGGTCAAGCGAAAAAAAAATCTATCTCACAACAATGAGAAAAATGCTTCAAACTTGAAAAACATGAAATTCTAATTGGAGTTGTCTAAAAGTTCGATAAGATAAACTGACTTCCCATAGAATTTAACCCACCTGAGCTTTTCGTCGGGTATGTTATCATCAAGGGCAATTGAAAAACCTTTTTGCATGTCGGGCTAATGTAATTTTAATTTACAGCTGAGAAATGTTTAAAGTTTGAGTAAAAAATGCCGAATATAAAAGGTTACCCATAGAAAACGTTAGGGGTTGTCTATAAAATACGTTATACTTTTAGTCCCGTATTACACACGGCAATTTTCGGGCTTACTTAAGCCGATTTTTGGGAGAAACGACTGAGGAGGGAAAAGTTGCCACTCGAAATCATGGCTTATCGACAATCTGCATACATATAAAGCGTGTGAACCGGTTTGGGAAAACTAGTAGGCAGAAATCATTTTCGTTCTGACCGTCAGCAGGTAAAAATCTTGGGAAGTACAGTCATACCCCGGTTAACGTTGCCTCGCGCAACGTTGTTTCGCTGTAACGTCGGTCTACCATTATAATCATACCCCACTGTAACGTCGTGTTGCTTCGCTGTAACGTTGTTTTTTTTTATCGAAGCAGGCGGTGTTATTTGAAATTTTGTTTTTGTACATAGTTTTCATTAGAGAGCCTATAACCTAGAGAGTGGACATGCCTACCTGAATATCCTTAATAGACTGTGCTACTGAGTAGGACAGTCTATTAAGGATATTCACTGCAATTAGGACAGTTGGTTTGCTATGGTTATTGTCGGTTTTTTAAATTTCTTTTTATTTTTTTTGAATCGACCACAACATTTTAATTTTTTTAAATACTCCAGTCATGAATAGTATGCTAATATTAATCGACTGTAACTATTTCGGTAATTTTTTGTGACAATGAATGAATTTATAAACATACGTATGCAATATGTATGTGATTATATGCATACCATTTTTATTTGTTTTTTATATATTTGAAAATATACATTTTTTTCTACGAAATTTTTGCTTAAAAATTATTTACATTTTAGTAGAGACCCACTTTACAACCCTATACGTGAAATAATTAAAATCCACGTGTTGTAATTTTTTTTCTCTTTCTTTTATAATAACTACCCCCCACAACGTTGTTTCACCTAACCAATTAACGACGTTAATAGGGGTATGCCTGTATATGAGCAGCAGCAATTTCAATGGTTTGAGTCCACACACACACCCATGTAAACTTGTGTAGCATATGCAAACAGGATTGGCTTATTTAAGCCACAAGTGTAAGCACATTGGCTTATTAAGCCCAAAAGTTGCCGGCTTAAGTAAGCCTGAAAGTTGCTGTGTGTAATACCGTGCTTAGGGGGTGAAAAGAGGTGGTGGGGGTCCGCAGTAATATGACGACAATACTAAACTACATACAAAAAATCGCGAAAAATTGCGACGAAGTCTGACGGTGGTCGAAATTAACCGTTACGTATTTTATGGACAGCTCCTTATCCTATAGAAAGAGGTTTACTAAATGCTTGCACGTACAAATTTGAATTTTTGAGACACGTTTGAACCAAACCAATATTTCAGCCGGTTTTTTAGACTGCCCTCGACTGGGCATAAATTTCGCCTAAATTTCGATCGAATTTTCGTAGGACATTTCTGATGTCTTGGAGAAAAAAGTTTGAAATATGCGAAATTTATGTCTAATCGAGACCTAAAAGTACGTGGGGAATAGTCGTTTGCACCAAAATTTCTTAAAAACTTAAATTGGGCTTAGCATAGAAATTTTGTGCTTAAATAATTTAAGGTGCACTTAAACTTGCTAAGTTTCGTTGGTGCAAACAGCCATAACTGGAAGTAGACTTCCATATGGGCTAAAATATCGGTCTTCACGTGTCCAAAGACTCAAATTTCACGCCACTCTACATTCTTAGGCAATCGTGAAATACTCTACGCGGCGTGACCCTATGCTTTCAGATATATTTAATTTCTTTATAACATTCCGATTGGAATTTTTTAAGCTGCTCCGATTGAATTTTCATAACTTTTTTGATACCACGTGTATCATTTTGGGGGAAAATTTCTAACAAACGATTCCATTTGTAGGGGGAGGGAGGAAGCAGTGGTCTCATGTGGTTCGTTAATGAACTCGACCTCCCATTTTACGAAAAAAGAAAACGGCCGTGCCAAACTTCAACCCTTCAAGGCGTCGAAATTGTCCAATGGTTCAGGAGATAGAAGAAAGGGGGTTGACGGGCAAGAGGAGGAGTATATTACATAGACCACACATTGCATTGTCATCGGAGTTACGTATGTGTACAAAATTTCTTGAGGGTATGAGTGGAAGTGGACCCAAAATTGGATTACAAGATTTGACCCTGACAGAAAAACAAACAAACCAGTGGAACTAAATAAAAGCTTGTAAAAAAATGTTGACCGCTATGCGGAACACAGAAAATTTTTGAGCAGCTTTGCATGGTACGGCATGTTTTCCAATCTTGTTGGTGGTATTTCAATTGTCACTACAGTGACCAGGAGTGATATTCCGTAACTTGTTTCAAGTGTTTGTTTCGAGTTAGAAGAACAAGAAGTATTCGCTGTCTCTGTTTTGACCGAAATAAATGACAGCGAGAAACCGAGATAGCAAATACTACTTTTTCTTCTAACTCGAAACAAACGCTTGAATCAAGTTACGGAATACCACTCCTGATGTCCTTCATTTCAATGGATTGTCCTTCATTTCACTGTTCTAACCTCAAGATTTTTTATACTCTATATGAGATGCATATAAGAGTAATTAGATTTAGTATACAGTTTATAACGCATCGAGCCAATCGTTGGACACAAAAATGAACTACTCCAGGGTGTTTGGGGTGACAGACGACAGCTTAACTTTCGAAAGGGTTGAGCTAAAGATTTAAAATTTTATATAGTTGCGTTTCTCGTAAATGGCATGACTAAGTTTATGAACGTGCAAAATTGGACCATTCCTTACCCCCTCCCCCATACAAATCAAACAGTTTTTTGCAATTTTCTCGAAAACGGTGATTCGTATATTGAAAAAATTATAGAAGTTAAATGTGTTTAAAATATGATTTTACATAACCGTTCCATACATCAAAATCCAATCGAACCACTCTTTCCCCTCTCCCAAACAAACGGATTTTTTCATAAAATTTTTATCTGCCCTCATATTGAGTACTAGCTTGCATATCCATCGTTGCCGGGTTAAGTTTTTTGTATAAGTTTTAGAATACGAAGAAAACCGGAAAGAACTTAAAAACTTTTGAGAAAAATCTTTTCCTTGCAGGACTCTCCGTTGCGAATTAGTCTAACACCTAATGCTAATTTTTCCCGGCAAAAACGTTGAAATTGTAAAACCGGCTTCGTGATCAGCGACCTTTAAAACCTCCTAATGCCATTTTTCCCCAGGAAAATGATATTTACGTTATCCTTACAGGACCTTCCGTTCCGAATTTTGAAAATCTAACACTGGATTCGTGATCAGCGACCCCGAAAAACCCCGAGTGAAACTTTTCAGCCTCCTATTGTGCAGGATTCATGGCGAAAATCAAGGTTTAAAAACAGTCAAACCACCTTTGCCTCTAGTTCACCCCCTTAGGGGTAAAATTTCGGAAAACCCCGCCTTAGTGAGCGCCTACGCGATGGTTGGGACATACTGTGCAAGTTTCAAGTCTCTAGCTTCAGGGGTTCGGGCTGGGCGTTGATGAGTCAGTCAGTCAATCAGGTTAAACGATTTTATATATATAGATTTGTGGATTGGCACTTGGCAATTGTCGCTTTTGTTATGTTTTTTTTTCTGAAATTGCTATTTTGTCCTTTCTCTTACTGCTCTGTACTTTATTTGTCCTCTTTTTTTTGTTGAAATGGCCATTTAATTTACTTAAAAGTTTGTGAAACGATCAAGTACATTTCGAAGACATTTCAAATCATATTTGAAATCAGATCCACCTTCGTAAGTTGATCATTGAAGCGCGGCAGCTCGCTGTCATTTCAACTGCACTCGGTAGGAGTCAGAATGGACGTTTTGGAGTTCCCATCTCTAGAGATTTTGGCTCAATGTATATTTTTGTTAAAAGTACGGTGAGCATACGTTCACTATTTTAAAGGACACCCCTTTTTTCCAACTTTTCTTATTAGTTCCTTTGTGAGGGTCAAATCTTGTAATCTAACTTTGACTCACTTCCACTCATTCGATTGATTTGAAATTTTGTTTTTTGTCCTTTATTTTATCGAAAAAAATATCACCGTCATTATCACGGATTTTATCTTTGATCATAAAATACTAACTTATAACAACTTTTTTTTAAAAAAATTATCAACTTGAAATTTTCTATCAATTTTCAAGAACTTGTCGCAACTAGCCATAAATTACGTCCATGTTCATGTCGTTCTGACATTAATATGTCCCGCGAAGAGATTGTTTTTGCAAAGCATTTTTGGTGCCATGATGGACGTAAATGTACAGCAAAAACTGCTACCCAGAGCCAGGTCTACGCAGCGACGAGCTGGGCATTTGCCAATGGCGGCAAATTTATTGGTGGTAAACATCGTTTTTCCCTAGGGGTGGCGGAAGAGTTTGATTGAGCCCTGTTGCCACCTTTTATTATTTCAATCACAAGACATGGACGAAGTTTATGCCTAGTCGGGACCGGGGTTTAGGATACACAAATTAAGATGTATTTTTATCCCCCAAATTACATTGGAATCCCGTTTTACAGCTTGATTCGTTCCGGGGGATTGGTCACAAACCGAGACATTCCTAAACCGAGACATTCATAAACCGAAATTTCTTTGCATTTATAAAGTTCTAATTTGGTTTTTTTTCATGTTCCAGTCCGAAGTGGTTTTGTACGTAAACCGATTGAACACGGAAGAATCTGTTATGCCCTACGAATATCATCATTTTGACTTCTGCAAAATCGATGAGACCAATTCACCAGCTGAAAATCTAGGACAAGTGGTGTTCGGAGAACGAATCCGACCGGGACCATACAAAATTGAATTCCTCAAGGATGTGCAATGCGAGAAGGTTTGTTTTTTTTAGTGCTAGCGCCACACTCTCCACGAATGTAGGTGAATTACAATCTCGGACATCAGGCTGACCGCTGAATTATTTTTATGGTTTAACATTTCGGTTTACGATATTATAAACATTTTATATCGTAAATCGGAACTTTAAGATGGATAAATTGATTTGATTTACAAAAAAGCGGCTAATCTGACAGCCGTGACTGTGATGCGCTTGCTTTCGGAGAGAGTGTGAAGTGTAAAACACAAAAAAATGATTTTTTTAAAATGAAATTCTTGACCCACAAAGGTTTGCACCAAAACGTACAAAGGCGGCGACGCAGACAGTGACCGACGTTTGATGATTCTGAAGAAGGGAATCAGCTTGAATTACCAGCATCATTGGATTGTGGACAACATGCCAGTAACATGGTGTTATCCGTTAGAAAATGACAAGCAATACTGCAGTACTGGCTTCCCAATGGGATGCTTCCTACGCGAATCCGCCGATGGGGTGAATTTTTTTTGTCAATTAACTTTTTCTTTGCATTTATCTAAAGGGGTTTATTTTCTTTTTAGGACGAAACTTGCCCAATCAATCCAAGCTACAATAAGCGTGGTGTTTATTATCCATTCAATCACGTGGACCTGACGATCACCTATCATAGCGGGGCGACAGAGGAATGGGGCGTTGGATTCAAAGAGAATGGCGGCAGAATTATTTCTGTTAAAGTTGTTCCATTCTCAATCAATCACCACAATCCAAATCAACCGGACTGCGCTAGCAAAGAACCAATTGAAGTCGCTGCTAGTGCGTTGGGTGAAAATCAACGTCTCGAAATTACCTACACTTATTCGGTGAAATTCGTACAAAACAATACCGTTAAGTGGTCATCACGATGGGATTATATTTTGGAATCAATGCCACATTCGAATATCCAATGGTTTAGTATTCTAAATTCCCTGGTGATTGTTTTGTTCCTATCGGGAATGGTTGCGATGATTATGCTGAGGACGTTGCACAAGGATATTGCCCGATATAATCAGATGGAGTGCGGCGAGGATGCACAGGAGGAATTCGGCTGGAAATTGGTCCATGGTGATGTATTCCGACCACCGAGAAAAGGAATGCTGCTCTCCGTTTTGTTGGGCTCCGGCGTTCAAGTGTTCTTTATGACTCTTGTCACATTGACATTCGCCTGTTTGGGATTCTTATCGCCAGCCAATCGAGGGGCTTTGATGACTTGCGCTATGGTTTTGTTTGTTCTGCTTGGAACACCGGCCGGATATGTGTCTGCGCGGATTTATAAAAGTTTCGGTGGTATGAAGTGGAAGAGCAATCTTCTACTCACTTCGATGTTGAGCCCTGGGTAAATTTGACTTACATTTTAATGGTTTTTTTTCTGGTGATATTTGACGGATTTTATGATTTCAGTGTTGTATTCGGACTCTTCTTCGTAATGAATCTCGTACTGTGGAGCAAAGGGAGCTCTGGGGCCGTACCATTCACTACGCTTTTAGCTCTGCTTGCCCTTTGGTTTGGAGTTTCCGTTCCGTTGACCTTCGTTGGTGCTTACTTTGGTTTTAGAAGAAGAGTAAGAGAAGTTTTTTTTCCTCCTCCAAATAAAAGATGAAATTCACAATTTTTTGGAAATTTTCAGGTACTTGAACATCCCGTCCGAACGAATCAAATACCCCGACAGATACCAGACCAATCGATTTACACACAACCAATACCGGGAATAATAATGGGTGGCGTTTTACCATTCGGTTGCATTTTCATACAATTATTCTTCATTTTGAATTCGATATGGTCGAGCCAAATGT
Source organism: Chrysopilus asiliformis (assembly GCA_964034945.1). Taxonomy (NCBI): domain Eukaryota; kingdom Metazoa; phylum Arthropoda; class Insecta; order Diptera; family Rhagionidae; genus Chrysopilus; species Chrysopilus asiliformis. Next base: position 85,715,396 of record OZ035962.1, on the reverse strand, counting down.
ATTACATGTTTGGATTTTTATTCTTGGTGTTTCTAATTCTGGTTATCACATGCTCCGAGACAACAATTCTCTTATGCTATTTCCATTTATGCGCCGAAGATTATCATTGGTGGTGGCGATCGTTTTTAACATCCGGTTTCACAGCCGCCTATCTATTCGTATATTGTTGTCATTATTTCGCAACAAAATTGTCAATCGAGGACGGCGCCTCGACATTTTTATATTTCGGCTATACCTTAATTATGGTATTCTTATTTTTCCTATTAACCGGATCGATTGGATTCTTTGCTTGCTTTTGGTTTATAAGAAAAATCTATAGTGTTGTTAAGGTTGACTAAATTTAAGCGCACTAAGTTATCTACAAAAAAAATTAATAATATTAATATTAATAAAGATAAATAATAATAATAATTGAAACAAGTAAAATAAATTCTTTTTATGAATGTAATTTTTATCAAGTTTTGTGATTTAAAACAACAGCAACAAACAAAAAAACTTTAAAAAAAACAAATGAAAAAAAATTAATTGTTGTAATTGCAAATATAATAAATAGAAAGATGATTTTTTACTACTGTAATTGAATTGTACCACAATACGGATGGTACGTGTATAATCTTTGCAAGTGGAACATGTATAAATTATTTAAGAAATGATCGATAAGGACATAAGTATAACCAGATATAATTTTGATGTCAAGAAATTTGTTTTTCAGTTTCGAGAAATTTTATTTTAATTGCTAATTAACAGCAAAATAAATCTTTATTTCTTAGCGAGAATATTGTTTCATTTTAATTCTTATGCTAAAATATTACTCATGCTGCATCAACGTCACAAAAAAAAAGATTACAACGTAAATGGGGCAAAAATTGTAAAAGGCTTTTGCACTAAAAAGAAACTAGTATATTACGCAACAAGGGGCGAAAGTTAACGATTTCACGAGTGTGAAGTTAGCTGCACGAGCGAAGTGAGGGTAAATTTTTAAAAGAAACAAAACAGCAGAAATAAATTTTTAAAAGAAACAAAATAACTATATTCTATAAATTCGTTTTATTACTAAGAAATGTTGGTCAAAACAGATTTTAATTTTTAAATTTCTCTCTGAAATATGTAAAAAATCAACAGACCAAAAAATGGAAATCGGCAATGCTCAACTAAACCAAACTTCTCTCGTGCAGCTAACTTCACACTCGTTCAGTTTTATTCACAAATTTTCGGTTAGTACTTCTGACTAATATATGGCTGTACTTCTGACTCTAGTGTTTTCTGCCTATGAAGTTTGTCTTCTCTATTCTGTGGCACGAGAAACACGTCGCGAAAACACACTTTCGGCCAGCTGATCGCATTTTCGCCCCTAGGGCCGAAAACGGAACTTTTGGCCCGCTACGGAGGCATCGAAAGGCATATTTTCGATGCATGTGTTATGAAAAAAAAAAATTTTGAGATCTGTGTATCAGAAACAAAACCGAGATATTTATTTATTTTATGTTTTATCTTGCTTTTATTTCTGATACGCTGCACCCAAAAAATTATTTTTGCCTTTTTAGTGCATTTTTCCCTTTGTAGTGCATTTTTTTCTAAATAAAAGCTTTTTTTAAATTATTTTATTTGATCTTTTTTAGTCATTTGGTGTTTCATTAGTATTACTTAAAATCCAGAATAACATCTGTATTTCGCCACGCTTATATATAGTTTTTAATCTTCGAATATAATCCTTACCTTTGAGATATCCTTACAGACTCCTTAATCCCAGAATCGGATTAATCGACCCCAAAAACCACCACCAAAGATTTTATTCCGGGAAATTTGAGAAAAAGGATAATCACGTCATCTTTTCAGGACCTTCCGTTATCCTTACAGACTTCTTAATGCCAGAATGGGATTCATCTACCCCAAAAACCTCATGAGAAGACTTTTTTGGGAAAATTTGAGAAAAAGGGTAATTACGTTATCCTTTCAGGACCTGCTGTTATCCTTACAGATTTCTTAACGTGAGAATAAATGTCAGAATCTAATTCAGCTTCTCCAAAAACCCCAAGATGAGATTTTTTTCCGGAAAATTTGAGGAAAATAATAACGTTATCCTTACAGAACCTTCGCTTATCCATACAAGGACGAAGTAGTGAAAATATTGTATTAACAGCGGAGTTACGTATGTATACAAAATTTCAAGTCAATCGTATGAGCGGAAGTGGGTCAAAATTAGATTGTAAGATTTGGCCCTGGCAGAAAGACAAACAGATATCGACACCTCTGTGTTAAGCGCGCTACAGACACGCGATCAAGTCCGCCGACTTGATCACAGATCGGTTGGCAGATATCACTACACACGTTAAATTCAACTCGAGAGATATCTGTAGAGACATCAGTTAAATTTTGTTTCTGTAGGGATCACATCGCAGCTTTCAGAATAATGAATGCAGAAGAATTTTTTTGGTTAAGTTAAATTACAAGTGAATGCATAGACGATGATGCAAAAAGTATACAGCACTGCTAATTGCAAATATCTAAATCCGAAAACAATCTTCTCTCTCCCGATGTAACCTCTCGAAATTTAATTTTGGTATGATATCTGCTAACATGTTGGCAGACTTCGCTACAGATGCATTAAATAATGACAAACTGGTTTGCCGACTTCTAACCACGCCCCCAAATATCAAAAAGTTTTGATATTTCGCAGACCAGACCACCGACCTGACAACAGACCTATTGGCAGACCGCAGACATGCCTACAGACGGCTTATTTTGTATGTCTGCCGACCGGTCTGTGATCAGTGATGCGCATTTGATACATTTGTATCAATTTCGATACTTCTTTTTCATAAATTTCACTTTTGATACAAAGATACATTTTTCCCTAAATATCATGAAATTGATACTTTTTTCAAAAAATGACAGTAAAAGGTTTTTTCCAAATTAAAATTGTATCAGTCAACATTATGCGGAAGTTGGTAAACACTACACAAATTATCGCATTATCCTGAACTCAGCCTGCCTGTAATCTTAAGCAAGAAATAAGCCGTATTGCTATGTAAATACAATTCATTTTCCTGAATATGTGCAGACGAATAAGACGGACCATTTCAGAACTAAATTTGGTAAAAACAAAAAAGTACAACCGCTTTGACTTGAGCACGGTGGAATGTATTATGTTTTCAAAAGAATTATCTGAAAATATTATACTTCAGTCATAGATATACTAGATCGCTCGATTTGCTGTCTCAAATGGTCCCATTTCAATACAGTTCAGTGAATCAAAACGAGTCAAGTAAGAGCAAGATAACCGTATGAAAATAAATATAGTCTTCTCGTTTAAACCGTGAGCTGTCAAAGGAAAATAGACTTTCAGAATGGTGTTGGCGTCTAAAGTTATTTGTTTGCGCCTAAAGTTAGTCTCAAACTTGTGAAATTTGAATTTCGCGGCAAACTAAATTTGAATTTCGCGACCTTATACAGTTCAGTGGATGCGTTCAAGTACGATAAAGAGGGAAATACTTTTGGGACCATTTTTCAGCAGAGCTTTGTATGGTGACAGTTGTTCTATGTTATATAGTTCTGTGACTTCAGTAATTCTGTAGTTTTATTTTTTCTTTACGTAATTAACTGTGTTATTTACACCAATGAAATGTTTTTTTTTGTTATACGTTTGATTTTTTGTATGTGATTATATAGAAGAATCGACCTGCTAGTTTTGAAATTATAACAAATAATCTGAAAATTATGATTTTTTTCCGAAAATAAAATTGTTGCTGCTTTTTTTTACGTTTTTACGTCTTTTCCTTAGGTTGATACTTTTTGATACTTTTTTCTGAAAAATTTGATACAAAAATTTTTTTATCATGCGCATCACTGTCTGTGATCAAGTCGGCGGACTTGATCGCGTGTCTGTAGCGCGCTTTAGGCTCTCGTACGTCAAAGAACACACAAGGGTGCAGAAATTCGATTTTAGTTTTTTTTTATAAATTATGTACATAAAAAATACTCGAAAAATATTGGATTTTGGAGTTTTATTTTTATACTCTACTAGCAGACCCTTCGCTGCCAGCTTAAAGTTGGGAAAACATAACAAAAGCTATAATTGCCAATCTGGCAATCATTGAAGACCCGTATGGTGATATTCGTATCAAAATTCGAACAGTTATACCAAAATTCCACTTTGAAGTCAAACTTTCCAATAAGATTTTTTAAAATTTATTCCAATCGGATTTTGATGTATGGGAGTTTTATGTAGAATCATATCCTAAATAACTTTTGTTCTTGGACTTTTTTGATAAGATGCACAGTTTTCGAGATATTCACAAAAAACGATTTCGTTCGTATGGGGGGTACCCCCCCTAATCCGCGCCACAGACAGACAGAATCTTAAATAGAGGCTTTTGCAAGCGATTCCAATTGTGATTTTATGCTCTGGAAATGTTTTTAGGCAAAATCTCGAAGTTGAAAATTTACATAAATACAATACTTTCTATAATACATACTTCGTATAAGAAAGTAAAATCTATCAAAATTCCGTTTGAATTTTTCATGTAAGTTGTTTCCAATTTCATAGAAGTTTTTTAAAACAGTTTTTTTTAAACCTTCGGGATTTTCCCTTCAAATAATTTTATCAACTCTTGAAGAGATTCAAAAAGATAATCACTTAATAAGCAATTCGAAAAACTTAACAATTTATCAAATAGCATATAAGAAGTTAGAGGAAATAACAAAAAAAAAATCCTCACTATAACGCGAATAGTTTCGCACTTTAATTTTAAACAAATTTCGGTTACGTTGACATGCGCTGCATGTCCTGGAAATACGTTGCTTGGTAACTCATGGGAAACACAAACCTGAGAAAGTTCTCACAGTTAAATCGCAGTGTTATTTCAAAGTGTGTGAAAATAGAATATTTTCAGAAAAATGACTGACGACTTGAAATTTCTGGTTAACGAAATTAATAAAATCCTGAAAACGGATTACAATTTAATCTCGTTTGATTCAATGTCAGCGGATGGTTTGCTTCAGGTTTTGGTCGACGTTTTGGTTTTTCATGAGGCAGCCGCAAAATTTGATGTGAAGTTCATCAACAGAGATGAAACAGTTCGAAGGATCTTGGAATCCTTGAAGAAAATTCAATATCGCCCCGAAATAGATGCCGCCGATCCAGGGGCGTTTCCCCGGAACATTGCCCAAGGCGATAAAAGAACAATTTACCCAATTCTTCGGTATATTTTCGAGAATGCTGGCAAAATTCGTCACTTAACGTACTTGGCACAGTTCCTGCTACCAATTTCCCTGCCTCCTGAAGCACTCGCCAATCCCGAAATCGCAATCCTGTGGAATGATTATATCGGGATAATGGAGGAGTTTAAGGAGGCTCACAAGGCGCACACTGAAGCCACCGTGGAGAACGCGAAATTGAAGGAGTTACGGAATGACATCAACGCCATTGACGTGGAAAAGGAAAATGTGAAGAAGCGACTCGAAAGGACTCAGTCTAGGCTTGATAAGATTCCGCAGCAGGATTTGATCCTGGAATCCGCTCATGTACTTCGCTTAGAGCGTGAAAGACAGAAGGAACTTCTCTCTCATGTAGAGGACCAAAAACATGGAATCCATCGGGCTAAGATCATGCAGGAGAGATTGCAGAAGGAATTAAGTAACGCCCGAATGACCACGCAGAGCACTTCTGCCCATCAACTCATGGAAACTATCCTGGAAGAGACTCAAGTTATGGACTTTATGGTAAAGCAAAAACTTCCGCAGGAGATCCACAACATTCAACAGGAAATCAAACTCCTTGAGGACGTCATTGATGAACCAAACGTGTCGAGGGATTACCTATCGGATTTACAGAATAAAGTCGACGTTGTTGCCAAAGAGGTTCAAAATTTGGTCGAGAGGAAACTCTCCGAAAGAAACACCCAAAACGATAGTCTACTCCCGTTTCGACAACAGGCAGCCATAGTGGCCAAGAATAAAGAAATGGCGGCCGAACAAATGAATCAGGCAACAAAAGAATTGCGAGAGATCAATAGTATCTTGAAGCAGAAGCAGGATATCTTGCAGGAAACTGTCGGCGAAGTGATTCTAAGGGGTGAAGAGCTAAAACAATACGTGAATACCCTGCGCGCTAAGAGTTCGGTTTACAAACAACAACGGGCAGAGTTGGCAGCCGTTAAAGCTGAGGTTTCTGACCTCACACAAACTCTGGAAAACCTCAAAACTCAGGATCCCACACTTTCCACAACTCTGGAGAACATGGACGACGATGAAATTAGTCTTATAGACACAAACTTCTCTCGTCCGGAATCCCCAATGGAAGCAAGAGGGCTAACAGAACTGTCCCGTGTAGTTGAAGGACTCAATCGAGCGGTGAATTCGGTTAGAGAAAGAGTCACGCCGCTGCTGCAAAAGGTACGACCGCTAAGAGAGCGCGTCCTGGAATTAAAGGATGATAGAGAGTCGAAGAAGCAAACCTACGAGTCTGTGAGTGCAACTCTAAATGCTGAGGCTTCGGTTCTCCAGGGAGAAATCGCTGAATCGGAGAGGTTGATAAAAAATTTGGAGAATGATTGGCAGCATCTCAAATCGGAATACGATAGGGCTGAGAATCTATTGGAGCGGGTGCAGGAGGACGATAGCAATAAGAGTGCCGGCAGTATTTCCGTGAAGGAAACTCTTCAAATACAGATCAGGGACGAGGAGCACCTGTTTGAGAATTTGCAGGCGGAGAAAGAGAGTCTCTTTCATAACCAGGAATATCGGGCTAAGCAATTGGCCAGTTGGGAAGTGGTAAAGCAGCTGCTCGAAGTAAAATTAGCCTGTCTCCAGGAAGCTAAAGCCAGAGGTCCCGGGGGAACTCTTTCGATTGAGAAAAACTCCGAAACTTTTATTTTGCAATGAGAATTTTGAACCAGAATTAATGTTTTGTTTTTCGAAGTGTTTAAACATGTAAAATTTGTTGAAAAATAAAAAAAATTATCAAAAAATATGTTTAAAACAGCCTTATATAAATTTAAAAATTTATAAAATCCACTTTCTGTTGATTCAAAACTTGCGTCAACCAATTTATACTAAAATTCCGTTGCAACAACCAAATTATATTAAAATTAATTTATATTAAAACAACCCTGCTCAGTTGTTTGTTGCGAAAAAGGGCTTTGTTTTAATTGAGTGTGTTTACATTGGGATTCACTTTGAGGCGTGTCTTTCCTCATTTTTCTGCGGTTCGCTTTATCTGGATTCATAAACCGGTTTCATCAACAAAACTAAACGACAGGTTTCAACGACCAGACTCAAAAACCGGTTTGCGACCGAAATTTTAAGTGAATCTAAACTTCGTTCGCTCTTTTTGGTTTCCCTCCCCACTGCGTCCCTCACCCTCACGAATGACGTGCCGCCTCACAGTGAGTCCTAATCTAAACAGGCACATTGAAATCCGAGCTTACAGAGCGCGCTAAAGGTAGAACCTGAATCGTACGTCGATGCGTCCGTCATGCGTCCGTCACGTTGACAGTTTGAGTAGAATCAACGGGCCGCTATGAGTACTCCCCTAATAATACGTTTTCCGATGCGGCAACCGCATAGAGTAGGTCGAATTTCTACTTTTACATGCGGCAACGCACGGAAATGTCATTTCGCAAAAAAGTTTGTTTACGATTTAAGCAATTTAAGTATGGAACAAATTGAAAGTAATTGTTTCGACGATAAACTAATAGAAGAAGTGCAAAACAATGAATTAACTCCAGATTCGTTGCCGTACCCAACTGTCACCGCATCGAACTGTCAACCGGACGCACGCATGACGGACGCATCGACGTACGATTCAGGTTCTAGCTTAATTCGTTGATCATACACAAAATCGGGGTGAAACTGCCCTGCCTCATATGGGTACTCTATCTTTGGCAGTGAAAAAACGCTGAATATTGCCAAATATTCTACTGCTATCTTAACACCGCGTCTTGATTTGGGATTTTTCATCGCAGAGATTTTTGATTGACCAATCAGAGCTCGAGTTGACGGCGATAAAAAATCCCAGAGATAAATTTCTTGAAATCTTGCAATAGCAAAATTTCTTGGAATTTCACAATTCAAGATGGCGGAATCTAAATTCTCCCGACAAGTAATTGCGAAAATAACCAATTTTTACAAAATACGACACAAAAAGCTTTGGAAGAGAATATATAACATTAAGAGGTTTTTCTTTTCGTCTGTTCTTCTGTTTCAGCCTTTTCAATTTCACGTATTGCATTAATTGCGATAGCGGCGACTATGTGTTTTCCCTTCATCGGCATTTTGAGTACTAAATTTCAAGAGATTTTCGGCCCAGCTGTCAAAAAAATCTCATTGCGGTGAGATATTTCTCGGGATGAAAAATTGTTAATCAAGACGCGGTGTAAGTTCTAGGTAGATTTGGCAAAAAGAAAAATTGTTTTTAACAACACCCATATAACTAGCAAAAAATTAAATCTCAAAAAAGGGAAAATGAATTCAGCCAAACTATTTCTAGATTTCGGTTCAGTGGTATCAAATTACCCTAAAATTATTACAATATCAATGGAAGCAACAAAAATAATATAAAAAATCAGGATATAGGATTTTTTTTCGAAAAAATCATCTTTTTTTACTTTTCTCAAAAACTAGCGCCAATCTTGCCAAACCACTCACAGATATAGTGGCCACGAATAAATAAATGGCGGCTGAACAAATGAACCAGGCGAGAGATCAATAGTATCTTGAAGCAGAAACCACTCACAGATTTGGAATCAGCGACGTCAAATTATCCTAAAAATATTATAAAATCTTTGGCAGCAAAATGGCTGTTGTGCAGTATTATTAAGGTGCAACTTCTTTTAGTTTTCAGTTTCAATACAATGTGTAACGAAATAATAACGTTATAACCTAACGCAATGAAATTTTTTATCGTTACGAAACGAAACAAAATTTGGATTTCGTTATATAACAAAAGGTACAACATTACGATTTTTTTTCGTTTGCCATCCATGTTCAATAACGTTATACCGTAATTTTGAAGAATAAGTCAGAAAATCATTTCGATATGTTACAACGTTTACCATCTCTGTGCAGGACTGATCGCGAAATGTTTACCATCCCTGCGCAGGACTGATCGCGAAATGTTTTTTAAGCAAAATGAAGAGGTCAACAATTTTTATAATCAAAATACTTGATTATACTTCGTTCTACGTATAAGAAAGTCAAAGGATAATTTCTTCAAATCATAAATTAATCACATTTATTTCTCGCGAATTCATTTTAAATCCAAGTCTTGAACTTTAAGAGGGAATAAAAAGGAAAAACATTCATGATGCTTCAGCAATTTTCATTCGGGGGAAATACTTTATTACTCCATATAATTGATACAATTTTTCATAAAATACGTTATCATCATTATATATAATTAGCCAATAGGAAGATATATGAAAAATAAAATATTTTTATCTAAAACAAATTAGACGGAATTTACAATTGAAATTAAGCTGAAATATATATTTTTTTTCAATTTAAATATAAAATGATTTAAATTATTTCTGGGGATAAATTCAAATGGGGCGGAGGGGAGAGATTTTATTATAATTTAATGCCAATTTTAGTAGACCTACAATTTCTAACTTAATTATAGAAAACTACTTGAGAGAATCATTTCATTTCTTTTTATAATCTATTATATAGTTTGGACAAGCATGAATAAAAATTGATTCAATCCATGTCGTCCTCGTCATCATCGGAAATCGTGTACTTCTTCTGTGATCGTTTGCGTCGCGCTAAGCCAGATTTCTTCGAGCTCATTCCACTGGAATTCGATCCGCTGACACTGTTGCTTGGACCCGCCCCCAGTGTACTCGATAACGGTGTATTGCTATTGCTGTTACTTTTGCTTAATTTCAACTTCATTTTAACACTTGAACTGCCGTCATCGTCAGATGCTTCCTCCTCTTCCTCATTTTCGGACGCCTCAAATTGCAACTCTGTGCCATTCAGTATTTTTGATCGTGCCATTGCGAAAACTTTTTGCAACTCAATTGAATCCTCGTAAATCAATGACGCCTCCTCGTTGTAAATCTGTGCGTTCTGGCAGAGTTGAACAAAGTCCTTTTCGAGATCGGCGAATTCCGTGTACTTGGCATCGTCGATTCGTTGCAGAATCTTCTTGATATCCACGGGTCGTTTTATGATTTCATAATAATCTGGAAGCTTCTGTCGCGACGGCAACTTCATAAATGGCTCCGACAAAATTCGACCTTCCGATGTGGTGAATTTGATGACAAACGACATCACCTTTCGCATTTGTTTCTTAAGCTTTTTATCGACGGATTGTTTTTTTCGTTTAACCGACAACATACACAGAGAATCATCATCTGAGTCGTCTTTTCGACTTTTCCGTTTGCGACTCTTTTTCTTTTTGATTTCCCGTTCCTCCTCCTCTTCCTCCTCGAAGTCTACCCCATCGTCAATAGCTTTTAGCCATTCCTTCTCCGTTAAGCTGTCGGTATAATCGACTTCCTTGCGTTGCCTCGAACCTCTGCCGAGTATACTATCTTCCTCGTATGTCTGCCACCGTTCAACTTCATCGTCTTCCTTAACCAACCAGTCTGGCAGTTCGGATTCATCAATTAACCGACCCTTGCCGGAATGCTTGACCAAATCCTCCTTTTTTCGCTCAACGTCCATCTTTTTAAACAACTCCAATTCATCTTCACTACGAGCAATCATCAAGTTAATCATTTCATCGTCTGGCACCTCGTTCTCCTCCTCCTCATCGGCATCGTCCTGATGCAAAATAGTCTGCAGAAATTGCTGACGTTCGCTGCCCGTTGATTTCTGATCGAACATACCCGCTTGGATGACTTTCTCGTCCATGTTTAACTTGTATCGAGCCGCAGCTAAAATTCGCTCCTCCACTGAATTAACAGTCATCAATCGTAGAACGCGCACCTCATTCCGCTGACCAATTCTGTGAGCTCGATCTTGGGCCTGCAAGTCCTGGTGGGGATTCCAATCGGAATCAAAGATTACTACAGTATCGGCCGCCTGCAAATTCAAGCCAAGACCACCGGCACGTGTCGAGAGTAAAAAGATGAAAATATCGGAACCTTTTGAGTTGAATTTCTTGAGGAGATCGCCACGATCTTCGGCTTTTGTTGTGCCGTCCAAACGCAAATATCCAAATTGACGCCAGCCGAGGTAATCTTCAATAATCGTCATGCACTGCGTCATTTGACAGAAGAGCAAAACGCGATGGTTGGTTGCTTTCAATTTCGGGAGGATACGATCCAAGAGTTCGAATTTGCCAGACACTCGGTACAAATCGGGACCTGGGAAATGAAAAAGAATTTTTTTATGTAAGTTTGAGCGATTAAATTTTTTGTTTTTTAGGTCATCATCGTTGAAAAATATTGCTTGGGAAAAAATTAATAAAGAGTTTTGAGGCCGAAGTGTAAACACGAGAAAAATTAAGAATAACGAGTGTCTTTCAATCGGACTCAAAGCTCTTTTGTGCAAAAACTCACTCGCAATAGTGATTCAAACACAAAAAAATTCACGATTTCGACATGTGGGTTGGACCACTCTTGCTGTGATAGCCTCAAATAACAGAGATTTGTTTTTATCAGATTTTTGCCACCCTCAACTCACCTGAAACAACTCCATGTCCCCCAATGTGATCGCAGTATTTCTCCTCGATATGCTGGAACATAAACGGATGATTGCAGAGTTTCCTCAACTGTACAATCGTATTCATCAATGCTTTAGCGCCACCCTTGCCCTGTTTACCCTTCTCCGAGCCATCCGTAAGTAAAACTCCCTTGCTCTGCATATGCTTGTACAAAACCCGTTGCAATCCCGACATCTCACACTTAACTATGTATTCGATCTTCTCGGGCAATTGCGATTCAACTTCCTTCTTCAAGCGCCGCAACAAGAACGGCCGCAAAACTTTATGCAAACGTCGAATAATCAAAATCGTCTCTTCCTCGTTCAGTTCGACCTTTTCACCGGTGGTGGCGAACGGTGCGTTGAACCATTGCTCGAATGTTGAACAACTTTTAAAAATCGACGGCAGCAAGAAGTTCAGCAAAGCCCACAGTTCTGGTAATTTATTCTGCAACGGTGTGCCGGTCAACAGGAGACGATGCGGGGCATTGTAGTGGGTGTTCAGCACTTGCGTCAGTTTGCAGTGATGATTCTTCATGCGATGTCCCTCATCGATTATCATGTATTTCCATTGTAATTTTGCCAGCACAGATTTATCTTTAATGACGTACTCGTATGTAGTTAGCAGAACGTTGAATTTCGTTGCTCGCATTTGATTTTGAAGTGTGCGACGGCCAGCAGGACTTCCCTTGTAGCTCACAATAATAACAGATGGGGCCCACTTTTCGAACTCCAGAACCCAATTCGGTAGCGTAGACAACGGCACAATGACCAGAAACGGTCCATTGACTTTTTTACGTTCCATTAAGTAAGTTATCAAACCGATTGTTTGTATAGTTTTACCCAAACCCATTTCGTCAGCTAGAATTCCATTCAAATTGTTGTTGTACAGTGAAACCAGCCATTCAAGACCCTTAATTTGATATTCCTTGAGATGTCCATTGACCAAAATGTTCGCCTGTTCGGTGACTTTCTCGTGGATGGTATGCGCGATGCTGTAATACGTTTGCTCCTCCGTGCGGTACTCATCGTCCTCGACCTTCGCCTGCTTAATCATCTCCATCGTCTTTTCCTCGTCGGTCTTCTGGGCTCTCTCATCCCGAAGCCGTCTCATTTCGTTCCTATGCTCCTCGTCGTCCTCCTCGTCTGAATCACTCTCGACCCAATCCCAACCGGGATGCGCTTCCAACCAACGATGCAAATCTTTCAACAGCGGTGCATCCTCGCCACTCAACTTGTTGCCAGTATTCGGGTCCATCACGGTCACACGAAGATCTCCAGCTTGGCAGCTTTCGTCAATTTGAATGAATTCCCCACTTGCCAAAAGTTCCTTCTTCCATCGCTTCTTCCGGATAAGATCCTCTTCTTTCTTTTTCTTCTGATCGACTTTGTGTTGCTTCACCATCTCCGTCAGGTTGCTGATATACTCGTCTGTCTGCGACAGAAGGAACGCCAAACGTTTGTCCTTCTTCTGATCGATGAGCTTCCGGTAGCCCTCCTCGTCCTCCGCCATAAGACGTCGCATACGTTCTTTCTCGATCCGTTCCTGTTCCTTCTTCTGTTCACGTTCGGCATTCGCGTGGTAATTCATAACGGCTTTGTTCAATCGTGCCAAACGCGCCTGATTGTTCCTGTGGAAATCTTTAAAGTCCTTGCCGTGCTGTAAAACGGCCGCCAAGAATTCTTGATGTTTTTGCCGGCGTTTCCGCTCCGCTTCCAATTTCTGCTGCTTTTCCAGCTTTTCTGTGGCCCGAGCCTCCCTCAGACCCTGTCGTTTGGTGCGTTTGTACGCCTTGACATTCACCGCCGTCTCCAAAGTCGTGTCCCGACGAGTGCATTGGACAATTTCACTGCGCAATTGCCGCTGGAAGTTAAGTACTCGCAATGCGCGAAGCTCAATCTGCGCTTGAATCCGCAAATCGTCAGGCATCGTAGCGGACAAATTGGAAAGTTCTTCCATTCGCAAAGCAATTCGTGACGCCATGCGATTTTCGCGCTCCTGCAGAAGCACAATGGGATCCAATCCGACGGGTCTAGCGACGGTAGTAACTCGGTTCGGTTTCTGCAGACTTTGCGGGGCAGGCGCGGCTTGTTTTGGGGCCTGCGGGGGCATCGCATTGCTCGGCCTCTGTTGGACCATTGCGGCTGGCATGGGAGCCTGAACTTGTGGCATCGCGTTCGGAGGAATGTTGGGCTTCGCAACATTCGCATCCATCATAGGATTTGGACCAGGCGATGGTTGACTCATTTTATTGCCCGGCGGGGGGAAAGGACCACTTGGCGGGGTCGGACATTGCGGAGGGGTGCCTTCCTGTCGATTCCCTGGCACTGGACCCTGATTTGGCGGGGGTGGCTGTGGCTGAGGGCCGCTATTTGGCCCCGCGTTTTGATGTGGCATCACGTGCGGTGGAGTTTGCATCTGCTGCTGTTGCTGGATGACAGACTGCAGCTGCATGGTGAGAGGTTTGTTCCTGGCCAGTAACCTGTAGGCCATAATCTGGGCCCGAAGCATTTGCAATTGATTTGCATTGAAGTTCTGATGTTTGGAGGTGGCGCGCAACGCCAATAGCTGGGAATATCGAGGATCCTCCTGCAGCCCCTTCTCTTCCATTGAGTCGATCGCCCTCTGCAAAGCACTCAAGTTCTCCTGGCCGGGAGCTGGCGGCGACTGCACCGACTGGGCAGTTTGCGGACCCTGCATGAAATGCTTTTTTAAAGTTTTATTGGTCAGGAATAAAAAAATCTTACATTTGGAGTTACGGGGTGGTGCTGGTAGCCGAGACCAGGCATGTTTTGCGGTGACATTGGGATTCCTGCAATGATTTTTATTAATATTTTTTTCCCCGACAAAAGCAGTTAAAAAAACTCACCCATTGGATGATGCGGGCCCATGTGGTGTGGCTGCCCTCCGCCGATATTGTGTCCTTGATTGACATGTGGAGGTCCGTGGGAGCCGGGGGGAACGGGAACACCGAGTGGTCCTCCCGGCAAAGGTTGTCCATGAGATCCTGGCATTGGATGGCTGCTCATCAAATTAATACCGCCATGCGGAGGCTGACTTCCCGGTGGCCCGCCGACTCCTCCGTGATGCGGCTGTCCTCCATGATGGGGCTGCGCTGGATGGGGCCCTTGCATACTGGGCATAGAATGCGGGATTTGCTGTGAATGCTGGCCCTGCATGGGTGGCTGCCCTTGTTGCGAGTGTGGTCCAACAGAAGGCGGCGAAGGGTGCGGGATGGGGCCCTGGCCCATTGAAAAATTGTTCAACGGAGACGGCGACTGGGCTGGACTCTGCGAAGGAGGCCCCATGGGGCTAGGAGCCTGCGGGGGCGGTGGCATCGGACTATTCGGTGACGGGGCAGACATCATTCAATTGGAAAATTCCAATCAATCGCAAGAAATGAAGCCCCTCTACCTCAGTGAGGCAACGCGTGAAACAAACGCACTTCAAAACACAAAAAACACCACTAGCTCCGTGAATTACTCGCGCACTGGTTGTTTAATTGCTAATCGGTGGTACGAGGAAACGTTTTCGCGTTATTTTTGGTCTGAAATCACAATAACTTTTGCTTATTTTTCGATGAAAGAAAATTTTCTCGCTGAAGCCATCAACGAAATGACGTGAATAAAAAATGGCGTTCGTTCGGTTCTTGTTTGGTTCGCTTTGTGAAGGTAAAGCCGGTAGTTTCACCACTAAAATAAACGTTTTTCCGGATTTTCCATGTTGGACAAAATTACCACTTTATTAAACTATTATTTAAGCGAGATATTTAAGGTTTAAAGTGAGTAAACTCCGAAAAACGCTAATTTAGGTTAATCGCAACTAATTGAACGCACCCAATAATCTTGACGAAGGACATTTCTTCGCTTAGCTGTGTGGTAGTACTGTTTTCGCGTTCAAGGGAAAATATGCCGTACGTACAAGGCAAAGGGTGCATACAACCGGAGCCAGTGGTGTCAGAAATGTTCAAAAATGCCTTAAAAGATTTTCAAAATTCAATTAAATAGAAGTAATTTTATTGATTAGAACCTGTGCTTGTATATTATTTTAAAAGAATTATACTTTGAACAGTAATTGATAAAATGCAATCAACATTTAAAAAATCAGAAAGGGATATTAAATGCCTTCGTCAAATTATGGGAAATTCCTTTTACTTTCGACCTCGCGACCATCTGACAGCCTCATTTTGCCGCCATTTTTGATGGCGAAAATTTTAGCGTTGCGCGTCCAACTCTTGTAATTGCTGAATAAAAAGCCGAATAAAAGTGGTTTTAATTGTATTTAAAGTGTCGAGAATTGTAGTTCGAATGCAGAAATGGCATCGGACGAGGAAAAATTGGACGAAACTCGCGGTAAGAACGAATATTTGCGAAGGGAAAAACTGCAATTATTTTTTGGCATCCTTGACGCGCTGCTGGTTCTTTTGTGTTCTTTGGAAGAGCGGGCGCGGGGAGTGTAGTGGAAATGTGCATTTTTCAAATCAAAATTCTTGGATTTCTGAAGCACATACGTGTGAAATTGTACTCAAAAATTGCTCCTTGTTGATCGGTTAACAAGTTTTGATATTGTGGTGCTAATCCTTCTGAAAAGTCGAAAATATTTACCTTAAAGACTTGCCAACGAAAGGGTTAGCCGAGCGCCCTCTTCTTCCAGCGGAACACGTTATGGTAGCTTCCACCGAGGCCAGTGAATCGATCGATATTCGAGTTGTCTACTTGTTTGTTACTTAAACAAGTGCACTTTTCCCCAAAGAAGGTAGAATCGATTCCACCACCCGCCCACCCTTCTCCGGGTTCCAAAACCATCTTTCGAGAACATAAGAAGGGGACGCCCAAAACCAAGGTCTTCTCATGAATTTAGAAAGGCTAGGCCATCTGCTGAGTTGTCCCTCTGTTTATTCCCTGCTCGCGTCTTCGGTTGGGCGCTGTTAATGCGGCCGGCTGGTGTTTTTTTTATTCTTTACCACAGAAACCCTAACGGAGTAGTTTTACCTGGAGTTTAAATATTTATCAATATAAATGGTTGTAGGGATTCTTTCGAAACGATAAAACTGTTTTTTTTTATCAAACAGTAATATTAGATGTTTTTTTTCTAATCTAATGAAGTTTTTATGGTTTTACGTCATATTAAATCACATGCATTTTGACACCCTCGTAGCAATTAAATTCCATTTTATTATCATCTTTTTCGAAACGATTTTTCGAACGTATCGGCGAATATCTTGTTAACTTGTTGTAAAATATTTAAAATAAACCTAAAACATCAGAATTTACAAAAACGATTTGAGATCAATAAGATTTCCTGATCAGAGGCCTGGCATCTTTGAATTTATGTTAAAACACTTAATAATATTAGTAAAAAATTTTTTTTTCAGTTTATAGAACAATTTTTGGCCACTTTGACTACTATCAGTGACCGGTCACTGGCCACAATTCGATCACAAAAGCGAGGTGAATCACAACTTGTCAATTTTTGGTATTTTGAACATTCAGTCACAATTTTGAAAAATCGCAATTACTGTCAAAGTTGTGATCAGAGTTCAAAACGCTCCCATTTGTAGTCTTTCGTTCTGCTCCCAAGGAGGGATTGAAATCAATGGAAAATAAAGATCATTCTCTAGAGAACGAAATTCGGCATTTCAGTAAAACGCTCCAAACAACGAGAACTAAATTATGGTTTTTACGTTCCTGCTCTTAAGATCTTTACATTTGCGTTTTGTTTTTACGCTCTTTGAGAACAGAAGTTTAATGCTGGGGGCGAAATATCGTTCTCTCACAAGTAAAATACATACTTATGTGTGTGTGCATCATACTCAACAGCCATCGCTCGAGGCTTTCATTGATTTTTATGCGAGACCCACAAACCGCTTTGAACAAGAAGCGAAAACTTAAATAGAAACAATTTCGTTCTTAACTTGGGAGGGAGAACGAAAAATGTGCACCGCGGAGCTCAAAATTTCTCTCTTTAGAGAACGATCGCGCTTGCAAATCATTTTCGTTCCCGAGAACGAGAGTCGAAAACTGCAGCAAACGTTCTTTCCGTTGAGAGCGAAACTGTTATCAGCGAAAAGAACGAAATAAAGTTTTGAACACTGGTTGTGATCGTTTCATGAGCAGCTCACAAGATAAAAACAAGAAGAAAAAACTGTCTCATGCACAGCGGAGGTGATTTCGGAGGTGACATACCCACCAATTCTAGATTGACATCTCTTGTTAACTGGTTTTAAGATAAATTTAATATACCCCTCGATTCTGGATAATAGTTAAGAGACTCTTAACTGCTAACTCGACTTAAGAAGAAATTTAATAGAAATTGGTATTCTTGGTATTAGTTAAGAGATGTCAACCTCTTAACTTTCGTGGTGAATTTTCGTAAGAGGTTTTGCCAATTTGGTTAAAAGTTAGCAGACGATTATAACCTTAAAAACCTCTTAACTTACGAGGAACTCGCCAATGTCCTCTGACAACCTCATAACTGGTGTATTGCGTTCAAAACTTGAAAAATTGATGTCCGGGAGTGAACCCATCAATTTTTGATGTATAGGCAAGTTGTGTAAAATTGTATTCTGAACATTTTTTGCCTTGCACGTTTTTCGATTAAAATTTCCCTTTTGGAGAAAATCGTAAAAAAAGTTGCATGGAAATGGAAGATGAGAAAAAAGTGCAAATAACAAGACTTTCTATAGTTTTCCTGGAAAACTCATGAAAATATGTGTTTTCTTGGCACTGTTTACCTTCAAATGATACTCAAAACTAATTTTTAATATACTGAAATTACTTCACAATCAATCAAGAGTATCTGCAACTTCATTAATTTGATGTCAGCCAAATGTCATTTTCATATAATTGAAACACAGTATTTTCATTAAGTTTTTTTATGATTGCAATGATACAAAAACCGTTGAAATGAGGTATCATGTATCTTGAAAAACGTAAAAATACACTATTTTTTACATTATCTTCATTTCAAGCGGCTTGAATGCCGAAAAAATCCATTCTTCACAGATACGAAACTATTTACATGTTTTTCATGATGCAAAATGTCTGTTTTACACAATTTTTTGGAAAATTTCCATAAATTTGGACGATTTTCATTACGAAAAATAACCGAATTCGACGTTTGTGAGTAAAGTCACAGTATACAGTAAGCAAACTCGAAAATAACCCAATTTACTATGTAAGAGTAAAAAAGAACATACCATATTCATAGGCAGAAAACACGAGAGCAAACAGCACAGTCATATATGCGTGTAACCGAAAATTTGTAAACAAAAGCGACACAGCTGATCGGTATCTTTTGCATTTCGCAATGTGTTTTGCGTGAAATTTAGTCGGCATAAAGATTAAAAGCTAAATAAAATATCAGCGGAATACACGAAATAGTATGGAAACATATTAAATTATAAACTTTCTGTTTAAATCACTCACTTCATTTCACAGGAAATTGAGAAAAATAATGAAACCGAAATCCACCCGACTCGTTTCCCATCAAATCAGAGCAACTGAAAGAAACAATTGCAAAAGGGCATTGCCGTATCTGATTTTTCTGCTGTTGATTTTATATTTCAGAGGAGGGAAATTTAAAAATTGAAATCTGTTTTGACCACCATTTCTTATAAAAGTACAAACATTCTTCATTTTAGGTTGAAAATTTGGATAGAAAATTTAAATTGTCAGAATATAGTAGAAAAGCAATTAATATCAAATCTTCGGTCCGTCAAAATCATTTTACAAACGACGTGATGCTAATTTCAAAGCAATAATGACGTTTGAGAAAAAATGCAGTACCAGTTTGGACTGAATTTCTAATTTTCTATATTCAAACGAACATAATTTGCAACTTATTTTAGAATTGTATTTAATTTCTAAGGCAAAAAATACATTTCGCAACTGACTAATCTGGTAACGTCGTTGCGGCTCTCATCTTTAACAGTATATTTCTTTCTCTGTTTCACTTTTATTAGATTCCTTTGTGGTCATATTGCTTGTTCATTCTTTGTACCCCAAAAATTTAAGATTTTTCTAACCAATTAGAATGCCTAGATTTGGGTATTTCTGGGTTATTCGTTTTCGGTTACACAGGTTATTTTCACATTTAATGTATGAAGTTTGTTTACTGTATACTGTGGTAAAGTGCTGTTAGATGGAGACCTCTTGACGAGTCTCTAAAATCCAATTCAGACTAACATTGCAATTACGATTGAAGTTTCTTGACCAAAATCCAAGCTTTCATTTTCCTATCGTTGAAAGCTTTGATCTCATTGGACGAGAAGCTTTAAGGTAGAACCAGAAACATACGTCCGTGCGTGCGGCATGATTTTGTTTTGGAATCTAGCAGTTGTCAACGCGTCTAAAAGTAGAGACTGAGCCTACTCTACGCGGCAGGGACGCGGCAACGCGTCTGAGCAATGCGCAATTATACATTTACTCATATAAATGCGTAGTTTTTACCTTCACCGTGTAGGTGCCGCACGCACGAACACGTAATTGTGGTTGAGGCTTTAATCGTAATCGCAATCGTTACGCCCTAAACAGATAGGACTGCGAGTTCGACTGTGAGGTCGACTGTTCCGTCGGTTACGCAGTTGACGTCCAAAACGTGGAGTGGAACACATGCAACGTCGTGCAGCACTTCAACAACAACAAATTTGACATTTGCGTAAAAGAAATTTGTCTATCGTGTTAAAGAAAAATAATAAAAATGCTTGTGATATTTGAAAATTACCGAGAATTAATACTAATTTCGGGTGCGTATTTGATGTACTGTAATTTTCTAGTGGTGTACGAATATTGCACAAAGGTTTTGGTATTGTCAACTCAGATTTTTTCTAAAAATTTCGTTGGCACCTCCACGACGCAACGTCGAACCTAGAATTTTGGCTAAAAAATACGTCGCAGCCCCAGCTGCAGTGTCACTCCAAGTAAATACCTGGTCGCTAAATTTTTCGACGTCAAACTTGACGCCGCAGTCACAGTCGACTTTGCAGTCCTATGTGTTTCAGCATTTAGTCTGAATTAGGCTTTAGTCAGAATTGGGCTTAAGACTGTGTTTAGATTGAGACTTTCCAGGCGCCTGCCTGACCAGTTTGTTAGCAAGAGGCGAAGGGGAGAGTGTGAAAGGACAACACAAATTATCACAATCGATGGTGACAACAGATTGTGATTTGTGGCCGGTCACAAAGTTAGAATAAGGACATTTCTTTTTGGTTAAGGATTTTCTACCATGTTTTTCACAACTTCTGCTTACACTGTTTTTCTCCATTTTCAAGAAAATTAAGTAAAATGGAAATACATCTCGTTCTTTTTTGCGTATGGAATTTCGGCAATATCAAAAAACAAATTCAAATGTTAAAAATTTGTTCAAATTTAACAAAATCAATTTTTTTTTCTATTCAAATTTAGATGAGGAATCATTCATGGAAGAATCGAAGGGTAATGCGGGTGAAGTATCCGGCGATTCCGATGAAGTTCCCTTAAAGACTATCGTAAGTCCAACTTTACTTAATGTTAGTAATTTTGTTGCGGAATTAAGTAGCATTTCTTCGATTTTAATCATGTGTAAACAAAAATAATGCTTTGCAAAACTTTTTCCCCTTTAAAACAGGACGAAGATGATGACTACGATCCGGAAGATTCCCGAAAGAAGAAGAAGGGAAAGAAACGGAAAACTAAAAATGAAAAGGAGAAAACGCGAAAGAAGAAGAAGCGAAGGAAAAACGATAGTGAGGAGGAGAGTGATTTTTTGGTGGAGGAGGAGGGTCTCTCGGATTACAATAATTCGAGGAAGGCACGCAAGAAGAAGGAAAGCGAAAAGATCAAGGAATCTTCGTCTACTGCTGCATCGACAACGGATACAAGTGAGTGGTTTTTAAATGCTTTTATTTAGCTTGCGTTTTTTTTCGTCCATTTGTCAGGGTCAAATATTGCAATCTAAATTTTGACCCATTTTCACTCATTCGATTGATTTGAAGTTTCAAAACTTCAAAAAACGCATACGTAACTTCTATGTCCTTGTGAGGATAACGGAAGGTCCTGTGAGGATACCGTGATTATCTTTTTCCTCAATTTTTGTGGGAAAAATCTCATCTGGGGGTTTTTCCAGTCGTCGAATCCGATTCCGACATTAAAAAGTCTGTAAGGATAACGAAAGGTCCTGGAAGGATATCGTGATTGTCCTGTTTTTTAAATTTTCCGGCAAAAATTTCACCTGGGGGGTTTTTTGGGGTCGCTGAATTTGATTCTGGCATTAATAAATCTGTAAGGATATATTCGAAAAATAAAATGTATAAAACAAACTTTTTTTTATTTAAACAAGTTTTCATTTAACTCCTTGATGACCGATTTTTTCTGCATTAGAAACAATTTTTTTGATCGGTTGTTGTTCTTTAGTCCTAGAGAGTAAGGTACAAGAAGTTTTCTGTACTTCTTTTACCATGCCAAATTTGAAATTTTCTCTTTTGTACGAAAAACTGAAAAAGGTGCTTACAAGCAACATCGGGCATCAAAGGGTTTAAAGATGTCCTAAAAAAATAGTTTTGTATATCATACTAATATATAAAAAAAAAAATTTAAAAAAAGCTTTTATTAAAAAGAATGCACTAAAAAGAAAAAAATAATTTTCTGGACGCTGTGTATCACAAATATAAAAGCTTTTTAAAAGCGAGATAAATTTTTATTTTATTGTTTTATGCTTTATCTCGCTTTTTAAAAGCTTTTATATTTGTGATACACAGCGTCCAGAAAATTATTTTTCTCTTTTTAGTGCATTCTTTTTAATAAAAGCTTTTTTTTTAAATTTTTTTTTTATTTTTTTTTTATTTTGTTCTTTTTAGTCTTCGAATATATATCCTTACATTTGAGATGTCCTTACAGGCTTTTTAACTTGAGAATCGTATTCAGCGACCCCAAAAACCCCCAGAATAGATTTTTTCCGGAAAATTTGGAGAAAAGGATAATCACGTTATCCTTACAGGACCTTCCGTTATCCTTACAGACTTTTTAGTGACAGATTCGGATTCAGCGACCCCAAAAACCCCCAAAATAGATTTTTTTCCGGAAAATTTGGAGAAAGGGATAATCACGTTATCCTTACAGGATATTCCGTTATCCTTACAGACTTTTTAATGGCAGATTCGGATTTAGCGACCTCAAAAACCCCCAGAATAGATTTTTTCCGGAAAATTTGGAGAAAAGGATAATCACGTTATCCTTACAGGACCTTCCGTTATCCTTACAGACTTTTTAATGGCAGATTCGGATTTAGCGACCTCAAAAACCCCCAGAATAGATTTTTTTCCGGAAAATTTGGAGAAAAGGATAATCACGTTATCCTTACAGGACCTTCCGTTATCCTTACAGACTTTTTAATGACAGATTCGGATTCAGTGACCTCAAAAACCCCCAGAATAGATTTTTTTCCGGAAAATTTGGAGAAAAGGATAATCACGTTATCCTTACAGGACCTTCCGTTATCCTTACAAGGACGAAGTAATGAAAATATTGTATTGTCATCGGACTTATATAAGTGTGCAAAATTTCAAGTCAATCGGACAAGTGGAAGTGGGTCAAAATTGGGTTGCAAGATTTGATCTGACAAACAGACAGACAGACAGACACGAAGGCAAGCTAAATAAAAGCTTTTAAAAATGAGTTGGTATCTGTCTGTCTGTCTGTCTGTATGTTCCTCTTTCACGCAAAAACGGCTAAACCGATTGACTTGAAATTTGGCATGAGTGTCTGTGGTGGTTCTGGTTCCAACATAGGCATACGGAAAAGTAGCGCAAGGGGTGGGGGGAGTAAGGGGAGGGGGTAAAGTGATTTCGAAACTTAGTTTTTGCGCTATGTTACTCTTTCGCGGGGAAACTACTGAATCGATTGGCCTGAAATTTGGCATAGATGTTCGTCGGGGGTCCAGCCCCAACATAGACCCATTAAAAAGTTTTTAAGTTCTTTCCGGTTTTCTTCGTATTCTAAAACTTAGACAAAAAACTTAACCCGGCAGCGACGGGTATGCAAGATAGTCAGAAATAAAAGTCAGATAAAAGCATAACAGGAAATTAAAAAATGAAAACCCGACTACAGTAAAAAGTAGTAAAACCCCCACTAGGGTGATAGAAAAGTAGGCACAAAGTGCGTGATTAAGACCGCAAAGGATTGATTTTAAACTTTTAACGGAGAAGGAGAAAAATATTGTTTAATCATCATCGCAGTTGGAGAACTGTACAAAAGTATATGAAAATAACCTTTCTCGCACCCAAACAATATATGGGAGAAATGAGAATTTCTATGAAATGGAAAAGGAAAAACAATATTTTCCTCCTTCTCCAATAAAAGTCTCAAACAATCTCAATGCGTGTGATTACACGAAGATTCACTTTGAGACGGTTCGCCTTTTTCATTCGCTAAAATCTTTCGCCTTTTTGACGTTAAGACATTGGGATGAGAATAATCTCAAAATTTAACCGAGTTGTGAAATGATTGCAGTGAAATTTGTTAAATTTAATGAAAATATGGATCATATATGGATCATATATGGATCATATAATAATTGCAGTAACAAGTTTATTATATGCTTCATCAACAGCGGCTCTATTTTTATGCCAAAATGAAGAAAACAAAAATAAGCAGAAACGTTTTGTAGCTAGCACCGAGGCAACATCAATTGCCACAATAGAAACTGCCAATAATAGAAGAATAAGGACTGGTAATTTGTTATGGCATTTACCCTTTCCTACCTACCTGAAAAATAAAACTACCTGCAATTGGGATTTCATTATTTGCATTCAATTTTTGTTTGTTTGGGATATGTTTACGAGTCGGTGGCTAAGCACCGACTGACTCGATGAAATTACGCACACAGAAAGACACAGGTTTCAACGACCAGACTCAAAAACCGGTTTGCAACCGATAATTTTAAGTGAATCTAAACTTCGTTCGCTCTTTTTGGTTTCCCTCCCCACTGCGTCCCTCACCTTCACGAATGGCGTGCCGCCTCAAAGTGAATCTTCGTGTAGACAGGCACAATTAATCACGCATCTACTTTTCAGTACTTCTTTTCTACTTTTCTGTACTTCTTTTCTAATTTTCTGTACTTTTTTCTACTTTTCTGTACCTTTTTTCTACTGTTTTGTCATTTTTTTTCTATTTTTCTGTACTTCTTTTTCACTTTTCTGTACTTCTTTTACCGTAGTGGGGTTTTAATTTTTTTAAAATTTAGTTTTTAGGAGTACCTCGAAAACTAACTGTTTTTCGATTGTTCTATTTATAAGATGAAATGAATTAGAAAGAACAAAATTTTTTGCCTTTTACCGTTATCGAAACATTTTCATTAAAAAATGAGGAATTAGAATTTTGTGAATTGCTTGCAAACTAACTTATGAAAATAAAAAAACAGGCAAAGATAAAACAGATAATAAAATCCTCTACATTTTTGGTTTGCCGTAAATCGTTATCTTTTACCGTTATCGAAGTATTTCAGATTTTGTAAAATTTTCTTGGATGTTTTTGTTTGATCTTCATTCAGTTATAATTTAAAATACGCAGGGACGTACATAATATCATCATCATATATATATATATAATATATAAAAATGAGTTGGTGTCTGTCTGTCTGTCTGTCTGTCTGTCTCTCTGTCTGTTTGTCTGTTCCTCTTTCACGCAAAAACGGCTGAACCGATTGACTTGAAATTTGGCATGAGTGTCTGTGGTGGTTCTGGTTCCAACATAGGCATACGGAAAAGTAGCGCAAGGGGTGAGGGGAGTAAGGGAGGGGGTAAAGTGATCTCAAAACTTAGTTTTCCCTCTATGTTACTCTTTCGCGGGAAACTACTGAACCGATTGGCCTGAAATTTGGCATAGATGTTCGTCGGGGGTCCAGCCCCAACATAAACCCATTAAAAAGTAGCCCGAGAGGCGGGGGAATAAGGGGAGGGGGTAAAGTGATATCGAAACTTAGCTCTTCCTCTATCTTACCCTCTCGCGGGGAAACTACCGAGCCGATTGGCCTGAAGTCTAGCTCCAAGATAGCCCATAAAAAAAAATTGAAAAAACTTAACCCGGCAACGACGGGTATGCAAGCTAGTTTTGTACAACAAAGTAATTTCTAAAACGTATACAAGATATTTTTATCCACTGGATCCACATTTGAGTTCTAAAAAATTTCACATAACACGCAACTCTTTTTTCAGGTATGCCAACTATAGCTGAAGTTTGCAACACATTCGATTTGACAGATGTGGACATTGAGTTCACAGAGAGCGACTATCAAAATTTAATATCATATAAAATGTATCAACAACATGTTAGACCCATTTTACAGAAGGAGAATCCAAAGGTTTGTCAAGGAATTTTTGTTGAGAAAATGTGAAATAATGTTCGATGGTCTTTTTTTTAGGTGCCTGTGTCCAAATTGATGATGTTGGTGGCTGCAAAGTGGAGGGAATTCTGCGAAACCAATCCATATTTAAAGAATGAACAGCAGAAGAACGATGACGACGATGATAATTCGGAGAAAATGATGGACTATAGCGCGAAGAGTGACAAAAGCCGATCATCAAAGAATGTTCGTAAAAGAAATTTAGTTTTCGTAAAATACGTCACGCGTTTAGGAGAGATGGGGGAGAGGGAATGTATGAAAGTGAAGGGTAGTGTATGGGCGGTACTAAATTTCATACCAATAAGCGATAATTCGAAACCGCGAGAATTACCGTGACGTATTTTACGGACAGCTTCGAAAAAAACGTACAACAAAACAAAATTTTCATTTGATTACACTTTCAGAATGACGATGTGTACGAAGATGAAGACGAAGAAGAGGAGGAGGAGACCCGCTCGAAGAAACGACGCGGCCGAGGCGTTAGCAAAAAGGGTAAAAAATCCGCCAAGGTGCCCACGCTGAAGATTAAATTTGGCAAGCGTAAACAAGGAAGTTCCGATGAAGAACCGGACGCGAGTGGCGGATCCGAACGTGATTCCGATGTGGAGTTCGAGAAAATGCTGCAAAAATCTGAGGAGGGCAAGGAAACCGACAAAAACGAGGAAATCGATGAGAATCCACCGCCTGCGATGAAAAAGAAGGCAAAAACCAAGATTGGTATGAAGTTTAAACGCAAGAAGAAGTTGAAGACAACAAATAAATTCCCCGATGGTGAAACTGGCGAACATGAACACCAGGATTATTGTGAGGTTTGCCAGCAAGGTGGGGAAATTATTCTATGCGACACGTGCCCGAGAGCATATCATTTGGTGTGCTTGGAACCGGAATTGGAAGAGGCTCCGGAGGGGAAATGGTCGTGTCCTCATTGCGAGACTGATGGGCCAGCGGAACAGGAAGACGATGAACATCAAGAGTTTTGTAGGGTCTGTAAAGATGGCGGGGAGTTGCTGTGCTGCGATTCATGTCCTTCGGCGTATCATACTTTCTGTTTGAATCCACCACTGGAAACTATTCCGGATGGAGATTGGAAGTGTCCGCGTTGCAGTTGTCCGCCATTGAGTGGGAAGGTGGACAAAATTCTGACTTGGCGATGGATTGAGCATAAGACAAGCGAACCATCGACATCGAAGAAGGCAGCACAATGCCGGCAAAGAGAGTATTTTGTGAAATGGCATGATCGTTCGTATTGGCATTGCGAATGGTTGTCGGAATTGCAACTCGACGTCTATCACACGTTGATGATTAGGAATTTCATTCGAAAGTACGATATGGAAGAGCCACCAAAGTTTGAAGAGACACTGGATGAGGCGGACACGAGATTCAAGCGAATTCAGCGGCACAAGCAGACGCACGGCGCCGAGCAGGACAACTCAACTGATTTGGAGGAGAAGTACTATAAGAATGGCGTGAAGCCGGAGTGGTTGATTGTGCATCGTGTGATTAATCACAGAACGTTGCGAGATGGTAGGACGCTGTATTTGGTGAAGTGGAGAGATTTGTCGTATGACAAATGTACCTGGGAGGAGGAAGCCGATGATATTCCCGGCATCAAATTGGCAATCGAGTACTATATGGATTTGAGGGCTGCGTCCTTCTCCGATTCGAATATGCGAAAGAAGGGCAAGAAGGGACGCAAATCAAAAACCAAGGAGCTGGACGAGGAGAGGCTTGCTGTGAAGCGATTCACACCGCCGCCCGATAAACCGATGACCGATTTGAAGAAGAAATACGAAATGCAGCCGTCGTTCATCAATGAAACTGGTATGCAACTCCATCCGTATCAACTGGAAGGTATCAACTGGTTGCGTTATTCGTGGGGTCAAAGTATTGACACGATTTTAGCCGACGAAATGGGTCTGGGCAAGACCATTCAGACGGTGACATTCCTCTACTCATTGTATAAAGAGGGACATTGCAAGGGGCCGTTTTTGGTCGCCGTTCCACTGTCGACAATTATTAATTGGGAGCGGGAGTTCGAGGTGTGGGCGCCCGAATTCTATGTCATCACGTATGTCGGCGATAAGGACTCGCGTGCTGTTATTCGAGAGAATGAATTGTCATTCGAGGAAAATGCAGTTCGTGGCGGGAGACCCTCACGGATCCGTGCGACTTCTATAAAATTCAATGTCCTGTTAACAAGCTACGAGTTGATATCATTGGATGCGGCATGCTTGGGATCCATCGATTGGGCGGTTTTGGTCGTCGACGAGGCTCACCGGCTGAAGAGTAATCAGAGTAAATTCTTTAGGATATTGGCTGGTTATAATATTAACTATAAATTGCTGCTCACTGGTACTCCGCTGCAGAATAATCTGGAAGAGTTGTTCCATTTGCTAAACTTCCTCAACAAGGATAAATTCAACGATTTGGCGGCATTCCAGAGTGAATTCGCGGATGTTTCCAAAGAAGAACAAGTGAAACGCTTACACGAAATGCTCGGTCCGCATATGCTTCGTCGATTAAAAGCGGATGTGTTGAAAAACATGCCAACAAAATCCGAATTCATTGTTCGCGTTGAATTGTCGCCACTGCAGAAAAAATACTACAAGTACATTTTGACCCGCAATTACGAAGCGTTGAATTCGAAAAGTGGCGGCAATTGCTGTTCTCTGCTCAATGTCATGATGGACCTGAAGAAATGCTGCAATCATCCATATTTATTCCCCGCTGCCGCAGAGGAGGCTCCATTAGCGCCGGGTGGTGGCTATGAGATCAATGCGTTGATCAAGGCGGCCGGAAAGCTTGTGTTGTTGTCGAAAATGCTGCGACTGTTGAAAGAGCAGGGCCATCGCGTGTTGATCTTCTCGCAGATGACGAAAGTGTTGGATCTTTTGGAGGATTTCCTCGAGGGCGAGGGGTACAAATACGAGCGAATCGACGGTGCGATCACGGGAAATCTTCGACAAGAGGCTATCGATCGGTTTAACGCCCCCGGGGCACCACAATTTGCATTCCTGTTGAGTACACGAGCTGGTGGTCTGGGCATCAATTTGGCAACAGCTGACACGGTTGTCATCTACGATTCCGATTGGAATCCGCACAATGACATTCAGGCGTTCTCCCGAGCGCATCGTATCGGCCAGGCGAACAAGGTTATGATCTATCGGTTTGTAACGCGAAATTCCGTCGAAGAGAGGGTCACACAAGTGGCCAAGCGAAAGATGATGTTAACACATTTGGTGGTACGCCCCGGAATGGGTGGCAAGGGGGCGAATTTCACGAAACAAGAACTCGACGACATTCTACGATTCGGCACTGAAGAACTGTTCAAGGGGGACGAGGGTAAAGAGGAGGAGGCGATCCATTATGACGATAAGGCGGTGGCTGAGCTGCTCGATCGATCGAACCGCGGCATTGAGGAGAAGGAGAGCTGGTCCAATGAGTACTTATCGTCGTTCAAAGTCGCTTCCTACGCTACCAAGGAAGAGAATCAGGACGACGACACGGAGATTATCAAACAGGACGCAGAGAATTCCGATCCTGCATACTGGGTAAAATTGCTACGTCATCACTACGAACAGCATCAGGAGGACGTTGGCCGTACGCTGGGCAAGGGGAAGCGTGTCCGTAAGCAGGTCAACTACACCGACGGTGGGGTCGTCGCAACGGAAACTCGAGACGATACCAATTGGCAGGAGAACATATCCGACTACAATTCAGATTATTCCGGCGGTTCCGATGAGGATCGCGAGGACGATGACTTTGACGAACGCAACGAAAACGGTGAAATGTCCCGACGGCAGAAAAGACGATTGGAACGTCGCGAAGATCGCGATCGTCCGCTGCCACCGTTGCTGGCTCGCGTCGGTGGGAATATCGAGGTACTGGGATTCAATGCACGCCAGCGGAAGAGCTTCCTGAACGCAATTATGCGGTACGGAATGCCACCGCAAGATGCTTTCAATTCGCAGTGGCTGGTGCGGGATTTGCGCGGGAAATCCGAACGGAATTTCAAAGCGTACGTTTCGCTGTTTATGCGACATCTCTGTGAACCTGGCGCGGATAATTCCGAAACATTTGCCGATGGTGTTCCGAGAGAGGGACTCAGCCGACAACACGTTCTCACACGCATCGGCGTAATGTCGCTGATTCGAAAGAAAGTGCAGGAATTCGAGCACATCAATGGGTATTATAGCATGCCAGAATTGATCCGCAAGCCCTGCGAGCCCGTGAAACCAGTCCTGGGTTGTCCCAATGAGGGCGAAAAGAGCACAACCACGAGTAATAGCGCTACACCAGCAACTAGTGCTGCTGCCAGCCCGATTACGATTGGTGAGAAGGACGATGAGAAGCCGACCAATTTGAAAGTGGAGGAGAAACCCGCTCCGGATGCCACCGCTACCACCACCGCTAGTGCAACGGCTACAAGTGGAGAGGGGGATGCTGTGAAAACAGAGCCAGTGACAACTTCTGGTCCCGCCACCCCTGCTGCCACCGCTACTGCTGATCCAGTAAAGACAGAAAAGCCAACAGAAAGCACTGAGCCAGTGGCTAGTAGTAGCACTGCAGCAACTCCCACTCCTACCCCCGCCACCACCCCTGCTCCAGCACCCGCTCAACCGATCAAGGACGAAAAGCCCGAGGAGCCAGCGAAGCAGGAAGAAGATGACGACGTGGTGATTGTAAAAGACGACGACGAGGTGGAGAAGACCAGGGAGGAGAGGAAATATGGCAAAGCGGAGGAGACTCTGGAAGTCCACAAACGGAATTTCATGTTTAACATCGCCGACGGTGGATTCACAGAGTTGCACACACTTTGGCTGAACGAGGAAAAAGCCGCCGTGCCCGGCCGCGAATATGAGATTTGGCATCGACGACATGACTATTGGCTGCTGGCTGGTATCGTAACCCATGGCTATGGTAGATGGCAGGACATTCAGAATGACATTCGTTTTGCTATCATCAATGAACCGTTCAAGATGGATGTTGGCAAGGGAAACTTTCTTGAAATTAAGAATAAATTCTTGGCCAGAAGGTTCAAATTGTTGGAGCAGGCGCTCGTCATTGAGGAGCAGCTGAGAAGGGCAGCATATTTGAATCTCACACAGGATCCAAATCATCCGGCGATGTCGCTTAACGCTCGATTCGCTGAAGTTGAATGCTTGGCCGAGTCTCATCAGCATTTAAGCAAAGAATCATTGGCTGGCAATAAGCCTGCAAATGCTGTACTCCATAAAGTATTAAATCAGTTGGAGGAACTGCTATCGGACATGAAGAGCGATGTCTCTAGATTGCCAGCCACCCTAGCTAGAATCCCACCAGTTGCTCAACGTCTGCAAATGTCCGAGAGATCTATTTTGTCCCGGCTCGCCGCCACTGCTGGAAATTTACCCAATTCTGGTGAGGATTTGCGAAATATGTCGTCAATTGCCGTACAAATTGCTTATAAATACAAGTACTTTTTAACATAGCAGTACTTATACGCATTTTGCACAGCAGATGAGAATGTAAGAAATAGCTGCGTTTTGTACTCATGGGTTAATCACTTAAAGGTACTCCCAAGTACTTTTAAGGTGTTGGCCAAGCAGAAGAGAACGCAAATGCATTCCACAGCCCTATTCTGGCGTTGTGACACTTCAGTAAAAAGTCCTTATAATTTGAGGCTCCTGTGACCGATCTCTGATTAGTCATCGGTCACTGACAGTCGCCAGAATAGGGCTGCTAATCTCACGTGAAAACTACTTATAAGTACTCCCGAAAATTCCAAAGTAACAAAAAGTCAACTTGAAATTGTTTGGGAGTAGTTATAAATTGTTTGCACAACAGATGAGAATGCAACTAATTTTGATATTTTTTTTATTGATTTATGATTTTTTTTGTTGTGATTTCAGCACAATTGATGACACAATTCCCATCTGGATTCCAAGGCACCACCTTGCCACAATTCTCTGGCAGCATTGCTTCCAATTTTGGCAATTTTAGGCCACAATTTTCCGTTCCCGGCCAACCATCAACTAGTTTTTCAACTAATAATTAAAAAAAATTATGTCTTAATTATTAATTATCTAGATATATAATTTAATTAAATGATATTCTCTGCACGTAATGATTGTATGATTTTATTAATCAAATAAAATATAGAGAATAAAAATATAGATCATAAAAAACAATATTTTCGTTTTATCTTGTTACGGTGGAAGTCAGTATTTTGAAAAAAAATCTGAATTTTCAGTCTCCTATAAATATTTTCTTAAATTCAGTTATGGAAAGAAGATTTATAGAATGCTTTATCAGCGAATACGACACGAAAGGTTCGCATCATAAATTTTATTTGGTAAAAAACACAACATCGAATTTACGACATGAACCATTTGTGTTCTGTTAGACGATAGGGCTCCAGATTTCCGGAATTTCAAGATGGCGGACGCAAAAAGGAAAAATCGCGATAATTTCGGTGACGATGGGTATAGTGGGGTTGCTGATTACGAATCTGACGGCCAAATTCAAAAATTAATCCAGAATTTTGACGAATTCGTCATCAGGGACCCCAGAAACCTCTGTATATAGTTTTCATGTGATTCGTACTTACTTTTTCAATGTGTACCTTCAGGAGAATGGCCATAGATTTATCACAAGGGAGGAGGGGTTGAAGTAAAATTCAAATCTGCTTTAGATAGAGCTGTCAAACTCAATTACCACATTGTGTTTTCTACGCCAAACCACGGGCGCATCATAAAAAGAGTTAGGGTAACAATTCTTTAATCTTAGAATTGTAATATTAGAATTTTAAATACTGTCAAAATGTGAGAGAAAGTAATGCGCCGCAGTCGAAATTTTTTGAAAAAACTGTTCTGGACGCGAAATTTTTTTTAAAGAAAATGAGCTACAGGTGAAATTTTTCATGTATCTTTAAATTGTAAGATATGCTATTATTTTATTTTGTATAGTCGTTTTCCGTTTAGGGTATTCTAAAATCCAAGGCTGCCAAATTCAAGGACTAATAGTAAATATTGGGTTGCTTATTAATTAAACTTGCCGGCCGCAGCGCAAGGCAAAGCGGTGCCCGGGGAAAACCGGCATTCGGCGTCCCCCTTTACTAAAAACATAACAAAAATCTGGGAATTATTGAAACACCGTATGGTAATTTAAGTGAACAGCGAACAGTTGTATCAAAATTCCACTTTGAAGTCAAACTTTCCAATCCAATAAGATTTTTTAAAATTTATTCCAATCTGATTTTGATGTATGGGAGTTTTATGTAGAATCATATCCTAAATAACTTTTGTTCTTGTACTTTTTTTGATAAGATGCACCGTTTTTGAGATATTCGATTAAATCGTTTTCGTTCGTATGGGGGGTACCCCCCCTAATGGTCCATTTTTGCCCATTAACGAACGAATTTTACGAAAAACCAATCTGCGCAAAATTTCACGTCTCTAGCTCAATTCGTGCACCCGCAATCCGCGCCACAGACGGACAGACGGACGGACATGCAAAATTCAATTTTTTTTATCATTCTAAACACACTGGTGTAATTCATTTTTTTGTGTGATGACGGGATCTTGGCGTTACAAACTGTAAGGCAAATCTAATATACCCTTTGGTTTCACCATACGGGTATAAAAAGTTGATAAAACGTATTTTTGTGTAAGCTTGGTAATTTAGAAAGACCAATCAAAGAGGTTTAGCTTAATTTTTGTTTGTGAATATCTATAAAAGGTCGCTTAGTTCTCTGGCATGCAAGAAAAAATTCGCAACAGGAAAAATTTGGATTTTTTCTCTATTTAAAGTTTTAAGATCAATCCATGTTGCTTTATTGACATCAAGTTTTTTTTGTTCTTACGATTGGTTTTTCGTCTTTTGTGGAAATGAGACGACAGAACCGGTAATCATTCATGTAATCATTTCATATTTAACATGACTCAATCTATGGAGTTTTTTTAATGAAATTCCAAATAAAATTAGTCATTGTGTGGGTAAAATTTTATATATTTCAACAACAAGAATTGGTTTTTCCTACAATTTTTTCGTTCATTCGTCTAAAATCTTTCGGACCAAGTGGTATACCCAGCTATTGAAATCTAAATCTAGAATTTTCAATTGTTTTAAAAGAATTTTCATAAAGAAAATCCGAACATGGCGAAGATAGTTTTACTGTTTTATGTGCTTGGGTTATTGATATTCAAAAGTAAGGCACTTACTATAATAAACTCTTAAATTGTATGCTTTAGTGAAATTGTTTAACATTTTAATTTCTGCCAATCTTTTATTTGTTAAAATTTCAATGTTGCAGACTTTGAAATGAAACAAAATATTAAAAAGACCAGCAACTCTGTAATCTGTATCTTTAGTTTTTTTTAACATATTGAGCAATTTAATATTTATACAACATTACAAAGCGAAAACTAACATTTTATTACTTGGAGGTTGGTGAAAAATATTTTTGTAAGAAGAAGTTTAGTAAATTTTCAATGATTATGATTAAAAAATTCATGTGTATTTAAACAATGCCAAATTTTTAACGATTAATATGCAAAACTAAACCATAAAAATATCTTGATTCTATAATTCTTTATAGTAATTATTAATGGACAAGAGACGCTGGTGGGGGAAGTTAACAGGAATAGTACACAAGAAGAATCCATTAGTGAAAATAGTAAGTATTTTTAAAAGCTTTTAGCGGTGCGCGGGACAAAAACCTGCATTTAACGTCCCCCCTTATTAAAAAAATTATAAAATGCCTTTTTGTGTATGCTTGGAAATTTGGAAAGACCAATCAAAGAGGTTTTTAAGGATTAACACGCAAAACTAAACCATAAAAAATATCTTGATTTTATAATAATTGCAATTCTTTTTAGTAAATACTAATCCACAAGGGACGCTGGTGCGGGAAGTTAACAGGAATAATAGTACACGAGAAGAATCCATTAATGAAAATAGTAAGTATTTTTGAAAGCTTTTAGCGGTGCCCAGGGCAAAAACCTGCATTTAGCGTCCCCCCTTATTAAAAAAAAATTATAAAACGCCTTTTTGTGTATGCTTGGAAATTTGGAAAGACCAATCAAAGAGGTTTTTAAGGATTAACACGCAAAACTAAACCATAAAAAATATCTTGATTTTATAATAATTGCAATTCTTTTTAGTAAATACTAATCCACAAGGGACGCTGGTGGGGGAAGTTAACAGGAATAATAGTACACTAGAAGAATCCATTAGTGAAAATAGTAAGTATTTTTAAAAGCTTTTAGCGGTGCGCGGGGCAAAAACCTGCATTTAACGTCCACCCTTATTAAAAAAATTTACAAAATTCATTTTTGTGTATGCTTGGAAATTTGGAAAGACCAATCAAAGAGGTTTTTAAGGATTAACACGCAAAACTAAACCATAAAAAATATCTTGATTTTATAATAATTGCAATTCTTTTTAGTAAATACTAATCCACAAGGGACGCTGGTGCGGGAAGTCCACAGGAATAATAGTACACTAGAAGAATCCATTAGTGAAAATAGTAAGTATTTTTAAAAACTTTTAGCGGTGCGCGGGGCAAAACCTGCATTTAACGTCCACCCTTATTAAAAAAATTATAAAATGCCTTTTTGTGTATGCTTGGAAATTTGGAAAGACCAATCAAAGAGGTTTCTAACGATTAACACGCAAACCTAAACCATAAAGAATATCTTGATTTTATAATAATTGCAATTCTTTTTAGTAAATACTAATCCACAAGGGACGCTGGTACGGGAAATTAACAGGAATAGTTCACGAGAAGAATCCATTAGTGAAAAAAGTAAGTATTTTTAGAAGCTTTTATTTAGCAGCCTTCATATCTGTTTGTCTGTCAGATTCAAATCTTGTAATTCCATTTTGATCCACTTCTACTCATCCGATTGACTTGAAATTTTGCACCCATACGTAAGTCCGACGATAATACAATATTTTCTCTATTTCGTCCTTGTAAAGATAAGGGAAGGTTCTGCAAGGATAACGTGATTACCCTTTCTCACATTTTCCGGAAAAAATCTCATCTGGGGGTTTTTGGGACCGGCGAATCCGATTCCGACGTTAACAAGTCTGTAAGGCTTTGTAAGGATAACGTGATTATCCTTGTCCTTAAATTTTCCAGGAAAAACTCTCATTTTGGGATAGCTGAATACGATTCCAAAATAACGAAGGGATAATGTGAATATCCTTTTCATTTTGGATTTTTAGTCATACTAATTAAATACAAAATAACTAAAACGTATAAAACAAATTAAAAAGATTTTTTTAAAAACAAACATTTATTTTAAAAAAATCACTAAAAAAGAAAAAAATAATTTTTTGGGCACTGTGTATCAGAAATAAAAGCAAGATAAATATTTCTTTTTGCTTTTATCTCTCTTTTATTTCTGCTATACAGTGCCCAAAAAATGATTTTATTCTTTTTAATGCATTTTTTTAAAAATAAAAGCTTTTTTAAATTTATTCGTGCTGATTTAAGGGGATTTTTAACAAACTTTCATTCCCATTTAGTGTGCAGAAAATTCTATGGAGATGCAGAAAGAGCAAAAAGGGATATATCAATTGCCTATGCTAATCGAACGAAACTCAGTGATTATCCGCATATGGTTAACTTTTGCATTTTTTTTCAAATAAAATTGTATTAATCTTAATTATTTTAGGCAGCTCTTGCTTTTGTCGAACCAAGAGGAACATTAGATTTTCGTTGCGGTGGATTTTTAGTAGATCCTTGTTACGTTATTGCAGCTCCAAACTGTTTTGTGTTTCGAAGGTTTTCGTAAAAAAAATTACGTAAAGCATATCATCGATGAAAACTCCTCCAATATATATTTACTTTTCTTAGACAATAAGGATACCAAAATCAATTGAAAATCAAAATTAGGCTTCCCGGGCGTATATCGTTCGACTCAGATCGATGAAATTGACCACATGTCAGTCTATGTGTGTGTAACAAAACTTTGTAAGATCGATTTCTACCAGAATGCCTCAATTGAGATAAACGCGAGTTTTTGGAGTTATCGTCCTATAGAATCCAATGGAAATCAACGTTGAAAAACAAATCCATTAGATGTTTACATATTTTTTGGTTACAAACATCTATGACTGTGCTATTTACTCTAGTGTATGAATCTGAATGTTTTCTTTATTCTGTATCTAAACACCCTTTGTCACCATTTTTTTAAATGAACCGTTTTCGAGAAATTTGCAAAAATCTTTTTCCTTTTTATGAGGTAATGGGGAGGAAGTGACTCAGTTTTCCTCATTTTTGACGTAATTTACCAGAAATCACTGAACCATTGATATTTTAGTGAATCAAAACCAAAAACAAATTTTTAAACTTTAAGAACCAAAACCAGAATTCCAATTGGTTTGCTTGTCTGCTTTTCACACTGCCGTGTACCATATGAAATAGAAGTTTGGTTCAAAACGATAAAATTTGTTGAAATCAACCACAAAATTATTTGTCCATCAAGGTCTCATAATCGTGAAAGCTCTCATAATCGGATACTCACCGGACCAAGGTTTCTGTCCGGTTGTGAGAGGTTTTGTCCGTTTATCAGAACACACTTAATATTGGAATTACGAATTTCTTTAAAGGCCTACACATGTTCGCTTAGGAGGTGTCAGTATACGTAATAAGACTATTCAAAGTACCGACTTGGTTATTGATAATAACCAAAGACTTCGTCCAAATTACGATATTTTGGAACAATATGGGAACATTGCCGTTTTAAAATTGGCCAAATGTGCACCGTAATTTTAAATTTCATTTAAATAACTTTTCTGAAACTAGTAAATAATCCATTTACAGCGCCCACATACGTCCAGCGTGTTTGTATCCAGAGCCGTATATTCCATATGAAACTTTAACATCTCTAGGCTATAGACCTCGAAGTACGATTTGTGTATTTGGCTTTCATAAAAAAATAATAAAAACATATATTTCAGATCGAACTTTAGAAGAGTTTGATGATCTTGTGCGAGTGGACTTATCACTCTATGAAAACGATTATTGCGAGAGATTTTTTGGACGGCATGTTTCAATACGAAGAGGTGTTGTCTACGAACACCTTTGCGTAGGACGACGTGTAGAGAATGAAACTAACTCGTACTACGGGTTTTGTCCAGTACAAAGAAAAATTCGGAAAAAAAAATTGTTAATAATTATTAATTTTTTTTTTTACATTTATAGGATGATGCAGGTAGCCCACTAGGAGTTTCTCGAAGAAGAGCGTTCTCCAGGACACCTGTGCATTATGTAATGGGCATCGCTGCATTTAACGTCAGAACCAGATGCGAAGCATTGCCTGCATCAATTTACACAAAGATTACACCACATTTACGATGGCTCGAATCGATTATCTGGCCAAACGGCAGTTCAAATCAATAGTTTTAAGGAAGTTTATTCCATGATTTTATGGTATTAGAAATAAATAGTTACCAAATATTAGTAACACTTGCTGTTTGATTTTGACAATATCTAGGACTTGTTTTGCATTCCGATTAGATTTTGATGTACACATTTTACCTTAATAAATTTTTCAATACGACTCATCGTCTTCGAGAAAATTGCAAAAAACTGTTCCAATGGGGGGAAGGAATGGTCCAGTTTTGCCCATTCAAGGACTTAGCTTGGCCATTTACGAGAACCTATACAACATTTCAAGTCTTTAGCTCAATCCTTTCGAAAGTTATGATGTTCATGGGCGGACATGCGGAAATCAAAATGTTTTCTCCTCCAGAACACCCTGGTGTAGTTCATTTTTGTGTCCGATAATTGGTTCCGCGCGTTACAAACGGTATACTAAATCTAATATACTCCTATGTGATATACGTCGTTGCCGGATCAAGTTTTTTGTATAAGTTTTAGAATACCAAGAAAACCGTAAAGAATGTCAATTTTTCCCGGCAAAAACCGTGACTCCGAAAAAAATGACATTTTTCCCCGGGAAAAATGGGGAAAAGGATATTTGCGTTATTCTTACAGGACCTTCCGTGTCTAATTTTGAAAATCTAACACCAGATTCGTGATCAGCGACCCCGAAAACCCCCGAGTGAATCTTTTCAGCCTCCTATTGAGCAGAAATCATGGCGAAAATCACGGTTTAAAAACACCCAAACCCCCTTTACCCCTTAGCGGTAAAATTTCGGAAAACCCCGCCTCAGTGAGCGCCATATAATAATATATCTGTGGCCACAAGCAATAACCGCTTATGTCGATTTAAGAACGAAATGAGTTATTAATACTACTGCGTTCTCCATGCTGCAATCCAGGCATCTCCAGGCCTTGGCTCTTGCGGCTCCTCGTACATATTATTGAGCCAGACACATTTTACTTTGCCCACATTGAGCCTGTTCACATTGGAAATAGTCCGCCTAAATAGGACAGAAACTGGCAACATTAGGGCAAGGTGAGGAAGTGGGACTGCTGATAGGAAAATCATCCTCAAAACTAAAATCACCGTTCTCACAGTTCTGCCTGTCGTGCTCTGATTGGTTGGCTGCCACACTGAATGTGTTCCATTCAGTGATGCGCATGATAAAAAAATTTTTGTATCAAATTTTTCAGAAAAAAGTATCAAAAAGTATCAACCTAAGGAAAAGACGTAAAAACGTAAAAAAAGCAGTAAAAATTTTATTTTCGGAAAAAAATCATAATTTTCAGATTATTTGTTATAATTTCAAAACTAACAGGTCGATTCTTCTATATAATCACATACAAAAAATCAAACGTATAACAAAAAAAACATTTCATTGGCCCTATTCTGCCGTTGTGACCCTTAAGTCACAGATCACAAGTCCATAGAATTTGAAACCTTTGTGACCGAGCTGTGACTAGTCATCGGTCACTGCTAGTCACCAGAATAGGGTTGTTAGTTCTGAAATTGTCCGTGTTATTTGTCTGCACCACAGATATCGTACTACTAGATCGCGGCACTCGAACAATTCCATAGCAAAAATATGGGACAGCGTGACTATGGTTGTCTCATTTATTTTTCGAACTCTAGTGATGTCAGATGTTCGAATTAACAAACTCAATAACACTTGAATTATATGTTTTACGTCGAACTCATAAGACTTATACACAGGTTTAGGGAATTGCATATTAATGTATGTGGCAGCTCTGAATATTAACATGAATAATCGGTATAGGGATTGAATAATATTCCATCGAGGACCTGCATAAGCATTTTTTTCCAGAATTTTAATTTCCCTTTTTTTCGTCATAGCTTTTTGACGTTTCAGTGGCCCATTTGAGATAGCAAATGGCTTGATCTAGTAGTAGGATATCTGTGGTCTGCACATATTCAGGAAAATTAATTGTATTTACATAGCAATACGGCTTATTTCTTGCTTAAGATTACAGGCAGGCTGAGTTCAGGATAATGCGATAATTTGTGTAGTGTTTACCAACTTCCGCATAATGTTGACTGATACAATTTTAATTTAAAAAAAACCTTTTACTGTCATTTTTTTAAAAAAAGTATCAATTTCATGATATTTAGGGAAAAATGTATCTTTGTATCAAAAGTGAAATTTATGAAAAAGAAGTATCGAAATTGATACAAATGTATCAAATGCGCATCACTGGTTCCATTCCATTGTCATTATTGTTTTGGCCGTCGTCGATGCAACACGTCGCAGAGCAATAGGCAGCCACGTATTACTTGCAATTCTTTAGAAATGTTCCG
Source organism: Chrysopilus asiliformis (assembly GCA_964034945.1). NCBI lineage: Eukaryota > Metazoa > Arthropoda > Insecta > Diptera > Rhagionidae > Chrysopilus > Chrysopilus asiliformis. The sequence goes on along the minus strand of OZ035962.1, from coordinate 85,674,680 downwards.
TTTCCCAAATGTTTCACGCCAGTCTGATTGCTCACAGCTACTGGTTCAAATAGTCTCAATCTGAACACGAGCAATATTTCATCCGTCCTATTTAGGCGGACTATTTCAACCAATATGAACAGGCTCATTAATCTTTTTGTCAATACTATCTTATGCTTGATCCACACTACACGATGTACGGGGTTTCTGGTTTCCTCGTACATGGAACTGTATCCACACTGCACAGGGATTTGCTCATTCGTGTTTTGAGCTTCGTGACATATTGCTAGTGGCGGCGGTTTTATGTGTAAAACAAAAATCAAAAATCTGTACCCCACAGGTAAACTGTCGTAACTGACAAAACCGCGATTTTGGGGTTATTGTTGAAACTACATTGTGGGGACGTATATTTTTAATTGGCAAAGTATCGTATCTATACAGTAATGATTATAATGTCTAATTTGACTATATGGTGAAGCAAACTCGTTACAGTTAAAGGGTGGAACTGCTCCGGATGAAGCAAAATGGTTAGAGATAAAAGGTTGTAACTGCTCCCCCACTCATTACAAATTTATATATCAACTAATATTTTGTTTAAACAATGTCCTAAAATAAAATAAACTACAAAAGTTTCAAATAATTACCGAAAATCATACACATAAAAAGTTTGCAATTCCGAACTAAAAATGGCTCTCCTGTAAAATTTGCAAAATGTCAGTTACGACAGTTTACCTTTGGGGTACAGAAATTAGCAAACGTAAAAAATGGCTCTCTAAATAATCTTTACTTTTTATTTTCCATCCGCAAGGAAAACTTCAGTAAAGTTCAATAAATTCTAATACAAATTCTTTTGGAAAATTACGGAAATCCGCCATTTCGAAATACCACTACGTCAATGGAAAACCCCGAACTGTTCCATCCACACCTACGATGTTGCCATGTACGGGGTTACCACGTACGAGGAAATTCAAACAGCTTCTGATTTTACTCACTAGGTGAAACCATGTGTAAATTTCCCATCCAAACACTCGATGTTCGGGGTACGTGCCAACCTCGTAACCAGGGTTCCCACCCCAAAAGTGAAAAGCGGAGTGTTACTGATCGAAAAATAGTAGTGTCAGAAGGATTCCAGTAGTGTCAACTTTTTTAACAGTCATTTGGAGTTTCATTGAGACAACACATTTTGAATGTTAATATCTAATGTTTTATTGCATATCATATCAGTACATTTTCATATTACTGTGTGACCTCGGTAAACGCAACCCTCCAAGAACGCAACTCTTCGGTTAACGCAACACCTAAAATTTTACACTGTTGACTCAATAAACGCGACTTCCAAATAAGGTTGACTCGATTAACGCAACTTTTTTAAAGTCTGATACTGTTTCGACCAAAAAATAGTTACAGGAAATCTTTTATTGACTTTATTCTCTGTTCCTTATATTTATTTATTAAAAAATAGTTGTTACAAAACAAGTCTGTGCCAATAAAAATAAAAAACACACGAAAACTATAATTGGCAGGCAATCGTACAATTTTTGTATGGCGAGATTATAAACTCTCAAAGTGGAATTTTTAAATTGGATCATAATATTCCAGTTGAATTTTTTGGGGGCTAATCCGACTGAACTTTGATGTATGAAAAACTTGGTGTAAATACTTTTATAGTATTTACTAGTTATTTAGTATTGTAAATAATTTTGCAGCGTAAAAACTACGTTACAAATGGCAGAGGTTTTACCGTATTTTTGGAGCTGCTATATTGTTTAAGAACTTATGTTTCGCTTTTTGATTGATAATGTTGTGACTCGGTTAACGCAACTGACTTGGTTATTGCAACAGGCTCTGTCTACTATAGTTGCGATTACCGAGGTCACACTGTATATCAAAAATCACATTTTTTTAAAATTAAAATTAAAGGACGGAATTAAGTATTATATGTCCGCTTTATTCAAGAATTGAGTACGTTTAGTCAGTCACTTTTCGATAGGGAATACCTAAAGTATTTAAATATTTTAAATAAAGAGTCTGAATAATTACATATTAATTAAATATTATTTAATTTTCCCCAGATAAATGAACTTTTCAAATCTAAAAATTAACTTTCTTTGTAGCACGTTTTTTATAGGGCGAAAATGGTAGTGTTTTGAATTTTTCAGTAGTGTAAGTAGTGTTAGGTCAAATTATATCCAAATAGTAGTGTAAAACTACGATAGTAGTGTAAACGGGATCCCTGCTCGTAACCCGTACATCGTGTAGTCTGGATCAAGCTTTACATTAGCATTCAGAATACGGTACCTGAACGAAAGGCCGCCGAACGTAATCGAACATCTCTTTCCACCACCAGTAAGCTAGAATCGATATGCAGTTTGATTTGTAGCATGGCCGAATTATACACAGGTCTGCTGGTTACTTTTTGACAGCCGCCATTTTACTACGTCATCGGCCAGAAATATTCGGTCTCGGTCATGAATCAAACACAACAGATTGCGCAAAGACGAGTTTCATTTTGGTAAACTTCTGCGCATGACGTCACAAGAGCGTACTGAAATGTCATCGATATGAGATTTGTTCTGTTTTCGCCTAAAAACTGGAATTTGTTCTGTTTGCTACAATATAAATATTGTTTATTTAATATAAATAAGCAGCATTGATTTCTTCGTCATGCAAAGGCCCCTCGTTTTGTTGTAATAAATCAGCAACTAATTGTTTTGACTGCTTTTCAGCCATCCTGGTTGACCGACTTGAAGTTGCAACAGTTTCGGAAATGCTAAAGAAAGTTAGAATAGCATTTGCCTTCAATTTTCGATTATGTACAAACCCTGTAAAATATAAACATTACTTAGAGTTTGGTTATTTACTCATATCTTACCCATTTCAAACTGCATATTATTTTCGAAGCAATCAGGTACAAAATGTAGGCTACAAATCTCGCAAAATGTAGGCTACAAAATGTAGGCTACAATCAAAAGTTTGTCCTTGGTAAATGTATGGAAGCTCGTCTTTTCACTGCCTTTCTTTTCGTTGTTGCACACGGCACAAACACCCATTTCAATGTTTTAAATATTAAACACTTAGTTTTTGAGGTTAGTTTTGATATTACAGCACTTTTAACTACTTTTCAAACACTTAAAACTGAGATAAAACCACAAATTCTAAATTTTCCATAGACTTATTAAACATCTACGCGCAGCTGACGTCACAATCTCTTGACAGCAAACATCCAACATGGCGGACCTGCGCAATTAGGGATGCAACATCGTTCATAAAACCTCGATATATCGAAAATCGATGTTTTTTTAAGGCGACATCGATGTCAAAAAACATCGTCCTGAAAACATCGATTCCTCGATGTTTTTCCGATGTTTTGAAAAAGTTAAATTTAATAAATAATTTAGCCACCTGGCGGATGCTCTACTGTGGGTGGAGTGCACCCAGGTAGGACTAACACGGTTTTAATTCTTCTTATACGTTGAACCACCAAAAACCCGTTAGTTTTCGAGATATTCGCAAAAAACTAATTTTTTGGAAATACCAGCATATCTTCATAACCGCTTCAGATACAGAGTTCTCGTAAAAGACATAAATGTAGCAAATTTTATTGTCTTCAAGTTTTGTAATACATAAGACTACTGGAAAATGGTTAGTTTCGGAATAAATCGCAAAAAACCGCATAGTTTTTAAAAAGCTGCCGTTTTGGTTACTTCCGGTTAACGGATTTCCACATGAGGACCAAACTTCTCTGTAGAATTTCATGGCTAGCTCTGGTATTTTTTTGCAAAATCTTGTAGAAAGATGAAACCCAAAATTGATATCAAAGAAAATTTGAAACAAATCTTTAAGCTAAAATTAGTTTCTCTACTAATTTGATGAAGAGTAATGTTCTAACATCGTGGATAGCAACATCGATACCTCGATATATCGGCCTGTTCAACATCGAGGTTAAAACTCGATATTTTTCAACGATACCTCGATGTTTTGCAAACATCGTGCACCATGCCCGTGCACGATGCCCGTGCACGATGCCCGTGCACGATGCCCGTGCACGATGCCCGTGCACGATGCCCGTGCACGATGCCCATGCACGATGCACGATGCCCGTGCACGATGCCCATGCACGATGCCCGTACACGATGCCCATGCACGATGCTGTTATGTAGTATTTTTAATATTTTATATTGTATATTTTTCTCACCTTTTATTTCTTGATATAATTTTAATAAAAACACTGTTACATTCTTTTCTTTGTATTTATTAATCATTTATGTATTTTTTAATATATATTCTCTTTAAATTTAATTCGGTTCAATAACTAATTTATTATAAAATCGCTCTGATCAATCAGCAGCAGTTAGTAAAATCAACAGCACTTAGTAAAATCAGCAGCACTTATTTAAACTGATATCCGTGCATATAATTTCCTCAGGTGAACAGTAAAGAATCACCAACAACAAAAGTACACTCAAACTTTGCTACACAATCGTGAAACCGAATCAATTGAAAGGATTGGAAATCAATGTACAAAATACTTGGGAAATGTTACTAGGATTAAAAACGGAACTAGTAAATTAATGTCGATAGAAAATACTATCGGTTCGAGCCGTGAATTAAGACTTGACTCCTATCCGTTGGAGCCGTGAATTTTGACTTGCTCCTATCCGTTGGAGCCGTGAATTCAGACTTCACTAATTACTCCACGCATGCTTCAGTGGCTGGTTCTTCTTTTAACACCCACGCGCTGATCGATCATTTCTTATCGATCATCCGCGGTGGTCCCGGATTGCCGAATTGGCGAAATTGATTGAAACGCTTTTTGTGTGGCTCAATGTGTCATTTGATACGATGAACACTTGGCCGGAAATCATTGTTTATACAAATGTGGAATTGATATTTCATAGAATTTTACTTTGTTAAATATCAAGAATGGAATTTTGTTTAAGTGGATTTTTACTCCACAACATTCCTTCCCCCATGGACAAAAAAAAATGTGAAGCATTTTTTTTTTATTTATTTTTTTTTTATTTATAGGGTTAATTGAAATTATGCTTTGAAATGAATTTAGCTGTCGATAATACTTTGGTTTTCTCTCTTTTTTTTTTAGATTCTTACGTCAATTACAAGTGAAAATGTTTCTTGTTTTTCTTTTTTTTTTTTTTTTTTTACTCTATATTTTTAAATCTTCCGTATTTTCTTAAACCGATTTTTTTTTATGGTTGGTTATCTTAAAATTACTGGTGTCATGATCAACTTATTTTTTATAGTAATGTGATGCATAGAGCGGAAGATTCTAATTGAATCAAAATAAACTTAAAATTACTGATTTTGTCTTTAAAATTTAGAATTTTTTTTTTTTTTAAATGCTAATGTGCCGCATAAGGCGGACGATTCCAATTTAATCCCAATGTACTTAAAATTACTTATTTTGAGTGTAAAATTTCATTTTTTACTTTAAATGTTAATGTGCCGCTTAAGGCGGAAAATTGCGATTTAATCAAAAATTTGTTGCTTGGGTAAACCTTATTTTGGGTTTTTTTTTTTTTTTTACATTTTAGGTAAAGTTTTATTTCATTTCAATTTTCTTATTGTTTGGTTTGATTTTTAAAAAAAAAACATTTTAATTGATAATGAAGTAACAATTGGTAAAATTTTACACGACAATGTTTGGTGATAAAACTAGTATTGGTAAAACATTTTTTTTTTTTTTTAAATCTTAAATTCTAGGCTTACATGTTTATTTTCCGTAATTTCTTATAAGGGAGAAAAAAAAATGAATTTTTCATGTCTGTTGGTTAATGGTTATTCTTAAAATTCTGAACTTGGTTCAACATTTAATTTTTTATAGTATTGTGATGTGTAGAGCGGAAAATTCTAATTGAATCCGAATGTACTTAGATTTACTGCCTTAGGTTACAAATTTGGTTTTTGAATACTTAATTGTGCCGTTTATAGCGTAAAATTTTAATTTAATCAAAATTTACTTAAAATTATTGATTTTTTTTTTTCTTAATGTATATATATAAATGAAAAAAAAAATATTTTTTTTTTTTTTTTTTTTTAATAAATTTTTACCGGTAAATTTGGATAAACGGTATTGTTTGAATCGACTGGTTCATTTTCGGATTGTGCTAAAATTTTTTTTTTTTTTTTTTTTATTCAATTTCGATTCCATCGGGGTTTGACTGTCATGACCTTGATGGGAACGAAACGTGATTTAGGTAATTGCCTAAAAGTATGTAATTTTGCTTTTGCTGGACAATTGGCGGGTTTAGTTTGTGCATTTGTTGTTTTGAAACAGTGAGACCCATATATAGTGTCCGGAGTTTCTGTAATCTAATTTTGTAGTCTAATATAGGCTTTTATATATATATATATATATATATATATTGAGTTTTTTTTTTTTTTCTTTCTTTTTTTTTTCGAAAACGATGGCGAGGGGGAGTGAATTGGTTTTTGGGTTTTGTAAAGTTGTTTCCGTATTTTGGCCTGTTTAGATTTTTGATGAAAGGCGGGAACAAAGAATTTTGCCCAGACATCATAGAGCAGTTGAAATTGTATTGTCCCTGAATTTTTATTGCTCCTACTATTGCCAGGAGTTCCCGTTCTATTGTGCTATATCGTCGCTCAGCAGGGTTTAAAGATCGACTTGCAAATGCAATAGGTCGTTCTTTGCCCTTTTCGCCTTGCGTTAATACTGCACCAATTGCTTCTCCACTGGCGTCTGTCGTTACCTGGAAGGGTTGCTCGAAATCGGGATATGCGAGCAATGGAGGGGATACTAAAGCGTTTTTTAGTTTTGTGAACGCTGTCTGACATTTTTCATCCCATTTGAATTTAGTATCTTTGCGCAAAAGCTTATTTATTGCTTCAGCTTCTTTGGAAAAATTCGGAATGAATTTACGAAAATAGTTTACTAGACCTAGGAAAGACTGTACTTGACGGATTGTTCTGGGGACGGGGAAGTCCTGAACACACTTAGTCTTTTGGGGATCTGGCAATGCGCCTTCTCTAGAGCATTTGTGGCCCAAATAGACAATTTCCTTTCTAAGAAATTGGCATTTGGATGGTTTTATTTTTAAATTGCTCTGTCGTAATCTTTGGAACACTTTCGTTAGTTTGGTTAGATGGTCCTCTAGGTTTCTTCCATAAACTACTATGTCATCTATGTACACAAAGCAATGGAATCCCTGAAGTCCGATCAAAACGGTGTTCATGAGGCGTTGGAATGTGGCCGGCGCCCCCTTGAGGCCAAAAGCCATTCTATTGAATTCGTAGTGTCCGTAAGGTGTGCTGAAAGCAGTTTTGTGCCGATCTTCTTCGGCAATGGGAACTTGATGATAGCCGGATGCCAGGTCTATTGTCGAAAAATATCTGGAGTGACCCAGCTGATCCAGTATGTCCTCTATTCGGGGAAGAGGGTATGCATCGCCGACTGTTACTTTATTTAACTCGCGGAAATCCACCACTACTCGCCACTGTTTGATTCCGTCGGCACCTTCCTTTTTAGGTACGACCAAAAGTGGGGAGTTATAGGGACTTCCGCTTGGAGCAATTATGTTTTCGTTGAGCATTTTTTCGACCTCTTCTTGTATGATACCGCGTTGCCGTTCAGGCAATCTATACATCTTCCGATGTATAGGTGGTAAATTAGGTAATGTAGGAATTGTGTGGGAACACTTTGTCGTCTGGGTTAAGTTTTCACCAGGTAAAAGAAATATGTCACTATATTCCGCACACAAATTAGTAATTTCTTTATGTTCCTCGGTATTTAGATAGTGATCAAACTCAAGGTGTTCAATCACCCGTGTTGCGCGAGGATTTGTGTTATTCGAAACCAGATGGTTCACACTTTTTTCGGATAGTGTGGTTCCATCTGTTGATTGTTTGCACCCGATTGGGGAAATTCTGTATTCTTGTAGCGGCCTAAGTTTGGCCTGATAATTATGTACTTTGAACTCGTGTGTGTTCGTATTAATGATGCTGACGGCGACTTTGCCATTCTGCGGTCTCACGAGACAATTTCCAATGAACACTCCTGGGGCAACCTCTTCAGATTGACAGAGATGATCACCGGTTTGTCTGCATGGTAACTCGCAAATTCTATTTGTTCGTGGTGGTAGGGTAAAGTAACTGCAATTTCCTTGTTCTGGCACCACTCCCGTTTGTTTTCCGCAGGGTTTAACCTTGGTTAACGCCCTTCGGCTCGAATTTTCATTTTGGGGAATTGGTGGTTGGTGAGCGATTTTATTTTGCTTTGATTTGTTTTTATGAATTGTTAATTGACCTTTAATGCAGTCTATTGTGCAGTTGTCTTTAAGGATATCGTAACTCAAAATGCCGTCTCCCGGTATGGTGTTATTTTCTTCAATTATATGGAATTTGCACGTAATTGGGTTTTCCATTGGGATTTGCCCTGTGCATGATCCGAGGGTGTCACCTGTGCCATAAGCAGTTGTGAGCTTTATCGTTTCGGATTTGTTTACTTTTGCGCGATGAGATAAAGCGTCCTGCTTGATTAGGCTCAGTTCCGACCCGGTATCAATTAATAATGTAGCTCGATTGTTCTTTGTCAAATTTAAAGGGATTGTGGCGACGCACTTTTGTTCAATGGGTAGAACTAGATCGTTCTTTTTGGGCTGACATCCATTGTTTAACGGAGGGTGTGGATGGCAGCCCCCCGTTAGTTTTCCGGTTGCGGGGAGGGTGGGTGGGACGATACGTTTTGATTTTGCCAAGTAGTTTTGGATCGACATTGAGACTCTATATGTCCGATACGTTGGCAGAACGTACATTTAGGCCGCATATTCATCGGACCTGGGCTAATTGGTCCAGTACTTTGGATTGTATTTATATTGTTCTGCCTGTTTTGATTAAATGTGTTTTGAGTTGGGTTTCTACCGTTTCCGGTATTCGGTGAACGAGTTGTGTTGAAATTGTTTTGTGGGTTTCGCAGAGGTCCGGCATTTACATTATTTGTAGGGCGATTAGCATTGGACTGGTTTTGTTGGAACCGTCCAAAATTGCTTGCTCCTTGTTCATAACGATTGAAGTTGCTAGGACCCGGTTGATTACGTGTTCGGCGGGGACAGGTGTCTTGGTAATGTCCGTAACTGCGGCATTCAGGACAGAAAGGGGTATTCTTACGCTTCCGACACTCCGCGTAAGTGTGACCAAGGTTACTGCAAAAACCGCATGGGACATTCGTTTTTCTGAAAAATTGCTTTTCGTTCGCGAAATTTGTCTGGTTAACTCGTGGTGGAATTGTGGCGTTTTCATTATAGCCAAGGTTTCTGGGAACACTTTTACTTAAACTAGGCTCTGCATTAGCAGGTGTCATCGGAGGCGGAGATGCCCAACTAGCCTCCGTCTCCTCTAATCGAATTAATTTGGTAACGACATCATTGAATTTATTGCTCAAGTCTTGGAGCATATAAAAGCGTGCGTTTGGGTTTGAAAGCCCATATTTCAAAATGTGTACCGCCGTTTCTTCCAGTTCGCCAGAAACAAGATCCGCGTTGTTTCCATGTTTTGCGGTTAGAATTTCCCGGCACTGATAATAAATTTTTCGTACTCGTGAAACGTATGAACCAATCGACTCACCGGGGAGCTGGTGGAGGGACCTCAATTCGTTCACTAAAAGATAATACGGTTTTGTTGGCAATAATCTATTTTTTACCAACGCTGTGAACTCTTCGACTGAGGTTATTGTTTGACCCCCAAGCAGCTCCGCCGCTCTTCCGCGAATGCGCAGTGACAGAACCTTGCACAGTGCTGTTTCCTTAGTGTCTTCTATACATTCTTTGACACTTTCACAGCACCGTACAAAATTCTTAACTTCACTTTCAAGTTGGGGACCCGGTTCCCCAAACAACATTGGCACCGTATTACAGACTAAATTACTTATCTCTATATATTGATCCATTTCGGTCTTACCTTGTTCTAGATTTGAGGTGTTGTTGTCCCCGTCTGGGGTGTTTATGCTGTCGTCTAGGTGTGCGGAAGCTTCCTTGATGGTTTCGCTGTTGCTGTTGACACTGCTATCGCTGTCTTGTAGTTTCCGCTGGTATTCGCGTCCCGATCGTAGATGTCCTGGCTTCGGTGTTGAAGTACTGGATGGCTCAATATTTTTTATAGTTTGCTCCAGGATGGATGTGATGAATTCTCTGCTTATGTCCTCGTTGGGGGTGTCGTGGCTCATTGACGATCTTTCCCCCGTTGGTCCCAAGGACTTTCTCCAGCGTTGGCCCCGGTGGACTTTTTCAATTGTTGGCCTTGATAGGCTTTGTCCAACGTGGGCCTATATAGGCTTTGTGGAAAATTTTTCTGGATGATCGTTGAGTAAACGCCGGGTTTGGAGAGTTTCGTCGGCGTTTTTCTCGTTCAACACACACGTATACACAAAGGAAGGTGAGAATTGCTCTTCCTTTCGTGGAGCTCGAAGGGTTTTAGCGATACTATTCACTTCGAATCACTACTCCTTGTAGTCCAGCGATTATTCGTATTCGTGGTAAGTGTTGTAATTTTAGTACATCAAACAGGATGAGGATAAATTGGTTCGTCACAAACTTCCTAGTCAACCGGTCATTTCAAACTTCAAGTCTCACTTCGATATCAAAAATCACTAGGCATTAATTAAGTCCATTACTGACAAATCTTTTATTTAATTAAAAAAAATTTTTTTTTTTTTTTTTTTAATTTTTATTCCATTTGAATTTTGGATTTAGTATGAATTTGATTAAAGTTCCATTATTTTTCTTGTAATAAATTAAAAACTTTAGATTTTTTGTTAGTCACTGTTTTCAAGCCAAAAGAAGTTTTTTGGTTGCATATTTTCAGGCGAACTTGACCTTGAGTCATACAATTACACACTGGCTTGCACAATTTTATTTAATTATCTCTTTTTTTTGTTTTTTTTTTCAATTACACTGCACTATTTAATTTAAGTATTAGTGTGATTTATTAAAATTAGTAATTTTTTGTTTTTTTTTTTTTTTATATGTGCGAAAACGTTTAGCACTTTTATAATTTTCTTCAAAGGACACCCATAGCTTCACTCACGATGCCGATCACTTGTTTTTCCTTTACACCTTATTTTACACGCAGGATCCACTAAATGTTTTTACCGGATCCTACCGGCTGCGCCAAAATGTTATGTAGTATTTTTAATATTTTATATTGTATATTTTTCTCACCTTTTATTTCTTGATATAATTTTAATAAAAACACTGTTACATTCTTTTCTTTGTATTTATTAATCATTTATGTATTTTTTAATATATATTCTCTTTAAATTTAATTCGGTTCAATAACTAATTTATTATAAAATCGCTCTGATCAATCAGCAGCAGTTAGTAAAATCAACAGCACTTAGTAAAATCAGCAGCACTTATTTAAACTGATATCCGTGCATATAATTTCCTCAGGTGAACAGTAAAGAATCACCAACAACAAAAGTACACTCAAACTTTGCTACACAATCGTGAAACCGAATCAATTGAAAGGATTGGAAATCAATGTACAAAATACTTGGGAAATGTTACTAGGATTAAAAACGGAACTAGTAAATTAATGTCGATAGAAAATACTATCGGTTCGAGCCGTGAATTAAGACTTGACTCCTATCCGTTGGAGCCGTGAATTTTGACTTGCTCCTATCCGTTGGAGCCGTGAATTCAGACTTCACTAATTACTCCACGCATGCTTCAGTGGCTGGTTCTTCTTTTAACACCCACGCGCTGATCGATCATTTCTTATCGATCATCCGCGGTGGTCCCGGATTGCCGAATTGGCGAAATTGATTGAAACGCTTTTTGTGTGGCTCAATGTGTCATTTGATACGATGAACACTTGGCCGGAAATCATTGTTTATACAAATGTGGAATTGATATTTCATAGAATTTTACTTTGTTAAATATCAAGAATGGAATTTTGTTTAAGTGGATTTTTACTCCACAACAATGCCCATGCAGGATGCCCGTACACGATGCCCATGCACGATGCCCGTGCACGATGCCCATGCACGATGCCCATGCACGATGCCCATGCACGATGCCCGTACACGATGCCCATGCACGATGCCCATGCACGATGCCCGTGCACGATGCCCGCGCACGATGCCCATGTACGATGCCCATGCACGATGCCCATGCACGATGCCCGTACACGATGCCTATGCACGATGCCCGTGCACGATGCCCATGCACAATGCCCGTGCACGATGCCCAAGCACGATGCCCATGCACGATGCCCGTGCACGATGCCCGTGCACGATGCCCATGCACGATGCCCATGCACGATGCCCATGCACGATGCCCGTACACGATGCCCATGCACGATGCCCGTGCACGATGCCCATGCACGATGCCCGTGCACGATGCCCATGCACGATGCCCATGCACGATGCCCGTGCACGATGCCCATGCACGTTGCCCGTGCACGATGCCCGTGCACCATGCCCATGCACGATGCCGTGCACGATGCCCATGCACGATGCCCGTGCACGATGCCCGTGCACGATGCCCGTGCACGATGTCCGTGCACGATGCCCGTGCACGATGCCCGTACACGATGCCCATGCACGTTGCCCGTGCACGATGCCCGTGCACCATGCCCATGCACGATGCCCGTACACGATACCCATGCACGATGCCCATGCACGATGCCCGTACACGATGCCCATGCACGATGCCCATGCACGATGCCCATGCACGATGCCCGTGCACGATGCCCGTGCCCGTGCACGATGCCCGTGCACGATGCCCGTGCACGATGCCCATGCACGATGCCCGTGCACGATGTCCGTGCACGATGCCCGTGCACGATGCCCGTACACGATGCCCATGCACGTTGCCCGTGTACGATGCCCGTGCACCATGCCCATGCACGATGCCCGTGCACGATGCCCGTGCACGATGCCCATGCACGTTGCCCGTGCACGATGCCCGTGCACCATGCCCATGCACGATGCCCGTGCACGATGCCCGTAAAATGGCGTTTCTTTCATAAATAAATTTTGGAAATAAGGTGGATTTTTCAGGGGGATGTGGGGGATAGCCAAGTCCGAAAAGGGGATAATCCCCCTCAAACGGTGATAAATGGTCAGGCTAAGCTAGAGACTTGTAATTCTGTATTTCTCACAAATGGCAAGACTAATTTCTTGAAAGGGCAAAATCGGACCATTCCGACAATTTTCTCGAAAACTTTGAGTCGTGAAAAGTTGAATATAATTTTACATAACCCATCTAATACATCAAAATCCAGTTGGACCACTCCTTCCCCTCACTAATACAAATCGATTTTTTTCTATTTTCTCGAAGACGGTGCATTGCTAGGAATGCAACATCGTTCATAAGACCTCGAAATATCGAAAATCGATGTTTTTTTTAAGGCGACATCGATGTCAAAAAACATCGGCCTGAAAACATCGATACCTCGATGTTTTTCCGATGTTTTGAAAAAGTTAAATTTAATAAATAATTTAGCCACCTGGCGGATGCTCTACTGTGGGTGGAGTGCACCCAGGTAGGACTAACACGGTTTTAATTTTTCTTATACGTTGAACCACCAAAAACCCGTTAGTTTTCGAGATATTCGCAAAAAACTAATTTTTTGGAAATACTAGCATATCTTCATAACCGCTTCAGATACAGAGTTCTCGTAAAAGACATAAATGTAGCAAATTTTATTGTCTTCAAGTTTTGTAATACATAAGACTACTGGAAAATGGTTAGTTTCGGAATAAATCGCAAAAAACCGCATAGTTTTTAAAAAGCTGCCGTTTTGGTTACTTCCGGTTAACGGATTTCCACATGAGGACCAAACTTCTCTGTAGAATTTCATGGCTAGCTCTGGTATTTTTTTGCAAAATCTTGTAGAAAGATGAAACCCAAAATTGATATCAAAGAAAATTTGAAACAAATCTTTAAGTAGAGTGGCTACATTAAATCAGCTAAAATTATGGGCCTATTCTTAAAATGTAAGATTGCTCTGTATCTGTAACTTTACATTTTCAGTCCACTTTGCTATTCACAAACTGTAACTTTGACATTCTGTATCTGTAACTAGCTGTCAAATCATCTGTAAGTTTATGCCGAGAGAAAACTTATCCATAAGGTTACATTTTTTAAGAAAAATGCAAAATTTTAAGAATAAAGGAAATATGTCGGACTTAATATTGTTGTATAATGGATGGGAAGAAGATTCTGAGTAAGTTAAATAAAAATACTTAGAAAGAAATGTTTATACGATTTGTTATACAGTTCAGAAGAAGCAACTGTCAGGAATCCCTATTATTCAGTTACAGTTTGTGAATACCAATTTGGAATCTAATGTAAAATTAGTATGAATCATGTGGAACATGTAAAGTTACAGTTGCAGATACATTTACATTCGTGAATAGCCCCATTAGTTTCTCTACTAATTTTATGAAGAGTAATGTTCTAACATCGTGGATAGCAACATCGATACCTCGATATATCGGCCTGTTCAACATCGAGGTTAAAACTCGATATTTTTCAACGATGCCCATGCACGATGCCCGTGCACGATGCCCGTGCACCATGCCCATGCACGATGCCCGTGCACGATGCCCATGCACGATGCACGATGCCCGTGCACGATGCCCGTGCACGATGCCCATGCACGATGCCCGTACACGATGCCCATGCACGTTGCTCGTGCACGATGCCCGTGCACCATGCCCATGCACGATGCCCGTGCACGATGCCTGTGCATGATGCCCGTGCACGATGCCCGTGCATGATGTCCGTACACGATGCCCACGCACGATGCCCGTGCACGATGCCCATGCACGATGCCCGTGCACGATGCCCATGCACGATGCCCGTGCACGATGCCCGTGCACGATGCCCGTACACGATGCCCATGCACGTTGCTCGTGCACGATGCCCGTGCACGATGCCTGTGCATGATGCCCGTGCACGATGCCCGTGCATGATGTCCGATGCACGATGCCCGTGCACGATGCCCATGCACGATGCCCATGCACGATGCCCATGCACGATGCCCGTACACGATGCCCATGCACGATGCCCATGCACGATGCCCGTGCACGATGCCCGTGCACGATGCCCGTGCACGATGCCCATGCACGATGCCCATGCACGATGCCCATGCACGATGCCCGTACACGATGCCCATGCACGATGCCCGTGCACGATGCCCATGCACGATGCCCGTGCACGATGCCCATGCACGATGCCCGTGCACGATGCCCGTGCACGATGCCCGTACACGATGCCCATGCACGTTGCTCGTGCACGATGCCCGTGCACCATGCCCATGCACGATGCCCGTGCACGATGCCCATGCACGATGCCCGTGCACGATGCCCGTGCACGATGTCCGTGCACGATGCCCGTGCACGATGCCCGTACACGATGCCCATGCACGTTGCCCGTGTACGATGCCCGTGCACCATGCCCATGCACGATGCCCGTGCACGATGCCCGTGCACGATGCCCATGCACGTTGCCCGTGCACCATGCCCATGCACGATGCGGTGCACGATGCCCATGCACGATGCCCGTGCACGATGCCCGTGCACGATGTCCGTGCACGATGCCCGTGCACGATGCCCGTACACGATGCCCATGCACGTTGCCCGTGTACGATGCCCGTGCACCATGCCCATGCACGATGCCCGTGCACGATGCCCGTGCACGATGCCCATGCACGATGCCCGTGCACGATGCCCGTACACGATGCCCATGCACGATGCCCATGCACGATGCCCGTGCACGATGCCCGTACACGATGCCCATGCACGATGCCCGTGCACGATGCCCATGCACGATGCCCGTGCACGATGCCCGTGCACGATGCCCGTACACGATGCCCATGCACGATGCACGATGCCCGTGCACGATGCCCGTACACGATGCCCATGCACGATGCCCGTGCACGATGCCCGTGCACGATGCCCGTGCACGATGCCCATGCACGATGCCCATGCACGATGCCCATGCACGATGCCCGTACACGATGCCCATGCACGATGCCCGTGCACGATGCCCATGCACGATGCCCGTGCACCATGCCCATGCACGATGCCCGTGCACGATGCCCGTGCACCATGCCCGTGCACGATGCACGTGCACGATGCCCATGCACGATGCCCGTGCACGATGCCCGTGCACGATGCCCATGCACGATGCCCATGCACGATGCCCATGCACGATGCCCGTACACGATGCCCATGCACGATGCCCATGCACGATGCCCGTGCACGATGCCCGTGCACGATGCCCGTACACGATGCCCATGCACGTTGCTCGTGCACGATGCCCGTGCACCATGCCCATGCACGATGCCCATGCACGTTGCCCGTGCACCATGCCCATGCACGATGCCGTGCACGATGCCCATGCACGATGCCCGTGCACGATGCCCGTAAAATGGCGTTTCTTTCATAAATAAATTTTGGAAATAAGGTGGATTTTTCAGGGGGATGTGGGGATAGCCAAGTCCGAAAAGGGGATAATCCCCCTCAAACGGTGATAAATGGTCAGGCTAAGCTAGAGACTTGTAATTCTGTATTTCTCACAAATGGCAAGACTAATTTCTTGAAAGGGCAAAATCGGACCATTCCGACAATTTTCTCGAAAACTTTGAGTCGTGAAAAGTTGAATATAATTTTACATAACCCATCTAATACATCAAAATCCAGTTGGACCACTCCTTCCCCTCACTCATACAAATCGATTTTTTTTCTATTTTTTCGAAGACGGTGCATTGCTAGGAATGCAACATCGTTCATAAGACCTCGAAATATCGAAAATCGATGTTTTTTTTAAGGCGACATCGATGTCAAAAAACATCGTCCTGAAAACATCGATACCTCGATGTTTTTCCGATGTTTTGAAAAAGTTAAATTTAATAAATAATTTAGCCACCTGGCGGATGCTCTACTGTGGGTGGAGTGCACCCAGGTAGGACTAACACGGTTTTAATTTTTCTTATACGTTGAACCACCAAAAACCCGTTAGTTTTCGAGATATTCGCAAAAAACTAATTTTTTGGAAATACCAGCATATCTTCATAACCGCTTCAGATACAGAGTTCTCGTAAAAGACATAAATGTAGCAAATTTTATTGTCTTCAAGTTTTGTAATACATAAGACTACTGGAAAATGGTTAGTTTCGGAATAAATCGCAAAAAACCGCATAGTTTTTAAAAAGCTGCCGTTTTGGTTACTTCCGGTTAACGGATTTCCACATGAGGACCAAACTTCTCTGTAGAATTTCATGGCTAGCTCTGGTATTTTTTTGCAAAATCTTGTAGAAAGATGAAACCCAAAATTGATATCAAAGAAAATTTGAAACAAATCTTTAAGTAGAGTGGCTACATTAAATCAGCTAAAATTAGTTTCTCTACGATGTCCATGCACGATGCCCGTACACGATGCCCATGCACGATGCCCGATGCCCGTGCACCATGCCCATGCACGATGCCCGTGCACGATGCCCATGCACGATGCCCGTGCTTGATGCCCGTGCACGATGCCCGTGCACCATGCCCGTGCACGATGCCTGTGCATGATGCCCGTGCACGATGCCCGTGCATGATGTCCGATGCACGATGCCCGTGCACGATGCCCATGCACGATGCCCATGCACGATGCCCATGCACGATGCCCGTACACGATGCCCATGCACGATGCCCATGCACGATGCCCGTGCAGGATGCCCGTGCACGATGCCCATGCACGATGCCCATGCACGATGCCCGTACACGATGCCCATGCACGATGCCCGTGCACGATGCCCATGCACGATGCCCGTGCACGATGCCCATGCACGATGCCCGTGCACGATGCCCGTGCACGATGCCCGTACACGATGCCCATGCATGTTGCTCGTGCACGATGCCCATGCACGATGCCCGATGCCCGTGCACCATGCCCATGCACGATGCCCGTGCACGATGCCCATGCACGATGCCCGTGCATGATGCCCGTGCACGATGCCCATGCACGTTGCCCGTGCACGATGCCCGTGCACCATGCCCATGCACGATGCCCGTGCACGATGCCCATGCACGATGCCCGTGCACGATGCCCGTGCACGATGCCCGTGCACGATGCCCGTACACGATGCCCATGCACGTTGCTCGTGCACGATGCCCGTACACGATGCCCATGCACGATGCCCATGCACGATGCCCGTGCACGATGCCCGTGCACGATGCCCATGCACGATGCCCATGCACGATGCCCATGCACGATGCCCGTACACGATGCCCATGCACGATGCCCATGCACGATGCCCGTGCACGATGCCCGTGCACGATGCCCGTGCACGATGCCCGTACACGATGCCCATGCACGTTGCTCGTGCACGATGCCCGTACACGATGCCCATGCACGATGCCCATGCACGATGCCCGTGCACGATGCCCGTGCACGATGCCCATGCACGATGCCCATGCACGATGCCCATGCACGATGCCCGTACACGATGCCCATGCACGATGCCCGTGCACGATGCCCATGCACGATGCCCGTGCACGATGCCCATGCACGATGCCCGTGCACGATGCCCATGCACGATGCCCGTACACGATGCCCATGCACGTTGCTCGTGCACGATGCCCGTGCACCATGCCCATGCACGATGCCCGTGCACGATGCCCATGCACGATGCCCGTGCACGATGCCCGTGCACGATGTCCGTGCACGATGCCCGTGCACGATGCCCGTACACGATGCCCATGCACGTTGCCCGTGTACGATGCCCGTGCACCATGCCCATGCACGATGCCCGTGCACGATGCCCGTGCACGATGCCCATGCACGATGCCCGTGCACGATGCCCGTACACGATGCCCATGCACGATGCCCATGCACGATGCCCGTGCACGATGCCCGTACACGATGCCCATGCACGATGCCCATGCACGATGCCCGTAAAATGGCGTTTCTTTCATAAATAAATTTTGGAAATAAGGTGGATTTTTCAGGGGGATGTGGGGGATAGCCAAGTCCGAAAAGGGGATAATCCCCCTCAAACGGTGATAAATGGTCAGGCTAAGCTAGAGACTTGTAATTCTGTATTTCTCACAAATGGCAAGACTAATTTCTTGAAAGGGCAAAATCGGACCATTCCGACAATTTTCTCGAAAACTTTGAGTCGTGAAAAGTTGAATATAATTTTACATAACCCATCTAATACATCAAAATCCAGTTGGACCACTCCTTCCCCTCACTCATACAAATCGATTTTTTTTTCTATTTTCTCGAAGACGGTGCATTGCTAGGAATGCAACATCGTTCATAAGACCTCGATATATCGAAAATCGATGTTTTTTTTAAGGCGACATCGATGTCAAAAAACATCGTCCTGAAAACATCGATACCTCGATGTTTTTCCGATGTTTTGAAAAAGTTAAATTTAATAAATAATTTAGCCACCTGGCGGATGTTCTACTGTGGGTGGAGTGCACCCAGGTAGGACTAACACGGTTTTAATTTTTCTTATACGTTGAACCACCAAAAACCCGTTAGTTTTCGAGATATTCGCAAAAACTAATTTTTTGGAAATACCAGCATATCTTCATAACCGCTTCAGATACAGAGTTCTCGTAAAAGACATAAATGTAGCAAATTTTATTGTCTTCAAGTTTTGTAATACATAAGACTACTGGAAAATGGTTAGTTTCGGAATAAATCGCAAAAAACCGCATAGTTTTTAAAAAGCTGCCGTTTTGGTTACTTCCGGTTAACGGATTTCCACATGAGGACCAAACTTCTCTGTAGAATTTCATGGCTAGCTCTGGTATTTTTTTGCAAAATCTTGTAGAAAGATGAAACCCAAAATTGATATCAAAGAAAATTTGAAACAAATCTTTAAGTAGAGTGGCTACATTAAATCAGCTAAAATTAGTTTCTCTACTAATTTTATGAAGAGTAATGTTCTAACATCGTGGATAGCAACATCGATACCTCGATATATCGGCCTGTTCAACATCGAGGTTAAAACTCGATATTTTTCAACGATGCCCATGCACGATGCCCGTGCACCATGCCCATGCACGATGCCCGTGCACGATGCCCATGCACGATGCACGATGCCCGTGCACGATGCCCGTGCACGATGCCCATGCACGATGCCCGTACACGATGTCCATGCACGATGCCCGTACACGATGCCCATGCACGATGCCCGATGCCCGTGCACCATGCCCATGCACGATGCCCGTGCACGATGCCCATGCACGATGCCCGTGCATGATGCCCGTGCACGATGCCCGTGCACCATGCCCGTGCACGATGCCTGTGCATGATGCCCGTGCACGATGCCCGTGCATGATGTCCGATGCACGATGCCCGTGCACGATGCCCATGCACGATGCCCATGCACGATGCCCATGCACGATGCCCGTACACGATGCCCATGCACGATGCCCATGCACGATGCCCGTGCAGGATGCCCGTGCACGATGCCCATGCACGATGCCCATGCACGATGCCCGTACACGATGCCCATGCACGATGCCCGTGCACGATGCCCATGCACGATGCCCGTGCACGATGCCCATGCACGATGCCCGTGCACGATGCCCGTGCACGATGCCCGTACACGATGCCCATGCACGTTGCTCGTGCACGATGCCCATGCACGATGCCCGATGCCCGTGCACCATGCCCATGCACGATGCCCGTGCACGATGCCCATGCACGATGCCCGTGCATGATGCCCGTGCACGATGCCGTGCACCATGCCCATGCACGATGCCCGTGCACGATGCCCATGCACGTTGCCCGTGCACGATGCCCGTGCACCATGCCCATGCACGATGCCCGTGCACGATGCCCATGCACGATGCCCGTGCACGATGCCCGTGCACGATGCCCGTACACGATGCCCATGCACGATGCACGATGCCCGTGCACGATGCCCGTACACGATGCCCATGCACGATGCCCATGCACGATGCCCGTGCACGATGCCCGTGCACCATGCCCATGCACGATGCCCGTGCACGATGCCCGTACACGATGCCCATGCACGATGCCCGTACACGATGCCCATGCACGTTGCCCGTGTACGATGCCCGTGCACCATGCCCATGCACGATGCCCGTGCACGATGCCCGTACACGATGCCCATGCACGATGCCCGTGCACGATGCCCGTACACGATGCCCATGCACGATGCCCGTGCACGATGCCCGTGCACGATGCCCGTGCACGATGCCCATGCACGTTGCCCGTGTACGATGCCCGTGCACCATGCCCATGCACGATGCCCGTGCACGATGCCCGTACACGATGCCCATGCACGATGCCCGTGCACGATGCCCGTACACGATGCCCATGCACGATGCCCGTGCACGATGCCCGTGCACGATGCCCGTGCACGATGCCCATGCACGATGCCCGTGCACGATGCCCGTGCACGATGCCCGTACACGATGCCCATGCACGTTGCTCGTGCACGATGCCCGTGCACCATGCCCATGCACGATGCCCGTGCACGATGCCCGTGCACGATGCCCATGCACGTTGCCCGTGCACCATGCACGATGCGGTGCACGATGCCCATGCACGATGGCCGTGCACGATGCCCGTGCACGATGTCCGTGCACGATGCCCGTGCACGATGCCCGTACACGATGCCCATGCACGTTGCCCGTGTACGATGCCCGTGCACCATGCCCATGCACGATGCCCGTGCACGATGCCCGTACACGATGCCCATGCACGATGCCCGTGCACGATGCCCGTACACGATGCCCATGCACGATGCCCGTGCACGATGCCCGTGCACGATGCCCGTGCACGATGCCCATGCACGATGCCCGTGCACGATGCCCGTGCACGATGTCCGTGCACGATGCCCGTGCACGATGCCCGTACACGATGCCCATGCACGATGCCCGTGCACGATGCCCGTGCACGATGCCCGTGCACGATGCCCATGCACGATGCCCATGCACGATGCCCGTAAAATGGCGTTTCTTTCATAAATAAATTTTGGAAATAAGGTGGATTTTTCAGGGGGATGTGGGGGATAGCCAAGTCCGAAAAGGGGATAATCCCCCTCAAACGGTGATAAATGGTCAGGCTAAGCTAGAGACTTGTAATTCTGTATTTCTCACAAATGGCAAGACTAATTTCTTGAAAGGGCAAAATCGGACCATTCCGACAATTTTCTCGAAAACTTTGAGTCGTGAAAAGTTGAATATAATTTTACATAACCCATCTAATACATCAAAATCCAGTTGGACCACTCCTTCCCCTCACTCATACAAATCGATTTTTTTTCTATTTTCTCGAAGACGGTGCATTGCTAGGAATGCAACATCGTTCATAAGACCTCGATATATCGAAAATCGATGTTTTTTTTAAGGCGACATCGATGTCAAAAAACATCGTCCTGAAAACATCGATACCTCGATGTTTTTCCGATGTTTTGAAAAAGTTAAATTTAATAAATAATTTAGCCACCTGGCGGATGCTCTACTGTGGGTGGAGTGCACCCAGGTAGGACTAACACGGTTTTAATTTTTCTTATACGTTGAACCACCAAAAACCCGTTAGTTTTCGAGATATTCGCAAAAACTAATTTTTTGGAAATACCAGCATATCTTCATAACCGCTTCAGATACAGAGTTCTCGTAAAAGACATAAATGTAGCAAATTTTATTGTCTTCAAGTTTTGTAATACATAAGACTACTGGAAAATGGTTAGTTTCGGAATAAATCGCAAAAAACCGCATAGTTTTTAAAAAGCTGCCGTTTTGGTTACTTCCGGTTAACGGATTTCCACATGAGGACCAAACTTCTCTGTAGAATTTCATGGCTAGCTCTGGTATTTTTTTGCAAAATCTTGTAGAAAGATGAAACCCAAAATTGATATCAAAGAAAATTTGAAACAAATCTTTAAGTAGAGTGGCTACATTAAATCAGCTAAAATTAGTTTCTCTACTAATTTTATGAAGAGTAATGTTCTAACATCGTGGATAGCAACATCGATACCTCGATATATCGGCCTGTTCAACATCGAGGTTAAAACTCGATATTTTTCAACGATGCCCATGCACGATGCCCGTGCACGATGCCCGTGCACCATGCCCATGCACGATGCCCGTGCACGATGCCCATGCACGATGCACGATGCCCGTGCACGATGCCCGTGCACGATGCCCATGCACGATGCCCGTACACGATGTCCATGCACGATGCCCGTACACGATGCCCATGCACGTTGCCCGTGTACGATGCCCGTGCACCATGCCCATGCACGATGCCCGTGCACGATGCCCGTGCACGATGCCCATGCACGTTGCCCGTGCACCATGCACGATGCGGTGCACGATGCCCATGCACGATGGCCGTGCACGATGCCCGTGCACGATGTCCGTGCACGATGCCCGTGCACGATGCCCGTACACGATGCCCATGCACGTTGCCCGTGTACGATGCCCGTGCACCATGCCCATGCACGATGCCCGTGCACGATGCCCGTACACGATGCCCATGCACGATGCCCGTGCACGATGCCCGTACACGATGCCCATGCACGATGCCCGTGCACGATGCCCGTGCACGATGCCCGTGCACGATGCCCATGCACGATGCCCGTGCACGATGCCCGTGCACGATGCCCGTACACGATGCCCATGCACGTTGCTCGTGCACGATGCCCGTGCACCATGCCCATGCACGATGCCCGTGCACGATGCCCGTGCACGATGCCCATGCACGTTGCCCGTGCACCATGCACGATGCGGTGCACGATGCCCATGCACGATGGCCGTGCACGATGCCCGTGCACGATGTCCGTGCACGATGCCCGTGCACGATGCCCGTACACGATGCCCATGCACGTTGCCCGTGTACGATGCCCGTGCACCATGCCCATGCACGATGCCCGTGCACGATGCCCGTACACGATGCCCATGCACGATGCCCGTGCACGATGCCCGTACACGATGCCCATGCACGATGCCCGTGCACGATGCCCGTGCACGATGCCCGTGCACGATGCCCATGCACGATGCCCGTGCACGATGCCCGTGCACGATGTCCGTGCACGATGCCCGTGCACGATGCCCGTACACGATGCCCATGCACGATGCCCGTGCACGATGCCCGTGCACGATGCCCGTGCACGATGCCCATGCACGATGCCCATGCACGATGCCCGTAAAATGGCGTTTCTTTCATAAATAAATTTTGGAAATAAGGTGGATTTTTCAGGGGGATGTGGGGGATAGCCAAGTCCGAAAAGGGGATAATCCCCCTCAAACGGTGATAAATGGTCAGGCTAAGCTAGAGACTTGTAATTCTGTATTTCTCACAAATGGCAAGACTAATTTCTTGAAAGGGCAAAATCGGACCATTCCGACAATTTTCTCGAAAACTTTGAGTCGTGAAAAGTTGAATATAATTTTACATAACCCATCTAATACATCAAAATCCAGTTGGACCACTCCTTCCCCTCACTCATACAAATCGATTTTTTTTCTATTTTCTCGAAGACGGTGCATTGCTAGGAATGCAACATCGTTCATAAGACCTCGATATATCGAAAATCGATGTTTTTTTTAAGGCGACATCGATGTCAAAAAACATCGTCCTGAAAACATCGATACCTCGATGTTTTTCCGATGTTTTGAAAAAGTTAAATTTAATAAATAATTTAGCCACCTGGCGGATGCTCTACTGTGGGTGGAGTGCACCCAGGTAGGACTAACACGGTTTTAATTTTTCTTATACGTTGAACCACCAAAAACCCGTTAGTTTTCGAGATATTCGCAAAAACTAATTTTTTGGAAATACCAGCATATCTTCATAACCGCTTCAGATACAGAGTTCTCGTAAAAGACATAAATGTAGCAAATTTTATTGTCTTCAAGTTTTGTAATACATAAGACTACTGGAAAATGGTTAGTTTCGGAATAAATCGCAAAAAACCGCATAGTTTTTAAAAAGCTGCCGTTTTGGTTACTTCCGGTTAACGGATTTCCACATGAGGACCAAACTTCTCTGTAGAATTTCATGGCTAGCTCTGGTATTTTTTTGCAAAATCTTGTAGAAAGATGAAACCCAAAATTGATATCAAAGAAAATTTGAAACAAATCTTTAAGTAGAGTGGCTACATTAAATCAGCTAAAATTAGTTTCTCTACTAATTTTATGAAGAGTAATGTTCTAACATCGTGGATAGCAACATCGATACCTCGATATATCGGCCTGTTCAACATCGAGGTTAAAACTCGATATTTTTCAACGATGCCCATGCACGATGCCCGTGCACGATGCCCGTGCACCATGCCCATGCACGATGCCCGTGCACGATGCCCATGCACGATGCACGATGCCCGTGCACGATGCCCGTGCACGATGCCCATGCACGATGCCCGTACACGATGTCCATGCACGATGCCCGTACACGATGCCCATGCACGTTGCCCGTGTACGATGCCCGTGCACCATGCCCATGCACGATGCCCGTGCACGATGCCCGTGCACGATGCCCATGCACGTTGCCCGTGCACCATGCACGATGCGGTGCACGATGCCCATGCACGATGGCCGTGCACGATGCCCGTGCACGATGTCCGTGCACGATGCCCGTGCACGATGCCCGTACACGATGCCCATGCACGTTGCCCGTGTACGATGCCCGTGCACCATGCCCATGCACGATGCCCGTGCACGATGCCCGTACACGATGCCCATGCACGATGCCCGTGCACGATGCCCGTACACGATGCCCATGCACGATGCCCGTGCACGATGCCCGTGCACGATGCCCGTGCACGATGCCCATGCACGATGCCCGTGCACGATGCCCGTGCACGATGCCCGTACACGATGCCCATGCACGTTGCTCGTGCACGATGCCCGTGCACCATGCCCATGCACGATGCCCGTGCACGATGCCCATGCACGATGCCCGTGCACCATGCCCGTACACGATGCCCATGCACGTTGCCCGTGTACGATGCCCGTGCACCATGCCCATGCACGATGCCCGTGCACGATGCCCGTGCACGATGCCCATGCACGTTGCCCGTGCACCATGCCCATGCACGATGCGGTGCACGATGCCCATGCACGATGCCCGTGCACGATGCCCATGCACGATGCCCGTGCACGATGCCCGTGCACGATGCCCATGCACGATGCCCGTGCACGATGCCCATGCACGATGCCCGTGCACGATGCCCATGCACGATGCCCGTGCACGATGCCCATGCACGTTGCCCGTGTACGATGCCCGTGCACCATGCCCATGCACGATGCCCGTGCACGATGCCCGTGCACGATGCCCATGCACGTTGCCCGTGCACCATGCCCATGCACGATGCGGTGCACGATGCCCATGCACGATGCCCATGCACGATGCCCGTGCACGATGCCCGTACACAATGCCCATGCACGATGCCCGTGCACGATGCCCGTGCACGATGCCCATGCACGATGCCCATGCACGATGCCCATGCACGATGCCCGTACACGATGCCCATGCACAATGCCCGTGCACGATGCCCATGCACGATGCCCGTGCACCATGCCCATGCACGATGCCCGTGCACGATGCCCGTGCACGATGCCCATGCACGTTGCTCGTGCACGATGCCCGTGCACCATGCCCATGCACGATGCCCGTGCACGATGCCCATGCACGATGCCCGTGCACGATGCCCGTGCACGATGCCCATGCACGATGCCCATGCACGATGCCCATGCACGATGCCCGTACACGATGCCCATGCACGATGCCCATGCACGATGCCCGTGCACGATGCCCGTGCACGATGCCCGTGCACGATGCCCATGCACGTTGCTCGTGCACGATGCCCGTGCACCATGCCCATGCACGATGCCCGTGCACGATGCCCGTGCACGATGCCCGTGCACGATGCCCATGCACGATGCCCATGCACGATGCCCGTAAAATGGCGTTTCTTTCATAAATAAATTTTGGAAATAAGGTGGATTTTTCAGGGGGATGTGGGGGATAGCCAAGTCCGAAAAGGGGATAATCCCCCTCAAACGGTGATAAATGGTCAGGCTAAGCTAGAGACTTGTAATTCTGTATTTCTCACAAATGGCAAGACTAATTTCTTGAAAGGGCAAAATCGGACCATTCCGACAATTTTCTCGAAAACTTTGAGTCGTGAAAAGTTGAATATAATTTTACATAACCCATCTAATACATCAAAATCCAGTTGGACCACTCCTTCCCCTCACTCATACAAATCGATTTTTTTTCTATTTTCTCGAAGACGGTGCATTGCTAGGAATGCAACATCGTTCATAAGACCTCGATATATCGAAAATCGATGTTTTTTTTAAGGCGACATCGATGTCAAAAAACATCGTCCTGAAAACATCGATACCTCGATGTTTTTCCGATGTTTTGAAAAAGTTAAATTTAATAAATAATTTAGCCACCTGGCGGATGCTCTACTGTGGGTGGAGTGCACCCAGGTAGGACTAACACGGTTTTAATTTTTCTTATACGTTGAACCACCAAAAACCCGTTAGTTTTCGAGATATTCGCAAAAAACTAATTTTTTGGAAATACCAGGATATCTTCATAACCGCTTCAGATACAGAGTTCTCGTAAAAGACATAAATGTAGCAAATTTTATTGTCTTCAAGTTTTGTAATACATAAGACTACTGGAAACAGGGCCGTACCGACTGGGGGGGATGGGGGGGGAGGCTCCCCCCCCAATAAGTCTTCAGTTGGGAATTTGACCTTTAGAAGTTGGGAAATCTCACTTCTTAACACTAGATTGCCCAAGGAAGTCAAGCAGTCAAGATGACTTGCTTGAACAATCTAGTGTTAAAGATGTGAGATTTCCCAAGTTGGGAAATCTCTTTAGTTGATTTTCCAAAATCCCAACTTGTCTTTTTCTACCTCACATTTTCTATTAGTGAACATACGCCTGTTTTATGACTTGTTTCTTTTTTACACATACCATTCTGCTTTGGCAACAGCGTCACAGCGAGTTGGGAGAGAATGAATAAAAGGCTTTGAAAGAGTAGACACTCGACCGTGGGAGGAGTATAATGTTCTCATCAGTTTATGGCACAGAACTATATAACATAGAACAACTGTCACCATACAAAGCTCTGCTGAAAAATTGTCCCTCTTTATCATAGTTAAACGCATCCACTGAACTGTATAATCTCGCGAAATTCAAATTTCGTCTGCCGCGAAAATCAAATTTCACAAGTTTGAGACTAACTTTAGGCGCCAACAATATTCCTAAAGTCTATTTTCCTTTGATAGCTCACGGTTTAAACCAGATGACTATATTTATTTTCATACGGTTATCTCGCTCTTACTTAACTCGTTTTGATTCACTGAACTGTATTGAAATGGGACCATTTGAGACAGCAAATCGAGCGATCTAGTATATTCGTGCTGAAACGGTGAGTTTTGAAAATATCGGCCCGATTCCAGAATCCGTCGTAGCTTTATTACGAAGAACTAACTACGTTACGAATACGAAGAAATCAGTATTCCACGATCCGAACGGAATTGAACTTAGTGGTGCCTGATTAAAATCTAATTTCGAAAAATAAATGTCTTTGTAAAAAGGTCCCTATGCAAAACTCATAAGGAATAGATTTCTGACATGCAATAGTTTCGTGAAAAATGTAACTTTCTTGACTTAAAACGAAAATTGTTATTAATAATGGATTCTGCAGCGTTTGCAACTTTGTGTCTGGAAGAAGATTTATCGAAGTGAAGGACTTTAATAGTGGAATGAAAACGACAACAAATAACGGATACTTAGGAATACTCACATTGCTCTTTTTTCTAAAATATTTCCTCTTAATGTGTTAAAAGTTACACTAATACTAAATAAACAAATAAAAATGTTAAAATTGCTGTTTGTTGTACAATTCAGGCCATATATTGAGCTAAAATCATAAGAAAATGAAGTTACGAAGCAAAAATTTTTCGTAGGTTTAGGTGTCAAAAGATCAATTGCGTCGGATTCTATGATACCAGATATTCCGATTCGTAATGTTTTCGAAATTAATTTAATTCCTTCGGATCGTGGAATACCATCTTCACGAATTCTCCGAAAATCGTAGCTACGACGGATCCTGGAATAGGGCCGTATATGTGTAATTGTTTTACCATCGGTGTTCGGATTTTTTAAACAAATGAATAGCTACGAATGAGCGCAAATTCAGCCAGCTAAAACTGGTGAAAAACGTTCTAAGGGTGACTATGGGAGACGAAAGACTGAGTTCTTTAATGATACTACACAGCGAAAAAGACCTAACTGATACAATTGACCTTACGAAATTTGTTTCGGCATGGGCAAAGTTAAAGGAAAGACGAATCCATGTACTATAAATTAGATATGTACAGACTCTAGTTGAAGTCATCTTCAACGGTTATCTTTTCTCTCAAGGGTCGCATAAGATTATTAGTGTTTACCCTTTATTTAATTGTATGTGAAAAATAAAAAAAAATTACAATATGTTAACATAACCATTATTCTTTATTATAATTTCTGGTCAGAGATTCTGGGCAAGGAAAAGGAATTTTTATTAGGTACATCCTAGTTAGGAAAAATCAGATGTTCGAGTTGGGAAAATTGAGATGTCTCCCCCCCCCAATCCAGAGCCTTCGATACGGCCCTGACTGGAAAATGGTTAGTTTCGGAATAAATCGCAAAAAACCGCATAGTTTTTAAAAAGCTGCCGTTTTGGTTACTTCCGGTTAACGGATTTCCACATGAGGACCAAACTTCTCTGTAGAATTTCATGGCTAGCTCTGGTATTTTTTTGCAAAATCTTGTAGAAAGATGAAACCCAAAATTGATATCAAAGAAAATTTGAAACAAATCTTTAAGTAGAGTGGCTACATTAAATCAGCTAAAATTAGTTTCTCTACTAATTTTATGAAGAGTAATGTTCTAACATCGTGGATAGCAACATCGATACCTCGATATATCGGCCTGTTCAACATCGAGGTTAAAACTCGATATTTTTCAACGATACCTCGATGTTTTGCAAACATCGAGGTATCGTTAGCATCCCTATGCGCAATCTGTTGTATTTGATTCATGGGTCTCGGTGCATTCTTTGTAATAGTGGTTGTGCGTACGGAGTGTTTTTTTTTATTTATTTCCATTGAGTCGTATGAAAATTTCTTGCCGATGACGTCACAGCCAGAAGCAACTGAGCTGTCAAACAGACCTGTGTATAATTCGGCCATGGATTTGTAGTTAGTTTGTTTCAGATTTTCGGTGCAAGAGGATGTCATTCAAAAATTTATTAGATTTGTAATGAGGTTTTGAATGCCGAGTAGCAAATGCTTCGAGTTCAGGTTGTGGTGGTTTCGACGTGGTGGTGGTTGTACAGAGACAGTTATCTTGGAGACCCCTGCTGTAAAAATTTGGTCTTCCTATCAATTTTCTAACCAGGAGCTTTGGTCGAAAAACATAATCGCTTATGTCCCAATAATAATGTATTACACATTCAATAAACACTTAACTTTAGTTACATGTCACCTATGTGGTTTTTTCCTTAATATTTTATAAAATAAAAGATCGTTTAAGTCTACTATAGCACGGATTTATAGCCCTTATAAAAGCAATTAATTTAATGAAAATCCGGATCCAGTTATCATTCAAACTTTTTTCAGAAAATGATTTTCATCTTTGTACTCCGATTACTCAAAATCGCAATTTTCGACATAAGCGGTTATTGCTTGTGGCCACAGATATATATTAAGCCAATCGTCGTTATGGGGGTTTTAGTCCCGAGACTTTCAATTGTTGAAACGATATCCTAATTCGATTTTCGCTCTGAAATTCGATGCTTTGCCAGTCAATCCTAGTGTTCTTTACGATAATAAATTAGATAGTTTTAGGACCTGGGTAAATTAACTCAAACTAAATTTATTTATACCAAACAAATTTGTATTTTTCATCTTACTGATATTAATAATATAACTGATATACCATTTATGTACATCGATTCAACTAATTTCAGAAAGCTCAAAAATTAATTTTAAAAACATAACAAAAGCTATAATTGCCAATCTGGCAATTATTGAAAACCCGTATGGTGATTTAATTGAACGGCGTATCAAAATTTCATTTGAATTCAAATTTTCCAATAAGATTTTTTTAAAACTTGTTCCAATCGGATTTTGATGTATGGGAGTTTTATGTAGAATAATATTCTAAATAACTTTTGTTCTTGCACTTTTTTGATAACATGTACTGTTTTTGAGATATTTGCAAAAAACGTTTTCGTTCGTATGGGGGGTACCCCCCCTAATGGTCCAATTTTGCCCATTAACGAACTTAGCCTCGCATTTTACGAAAAACGAATCTGCGCAAAATTTCAAGTCTCTAGCTCAATCCGTGCGCCCGCAATCCGCCCCACAGACAGACGGACAGACAGACGGACGGACATGCAAAATTCAATTTTTTAAAAGCTTTTATTTAGCTCGCTATCTTGTTTGTTTGTCTGTTTGTCAGATCAAATCTTGCAACCCAATTTTGACCCACTTCCACTTGTCCGATTGACTTGAAATTTTGCACACTTATATAAGTCCGATGACAATACAATATTTTCACTACTTCGTCCTTATAAGGATAACGGAAGGTCCTGTAAGGATAACGTGATTATCCTTTTCTCCAAATTTTCCGGAAAAAAATCTATCCTGGGGGTTTTTGGCGTCGCTGAATCCGAATCTGTCATTAAAAAGTCAGTAAGGATAACGGAAGGTCCTGTAAGGATAACGTGATTATCCTTTTCTCCAAATTTTCCGGAAAAAAAATCTATCCTGGGGGTTTTTGGGGTCGCTGAATCCGAATCTGTCATTAAAAAGTCTGTAAGTATAACGGAAGGTCCTGTAAGGATAACGTGATTATCCTTTTCTCCAAATTTTCCGGAAAAAAATCTATTCTGGGGGTTTTTGGGGTCGCTGAATCCGAATCTGTCATTAAAAAGTCTGTAAGGATAACGGAAGGTCCTGTAAGGATAACGTGATTATCCTTTTCTCCAAATTTTCCGGAAAAAAATCTATTCTGGGGTTTTTGGGGTCGCTGAATCCGAATCTGTCATCAAAAACTCTGTAAGGATAACGGAAGGTCCTGTAAGGATAACGTGATTATCCTTTTCTCCAAATTTTCCGGAAAAAAATCTATCCTGGGGGTTTTTGGGGTCGCTGAATCCGAATCTGTCATTAAAAAGTCTGTAAGGATAACGGAAGGTCCTGTAAGGATAACGTGATTATCCTTTTCTCCAAATTTTCCGGAAAAAAAATCTATTCTGGGGTTTTTGGGATCGCTGAATCCGAATCTGTCATTAAAAAGTCTGTAAGGATAACGGAATGTCCTGTAAGGATAACGTGATTATCCTTTTTCTCAATTGTTCCGGGAAAAAATATATTCTGCGGGTTTTGGGGTTCGCTGAATACGATTCTCAAGTTAAAAAGCCTGTAAGGACATCTCAAATGTAAAGCTATATATTCGAAGACTAAAAAGAACAAAATAAAAAAAAATAAAAAAAATTTTTTTAAAAAAAGCTTTTATTAAAAAAAATGCACTAAAAAGAAAAAAATAATTTTCTGGACGCTGTGTATCACAAATATAAAAGCTTTTAAAAAGCGAGATAAAGCATAAAACAATAAAATAAACATTTATCTCGCTTTTTAAAAGCTTTTATATTTGTGATACACAGCGTCCAGAAAATTATTTTTTTCTTTTTAGTGCATTTTTTTTAATAAAAGCTTTTTTTAAAAAAATTTTTTTTATTTTTTTTTTTTTATCATTCTAAACACACTGGTGTAATTCATTTTTGTGTGTGATGACGGGATCTTGGCGTTACAAACGGTAAGGCAAAGTTAATTACCCTTTGGTTTCACCATACGGGTATAAATATTGGGATGCGTATTTAGTTGCAATTTGAAAGTAGTCGGTATACTATGCGATTACAATATTCTCTAATTTCAGCGATAAATACTTTAAAATAAAACAAAAATGACAATTTCTTTTTTGCATTTGGGAAAAAAGTATTTAAACTTAGAAGCATAGCCCATATAATTGTTAATTTTAACAAGTTTTTATTGAGTAATGATACAAGGTGGTATACTAATGGAGAATTGCTTCAATCCGATACAATAAAAAAAATGAGAAATTATGTATCTAGGATCGTACCTAACATTAAAACATCCTCATATTCACAAAAAAATGTTGTACGGCATTAGATACTAACAACTTAAAACGAATAGATCAGCCATGGGCAAAGTGTGGCCTTTTTGGCCCAGTTTGAGAGAATCGAAATAATACAATTGCAACTGGGCCAAATTTAGTATCATGCTTACACAGTGCTTGTAACTCTCTACTTTCACAGCGATGAGCGAAAACACATCACAGCCATCGGTCGCTCTGAGTTGTTTTCATGTCATTCGCCATCAGGCACTCCACTAAGTAGGTTGTGTTTGTTATTTGCGCATATACACTGAAATAAATATGAAGCGTTTCTATAATAATAGAAACTTCAAAGATCAATGGGAGGAGGATTTTTTTTTGTAGAAATCCCTGGACAGGCCGTACAATGCTTGGTTTGTTTTCTTAAGCTTTCCCACATCAAAAAATATGCAATGCAAAGGCATTATGTAGCCAAGCACAAAAGGGATTTTGATTTTGATGGTGAAAGGAGAAAATTAATTTTTGCAAAATTAAAAGAAGACTTTCTAAAGAAAACTACATGCACTGCTAATGTTATACCAGAGCAGAAAACTAAGTCATGTAATTCGAAAGCAATAAAAAAAGCTTCGTTTGTAGTCAGTTTAAAAATCGCACAGCACAATAAATGTTTCAGCGACGGGACTTTATAAAAGACATTTTCTCACAGTGTACTCGATTTTCTGAAGTCTATTTTGTCTTGTTGGTATATGTTTGGCCCGTTTTAATTTTCTCTTGCCCACGTCTGGAATAGATTCTGCGTTTAATACACCTTTGCTATCGACTACACAAAGAAATCTTTGTAAATTTTTAGTAGTAGTTAATTGGACTCAAATTACGCCTACTTTTTTAATAGTTATATTAAATGATATATTTAAGATAGTTTATCCCATTGCGTTTGAATTAGTTGGATCGAATTTAAATAATGAAGCTGTAAAAATTTTGAATGTATTTTACAAATTGTTGCTGAGAATTGCGTAAGTAGATGTGATTCGGTAAAATATTTAAGGCAATATATTTGTACCATGGTTGAGTTGTTAGTAGCATTTGGAAATGGTAATTTCACAACCCTACAGTTAGATTGCATTGAAGACATTTCCAGCAAAATACCTGGGGGTAAAATATGTACAGTAAAATTTAACAAATACTGTTCAAAAGAAAGCTTAACCGTGTACGCAACGGACCAAATAAATTTAACAATTCCGAACGTAAAATGGATAGATGATTTCTTCCTATTAATTGCCACTAAATAAACATGATCGAAGAATTTAAATGCCAAAATTGCATACAATTTTGAAACCGCGCAAATCACATTGATTGAATGGATATAAATTCAGTTATTTATAATATTAGTTACTTTGCTATATCTTTTATAACTTCTCATGGTAATTTAGTGTTCAATAGTTCATGTAATTCTCATTTCCATTTTTTAAAAATCAATTCAACAAATTTTGGAAAATATTTTATATAAAATTCAGCAAGATTTTGTAATAAATTTCTTAAATTCGAGCATAAATCCAATTTAAAAAAAGCTTTGTGCCATCAGTTGGAGATTCTCTCTTTCAATTAGATGGGGGAAACCATAAAGTTACATTGTAAAATATTCTAATGAACCAGATTTAATGTGCTTAAATTTAAATTGTATTTTAGTCAAGTCATTACAATTTTTGACAACCAGAAATTAAGGTAAGCATGTGTAGATAAAAACGAATTTGAAAAAGTTCTTATTTGAAATTACATACTGGTAATGCAGAATTAAATTTATATTATTAAGAACAATAAACCAATGTTTCAGATGAAGAAAACTTGCATATGACTGCTTGATGGAAATTTTTTCAAATATGTTAAAGAGAAGTCAACACCATCCAAAACCGTCGGCATTTGTGTAAATGTTACAAAAAGAAAATTTTATATAAACAAATTTGGTAGGTTATTAACAACAATGCGACGAGGAAGACCCAAAATTGGGATGCAAAACTGGAGGACATTTTTACCAGAAGCATAGTTTAGAGATATATACAGTGAGTGTAAAAAGTCAGCGTACAGTGACGATTTTTGAATAAAATACTAAATATAGCAAACGCTGTATTTATTTTTCAAATTCTGGTTATAAGATTTTGTTGCCTGGACAATTCTTTACAAATCTGTAAAAAAAATAATTAAAAAAATAATAATTTATTACTTAAATTTATTACTTTAACTAAAAATATGCTTTTTTAAGAGCGCAAAAAGTCAGCGTACAGCTATTAAAACAACCAATAAATATGGGCTAATTTACCGTTAGTATTTAGTTGGGTATCCATTAGATCGAATTACTGCTTGAAGTTGCCTGGGCATCGATTCTACCAACTTCCGGGGTTATTTTTGCCCAATTCTTCTTGCAACACCGCCTTAAGCGTTTTCTCGCTAGTAATAGTGTGGCTGCGGATTTTCTTGTCAAGTAAGTCCCATAGATGTTCGAGGGGGTTTATATCAGGAGAATGGGCTGGCGTTTAGAAATATTTGGGAGTGTTGTAGAGCAGCCATAAGCGTGTATTGAGTGATCTATGCTTCAAATCGTGATCCTGCACAAACACAAACGTGTCCTTAGTCCCATTTCTTCAGCGCTAGCATGTAAATTTTATTTTTATTTGTCAATATACACATACTGGTCCATAACCTCATCAATAAAATGCAGCCTACCCACCCTCCGCCCCGCTCATGCCGTCCCATACCCAGACTCCATACTTGAGGTTTTCCTTTTGAAACTCCATATTCTTTTTACGCCACAAAATTGGCCTTTCTTCCGATTGGAAAATGTTAAATTTACTCTCGTCAGTAATATTTACTATTTACTGACTAATATTTACTGACGAGAGTAAATTTAACATTTTCCAATCGGAAGAAAGGCCAATTTTGTGCCGTAAAAAGAATATGGAGTTTCAAAAGGAAAACCTCAAGCATAGAGTCAGGGTATGGGGCGGCATGAGCGGGGCGGAGGGTGGGTAGGCTGAATTTTATTGATGAGGTTATGGACCAGTATGTGTATATTGACAAATAAAAATAAAATTTACATGCTAGCGCTGAAGAAATGGGACTAAGGACACGTTTGTGTTTGTGCAGGATCACGATTTGAAGCATAGATCACTCAATACACGCTTATGGCTGCTCTACAACACTCCCAAATATTTCTAAACGCCAGCCCATTCTCCTGATATAAACCCCCTCGAACATCTATGGGACTTACTTGACAAGAAAATCCGCAGCCACACTATTACTAGCGAGAAAACGCTTAAGGCGGTGTTGCAAGAAGAATTGGGCAAAAATAACCCCGGAAGTTGGTAGAATCGATGCCCAGGCAACTTCAAGCAGTAATTCGATCTAATGGATACCCAACTAAATACTAACGGTAAATTAGCCCATATTTATTGGTTGTTTTAATAGCTGTACGCTGACTTTTTGCGCTCTTAAAAAAGCATATTTTTAGTTAAAGTAATAAATTTAAGTAATAAATTATTATTTTTTTAATTATTTTTTTTTACAGATTTGTAAAGAATTGTGCAGGCACAAAATCTTATAACCAGAATTTGAAAAATAAATACAGCGTTTGCTATATTTAGTATTTTATTCAAAAATCGTCACTGTACGCTGACTTTTTACACTCACTGTAGTTAGGAAACGCGAGAGAAATTTTTTCTTGAAGAAGAGTACGTTGTCGTCTGTTTCATTTGCTTTGTAAAGACACTAATTGCTTTTGTGTGAGAAATGCAAAACTCTCGGGATATTTCGTATTGTCGGCAGAACATTCCGTAAAATGTTCCTTGCCAGGCATTTTTTCTGTTTAAGCAACGTAACAAGTGAAATAAAAGTGTTTTTTTTGCTAAAAAATCCTATCGCCATTCCCAGTTGAAGAAATTGTGAAAGGCCGCTGTCGGCCCTTGTGTATGTGTTGGTCCAATATTTTGGTTTGTTCTGTGCGAGTATTACAAAATGATTTTTTTCAACAAGTCTATTTGAGCTAAATGATAAAAAGAGAGAAATGATGCTGTCGACTACGGAATGATGCTGTCGACTACTTCTTTCTACAGGCGGCAAACGGAAAACCACGTTTGTGTCTTATCTTTAGTAAGTCTCTAATCTTTGCCAAAAGCCAATAAATCTCTCTCTCTCTCTCCCGCGAGAGAGAGAGAGATTTATTGGCTTTCGGTAAAAATTAATAAATTTTTAAATAGAAATAGCGAATGCAACAAGTAAAATCAGATAAAAACCCGACGAATTATGAAATTGTGTGAAGTGATTGTGGAGTTATCAGAAATGTAATACGCAAAACAAATTAGAATTTGGATCGATCATGTTAAACCAAAACTAGTGGAACAAAAAGTATGATTTTTTACTAGCTTTTATTTGGCTTGCCTTCGTGTTTGTCTGGCTGTCAGATTCAAATCTTGCAATCCAATTTTGACCCACTTCCACTCATCCGATTGAGCCTGTTCAGATTGGTTGAAATAATCCGCCTAATTCTGAAAGAAACTGGCAACATTAGGGCAAGGTGAGGAAGTGGAACTGAGTCCTGAGTCCCACTTCCTCACCTTGCCTAAATGTTGCCAGTTTCTGTCAGAATTAGGCGAACTATTTCAACCAATCTGAACATGGTCATTGACTTGAAATGTTGCACACATAGGCTGCGTTCAGACGCAGTGGAAACTGGTTGACTTCACCAAGTTTCCACTCGATTTTACGGGCCAGACGCTATCGGGTGTATGCTGGGAATTCACCTGCTGGCTAGGCCGAGTGAACTTGGTTGAAAACACATACACACATAGAGTTCAATGGTGGGGGTTCACAAAATTTTTCTTGCTACACGCACACATTGACACAGCATGTGTAAATACACTGCAGCGCAAAAGTTGAAAAACACTACGTGAGAACGCA
Organism: Chrysopilus asiliformis; assembly: GCA_964034945.1. NCBI lineage: Eukaryota > Metazoa > Arthropoda > Insecta > Diptera > Rhagionidae > Chrysopilus > Chrysopilus asiliformis. Next base: position 85,636,581 of record OZ035962.1, on the reverse strand, counting down.
AGCAGGTTTTTTCACCCAGAGTAACTTGGTTGACTTCAACCAGTTTCAACCTCGTCTGAACGCAGCCATACGTAGTTCCGATGACAATACAATATTTGGGAGTTTTTAGGATCGTTGAATCCGATTCCGCAATTAAGAAGTCGATAAGGATAACAGAAGATCCTGAAAGATAACGTGATTATTCTATTCCTCTCATTTTCAGGAAAAAAAATCCCATTTGGGGGTTTTTGGTATCACTGAATCCGATTCCGACATTAAAAATTTTGTAAAGATAGCGGAAGGTTCTGTAAGAATCACGTGATTATCGTTTTCCGTTTTTTCGTTTGGGATTTTTAGTCTTACTAATCAAATACTAAATAACTAACAAGGATAAAATAAAAACATAACAAAAGCTATAATTGCCAATCTGGCAATTATTGAAAACCCGTATGGTGATTTAATTGAACGGCGTATCAAAATTTCATTTGAATTCAAATTTTCCAATAAGATTTTTTTAAAACTTGTTCCAATCGGATTTTGATGTATGGAAGTTTTATGTAGAATCATATCCTAAATAACTTTTGTTCTTGCACTTTTTTGATAAGATGCACCGTTTTCGAGATATTCACAAAAACCGTTTTCGTCCGTATGGGGGGTACCCCCCCTAATGGTCTATTTTTGCCCATTAACGAACTTAGCCTCGCATTTTACGAAAAACGGATCTGCGCAAAATTTCAAGTCTCTAGCTCAATCCGTGCGCCTGCAATCCGCGCCACAGACAGACAGACGGACGGACAGACAGACAGACAGACGGACGGACAGACAGACAGACGGACGGACATGCAGAAATTAATTATTTTTATCATTCTAAACACACTGGTGTAATTCATTTTTGTGTGTGATGACGGGATCTTGGCGTTACAAACGGTAAGGCAAAGTTAATATACCCTTTGGTTTCACCATACAGGTATAAAAAAATAAAGTGAATCAAACGAAAAATTTAAATATGAATGATTTTTTAAAATATGAACGGATTTTTTTTTCTAAGATGTGTGCCTTTGATAGAAGACGGAAGTTTTATTGGGAAGCTTCAGTGAAAAAAAAATTGCAAAATTTTGATTTAAATTTTTGTCAGCTAAATCGCTGAATTGCTGGGAAACTTCGATTTCATTTTTATGGGTTTGCTGGGTACGTGCACTGTTTTGACACTTGGTAGATTACGATAACTTCACATCGGTACTTTCTTTTCTCGTTTGACAGTTTGTTTTTGTGAGGCCGATTTTTGCAAAAGGAAAATTTCTGGTGTAGAAATGGGTTTTCGGTTATTTAATTAATTTGGAGTGAATTCCACAGCAAATTCTTGGAAATGGCAAACAGTTACGAAGTGCCGACATGGTGAGTAAATTTTTAGTAGACTTTAAATTCTTTGCTTCTCAATTTACTGTTGTCCACAAAAGGGCAGGGAAACCGCCGACAGGACTGCATCTGGATGTCCTGAAGGATGACAAACTGATTCAGAAGCTTATGATTGACGAGAAGAAGTGCTATTTGTTCGGCCGTAACACACAAATGAACGACTTTTGCATCGATCATGCGAGTTGCTCTCGCGTTCACGCGGCTTTTATTTACCACAAACATTTGAATATCGCGTACTTGGTGGATTTGGGATCGAGTAAGTTTGATTATTCCAATTGAATTCCTTGATTCGTCCTTTTTCGTAGCGCACGGAACATTCATTGGGACTTTGCGGTTGGAAGCCCATAAGCCGACGCAACTACAGTTAAATTCAACTTTTCATTTTGGGGCCTCGACGCGGCGGTACATTTTGAGGGAGCGCCCCTCAGCGGGGCTCAGGTCGAATATTATGGAGGATATACCAATGGCTGAATCGACTGAAGGCACCCTGCTTGGATTGCCCGAAAGCCAAACTGAATTAGATGTGAGCGATTAGAAAAAGTTCAACAAATGAGCACTTTTTAAAAACATTTTTGATTGTAGAACCTTACTGAGTACAATACTGCACATAATCGAAGAATATCAATGCTAGGAATAAGTGACGATAGCTTAAGAAAGGTATATTAATCGCATGAATCGTGAAAATTGATTTCGGTTGCGAAATTCTTACAGAATACGAATAAAACACCTCGTAAACGACGTGGAGTGACCTTTAACGAAGAGGAAATCGTCATAAATCCTGAGGACATCGATCCGAATGTTGGTCGTTTTAGAAATTTAATCCAGACCACGGTTGTACCATCGAAAAGGTTAAAACTCGAGAATAGCATAGGAATTCCGACCACTTCGACGGTGCTGAGTCCAACAAACGACATGAAACATCTTCATCCCTCCACTTTAGTGCCCCATTTGTACCAAGGAATTCCTGCTGCCGAGCACACCCCATCGAAATTGAATTCAAGCATGGACGTTGATGTCACTCCAATTGCGATGGGCAGTAAATTGGGGCTACTGCTTCCGAATCCCGCGCCAGAAGTCGCCCCGGCCGATGAACCAGCCACGAATGTTCAATTTGCCGCTAGTTCAAAGGGTAAATTAGCAATTGATTGAAATTTGTCTCAACAAAAACAATAATTTCGATCACTTTTAGCGACTCGTTTTGATGATCACACTATGATCGAGGGTGGTGCGGGCGAGCCACAGAAGAAAAAATACGCAAAAGAGGCCTGGCCTGGCAGGAAGCCAATGTTGGGGGCACTCTAACAGTACAATAATAAGTTTTTTCCTTAGAATATATCTGTTAGAATAGATTTGTAAAGTAGCTTCAGTCGATTTTCAGGCGAGCCCAAATTGATCTGTGTGTTAATGTAAATACAGATCAGTTTGGCTTCGCCTCAAAATCCACTTAAGCTACTTAAATTCATTACCACAGATATTCGAGTGTGAATTATATTTGATAATGAGTTTAAGTAAAGTTTCTCATTTACCATTAGGTTAGATTTCGTCTGTATCTTAGAAGTATTCATAAGGTAAAAGTATAAAATTCCTTTCCTGTAACACAGAGGAACCTTAATTTCAGTTGATAAATAACGCTTGTAGAATGGCAGGGGGGCACTAGCAGTCTGCAAGAAATTCTTTTAAAGATCGAGAAGGGGAGAAACTAAGAGCGCAATAGAGTACGTTAGAGCTAAACTTCTCTAACGTACTCTATTGCGCTCTATGTTGGAGCTAAACTTCAGGCCAATCGGCTCGGTAGTTTCCCCGCGAAAGGGTAACATAGAGGAAGAGCTAAGTTTCGAGATTACTTTACCCCCTTCCCTTACTCCCCCCACCTCTCGGGCTACTTTTTAATGGGTCTTTGTTGGACCTGGACCCCCGACGAACATCTATGCCAAATTTCAGGCCAATCGGCTCGATAGTTTCCCCGCGAAAGAGCAATATAGAGGGAAGACTAAGTTTCGAAATCACTTTACCCCCTCCTCTTACTCCCCCCACCCCTCTCGCTACTTTTCCGTATGCCTATGTCGGAACCAGAACTAACACAGACACTCATGCCAAATTTCAAGTCAATCGGTTCAGCCGTTTTTGCGTGAAAGAGGAACATACAGACAGACAGACACCAACTCAATTATATATATTAGTATGATCAGTATGATTTATGCTATCCTGCAGCCATGATGACCAAAATTATGAGCATGATAGGCAATACTTACATTTGTTTCAATCTCCCAGCCATTTAAATATTCCATTCACACCAAACTCCCGCCTCTCCGACTTATGTATCTTCCCTTACGGCCCCTGCATATGAGGGCTGTTAAAAAACATAATTTCCTGGAACTTGGTGAGAATCGTGTACCCGGTTCTTATCACCAGCCTTAGCGGAAACTGGAGCTTTGTTTTTCACCTTTTTATCCGAAGTAAGTGGTAAAATAAAGCATTATACTCCAGATGTGGATTTAGACAAGCTGAGGCCCTAGGCGCAGGGTTTTTCCATATATATTAAAGCCAAATACCTCTGACTCACTAATTTATTACAGTATCTCTCGAACCACTAAACCGATTGCAATGAAATTTTCATCTGACCTCATAGGTGCTTGCTAAGAAACAGTATTACAAAATTTGAAACAGAAGGTCCTGTAACGATAATGCAAATCACTTTTCTAGCATTTTTCCTCCGAAAAACTGGCGTTCGGGGACTTCGAGCCGCTGATTACAAATATGGTGTTAAAATTTCAAAATTTGAGTCATGTCAGGATAACCCAAATATCCTTTCTCTCATGTTTTCTCCAAAAAACTGGAACTAGTGGGTTTTAGTGGAATCTGGAGTTCTGGTGAAACGAGAGGTCCTGAAGGCATGATGATTTTTTTCAAAAGTTTTAAGTTATTTCTTGGTTTTTTTTGGTGCAGACTTATGCGAAAAACTTGAACCCGGTAACGACGGGTATGCAAGCTCGTACTTTATATGAGAATCACTTAGTAAATCGTTTATAACTCATCGAACCAATTGTCAGACCCAAAAATGAATTACACCAGTGTTTGGTATGACAAAAGATTTGTATTTCCACCATTCGATAACACTACCTCTCGAAGGAAGTAAGCTAGAGAATTTTTCATGGATAATTTACCCATAGAAAGTAAAGCTAAATTCATGAACGGACAAAATCGGATCATTCTTTCCCTCCTTCCACGAACAAGTGGTTTTAAAAAAATTATCCTCATTAGAAGCCGCAGGGGCAGGGGGAAGGAATGGTCAGATTTTCCATCTAAAACATCCAATATTTTTCCAGAAAAAAATCAATTTGAAATTAATTGAAAACATTTCAAGTCTCAAACTCTGTAAATTCGATGAGAAAACACGAAAAAAAAATCATTACGCGATTTTTTTTAATGGAAACCCGACGTTGTTGGGCCAGTTACAAATGTTTATTAGAATAATTAATTACAAGACGATGAAAATTACATTTAACCATAATTTAATGTGTCAATTTCTGCTTCCTGGCCAATTCTAACTGTGCAGCGGCCACATTTTGCATGCCCTCTTCAACGGTGCTGATGTTATTCTTCCAAGATAGTAGCAAATCGCGCAATTGTTGCCACTGTGCCTTGCCGAAAGTCCGATGCATAGTGCTGGAGATGTGAACTTTGCGATTCGCCTGATCCAATCGAGCACGCACGAGTTTCGTCTTCAACACCTCAATGATGAAGGGCTCCACTTCGTTTTCCTCGATCAGCAGTTCGGCCTGAAGCTGTTTGAATGTCATCTCGGGATTACTCTCGGCCAATTGCATGAATGTCAACAGACGCATCTTTTTCATGTTTTGTTCGTGGTTGAGACCCTGCGAGGTCACGAATTCCTTGTGATTCTCGTAGAATGTCAAGTAGGTCTGCAACTTTTCGGACACAAAGACGGACAGCAGATCGTGGATGAGTTCGCCTTCCAGGAATCCCACCGGCTTCAGGGATAGCAGTGGATCCAACAAAAATGTATTCGGGTCTGCCAAAGCAGTGACTATGCATTTCATAGCGTCTTCACGAGCAACGGAAGCGTTGTCTGCTGTGTAGGTGCCCAAAAGTTCAATCATTACCTTGGAGGCTAATTCGCTGTTGGCATCTTTTAGAACATCGTGCAATAGGCGGTACAGTTTTTGCTGTTGTTCACTGGAAGGGGGACACTGAGCGAATTGCATCTTCAGCTGGTCAACTCCGGCAAAGACTTCCCTCACCTGATCGACTTGCTTAGCGACCTGCACCAAGTGATAGTAGACATGGTACCGAAGAGGTGACGCAGACTCCAAGTTGTTGAACAGGCGCCACAAGCTCTGCAGGCACACTTTGCCCAATGGAATGTCTGGAGCTTTGGTTAGTTTTTCACAGAACGCTAGGACGATGTTCTCTCCGCGTTCCAGCTGAATCTGAAATGGTATTTATTAGCTAGATGCGAAAATGCCAGTAAAATTTGCCACGACATACAGAAACCATAATCGAGACGATGCTGTTGAGAATTGCATCGATTTCCGTTGGATCGCCATCCTTGAAGCAAACGTCGCAGACTCCGATAATCTTGTGCAAGTCGTCCTCGATTCCTTTGGTGGACTTTTCCTGCGAAATCTCAGCGCCGAGGCTTTTAAGGTATTTGCGAAGTTCCTGGGCCTGAAAAACACAAACTCTAAATCAATTCTAACCTCACTTACGCAAAATTTGAATTTTCTGGGTAAAAACGGGGAAATGAATGCCGAATTCACATTATTTTGGATACTTACTTGGTCCTCCAGGGACAGATCTATGAATACAGCCGGCCCTTGCATTGTTTTAATTGATTTTTACAAAAATTCTTCCGACTTTGTACCACACTTCGAACAACTCACGAGAAAGAGACGGACTCTGAAGCGAAAGGGAAATGTAGTGGTGGGTGCGTTTAAAGGGTTGTTTCGGTTTTGAAATGGTGGCGGAAAATTTTTGAGTTTTTACGATAATTTTAATAAAAGGCTATTGATTTTGCAATGTGACGTGGAAATTAGTTTCTCTGCTATACAAAATGAACAAATAGATTAAAAAAGAATCGAAAAGCAAAAAAAATCGTGTTTCTCAAAGTTTCTTATGTTTTTACATTGTTCCAAGAAACGTCAAAACGATGAACGTCAATGGGATTTCCTATTCTCAAAACAGGCAATACTATAAAGTGACGGATTGTGGCTGATTGCTGGTTTATTTTCGAAAAAAAGGTTGTTTTTAAATCTGTTCAGGATCAAAAACGTAGAGGTAGTAAACTATTTAATTTTCTTTAGCCCCACAATATCTGGATTTCTCTGATTTCAGAATTTATTGAACAATGGCGAAAAGAACTCAACCAACGTGGCAGAAACCAGCGCCGGAAGAAAACCCTCCCACATTGCGACTGTTCAACAGTTTAACGCGGCAGAAAGAGGAATTCGTTCCGCTGGACAAAAACAATGTGAAATGGTACAGTTGCGGCCCCACTGTTTACGACGCTTCGCACATGGGACATGCCAGGTACTTCTAAAGAATTGCATCATTTGTTCTCAAAATGGTCTGATTTGGTGTTTGTTTTTTAGGTCCTACATATCCTTCGATATCCTGCGAAGAGTCCTCAGCGACTACTTTGGGTACAACGTCCAGTATGTAATGAATATAACGGACATCGATGATAAAATCATAAGGCGGGCGAGGCAGAATTATTTGTACGAAAACTACGTGAAAAAAGGGAAATCTTTGGAAAAACTTCTGGCCGATCAAAACGAGGTTTTCAACCAATTCCAGCAAACACTGGCAAAAACTACTGATCCTGATAAGAAGGCAATGATGAATCGAACTCTTGACTTAATGACGAAGTCCATTGACAATTTGAGTGCAGCGGTTGCTTCCGGAGTTCGAGAAAATATCGAAAATGCTCAGCACAGATTCCTGCGGGATGCGAAGGATCCAATTTGCGATTGGTTGGATAGCAAGGAAGGCTCAACGGTAAACGAGAATTCCATATTTGAATCACTTCCGCGATACTGGGAGGATCAGTTCCACAAAGACATGGAGGCACTGAATGTAATTTACTTGATTGCGTCATTTTATCAGCGATGACCTCAATTGTATTTCATTTTCAGATTCTCCCACCGGATGTGCTTACCCGAGTTAGTGAATACATTCCACAAATCGTCACTTTCATTCAGAAAATCATCGACAATGGATTGGGCTACGAAGCTAACGGCTCGGTTTACTTCAATGTCAGTGAATTTGACCGTCGCAGTCAGCATTCTTACGCAAAATTGGTTCCGGAAGCCTACGGAGATACAAAGTCGCTCCAGGAGGGCGAAGGTGATCTTTCACTGGCGGAAGATCGACTTTCAGAGAAGAAATCGCCCAATGATTTCGCCTTGTGGAAGGCGAGCAAAGCGGGAGAGCCATGGTGGAATAGTCCTTGGGGCCAAGGTCGACCTGGTTGGCATATTGAGTGTTCCGCAATGGCGTCAGATGTTTGCGGTCCAATGCTAGACATTCACACTGGCGGAATTGATTTGAAATTTCCCCATCACGACAACGAGTTGGCACAATCGGAAGCGCACTTTGGAAACCCGGAGTGGGTGAAATATTTCTTGCATACTGGTCACCTGACAATCGCTGGATGCAAAATGTCGAAATCGTTGAAGAATTTCGTGACGATTCAACAAGCGCTGCAGAAACATTCGGCCACTCAGCTTCGATTAGCGTTTTTGTTGCATTCCTGGAAAGATACTCTCGACTACTCTGAAAATACTATGGAAATGGCCGTGCAATATGAAAAGTTCCTCAATGTAAATCGATTTTTTAAGACTAGTTTTATGTTTTTTGTAAAGAAAAATTTAATCTAGGAATTCTTCCTTAACGTTAAAGACCTGACAAGGCATATTTTGACCGAGACTCCTTGCAAAAGGTTCGACGCTTGGACGAATGTTGAAGACAATCTTCAGCAAAAGTTGAATGCGAGTAAAAGAAGTGTTCACGAAGCTCTGTGTGGTGAGAAACATGGGATTTTTCAAAAAGTTAGGGTAATTTTGACTGTTTCAAATTTCCAGACAACGTTGACACTCGTTCAGCGTTGGATGCAATTCGAGATCTCGTTTCTGGGAGTAACATTTACATCCGTGACCATAAAAAGGCATTAAATAGCCTTCTATTGAGGAAGATCGCCGCATATATAACCGATATTTTGCACATATTCGGAGCGATTGCAGGCCCGCGTGGTGGAATTGGATTTCCCGTTGGGGACAGCGCAAATTGCGGAGATCTCGAAAAAACTGTCATGCCGTATCTGACGACACTTGCCGATTTTAGAAATTCCGTACGAGAACAGGCCAAAGTACTTAAGGCGGTTGAAATCTTGAAACTCTGCGACGAATTGAGAGATGAAGTTCTGCCGAATTTAGGAGTGCGACTGGAAGATCGAGAAGGCGCCTCCGCTGCTGTTAAACTTGTTGACAAAAACACATTGCTGAAAGAGTTGAATGCCAAAAAAGCCCTCGAGGCCGAGAAGGCGGCAGAGAAAGAGAAGAAAAAACAAGAGGCGGCTGCTGCTCAAATGGCTCGCGAGGCACAGAAGAAGATTAATCCAAAGGAAATGTTTTTAAGTCAAACTGATAAGTATTCCGCATTTGATGAAAATGTAAGTGGAGTAAATGTGATAAAAATTAGAAATTTCCCATATAAACCTCACACAACATATTTTTGTGAATTTCTTTTTAATATCAATTAACTTTTTTTTGTTTCTTCGAAGGGTCTGCCAACACATGATTCTCAGGGGAAAGAAGTTAGTAAAGGACAGTTGAAGAAACTTCAGAAATTACAGCAAGCGCAGGAGACCAAATATAAAGAGTATTTAGCATCAGTTAATGGAGCGTAATTTGCAACTCGAAATTTCGTCTATGAAGATTTGTATTGGCCTTGAAGAAATCGTGTGATTTTTTTTATGAAATAAAAATATTTATGAAATTCATTGCGTTTTCATCTCTGCATCTTCTGGTAATATAAAGCACAGCTAAATCTACCTAACTGTGAAATGATACCTTCCTTAGCGCCGTATTACACAAAGCAACTTTCAGGCTTACTTAAGCCGATTTTCGGGAGAAACGACTGAGGAGGGAAAAGTTGCCACTCGAAATCATGGCTTATCGACAATCTGCATACATGCAAAGCGTGTGAACCGGTTTGGGAAAAGTAGTAGGCAGAAATCATTTTCGTTCTGACCGTCAGCAGGTAAAGATCGTGGGAAGTATATGAGCAGCAGCAATTTCAATGGTTTGAGTCCACACACACCCATGTAAACTTGTGTAGCATATGCAAACAGGATTGGCTTATTTAAGCCACAAGTGTAAGCACATTGGCTTATTAAGCCCAAAAGTTGCCGGCTTAAGTAAGCCTGAAAGTTGCTTTGTGTAATACGGCGCTTACACACACTCATCGAATTGAGTGAATGGTTATATGGGGACGTCCGGGGCTCCGTTATGATTTCGGTTTTTGGAGTAATTTTAAGAAAGGTAAAAATATCGAAAGCGAATTAACTGTTTTTGAGAAATATTTTGTTAACGTGTATTCTCACGGGGACTTTCTCCTTTTTTTTATCATATGTATGAGAAACTAAGATTGTATAAAAATATAAAAAAAACATAAGAAAATCTACAATTGCCAGGGTCCAATCGTCAAATATTCTATATGACAGACAAAATGTTTATTAAAAAAATACATTTGTATAGGAGAGGGGGAAAGGAGTGATCCGATTGGATTTTTATGTATGGATGAGTTATGAAAATCATAGTCTAAAGACATTTCTTCTTCATAAATTTTTCAATATTATGACTCACCGTTTTCGAGAAAATTGCACAAAAACTGTTACGCTTGTATGGGGAAGGAGGGAAGGAATGGGATCCAATTCTGCCCGTTCAAGAACTTAGTCTAGCCATTTACGAGAAACGTAGCTATACAAAATTTAAAGTCTCTAGCTCAATCCTTTCGAGAGTTATGGTCTTCACGGGCCGACAGACGGACAGACAGACGGACGGACATGAGAAAATCAAAATCTTTTGTCATCCCTAACACCCTAATTCATTTTTATGTCTGATGATTGGTTCGATGCGTTACAAATGATATACTAAATATAATATACTTCTATACGATGTATCATATAGAGCAGTGGTTTCCAAACTTTATTTTACCACGGCTCCCTTAAAAATATTTGAACCGTTATGTTTGCTACGGGGTAAGGGTAGCATCAGCAGCATAGTAGTTAATATGTACCTATATGTTACGTATTGTATTAGCTGCACGTGCACTTTTTTTGTCAATACTGGGTAATATTCGAGCCTCCCCTTAGCCTCCCAGTTTGGAAAACGCTAATATAGAGTAATATCAGTTGTGATTCACCCAAAACTTGACCCTGCCATATTTAGTTTCGGATAAAATATGGTAAAAACGATATTTTTTTCAAATATCTTAAGAACTGTTAAAGATACGTAAAAACCGCTAAAGGAAAAAATGCAGAAAATATTTTTTCCTTTGAATCTGGTTATATGCAATTTTTCATAAAAGTAAGAGATTAAGCCTAGTACGCAGTTCGAGTAAAATGAAATTTTAACGCGGTCTCCAAATTGGCACATTAAAACCGAAGTAAAAACTGTTTGTGGAGAAATCAAATTGACAGCTAAGATTTGTGGAGAAAAAACATTCACAGCCGAGCACACACAATTAAAAAACCACACTCGTTAAGAAAACTGGAAACAGAACCTCTATTATTTTCATCTGTCAAATTTTTACCTCGAATTTAATGTACCGAACAGTTAAAATGCTGGTAAAATCAAGTGGAGACTTTCTACGCCAACTAGTGAGGCAACATTGCAACATGAGTTTTTCACATCATTTTACCAGCGAACTGCGTACCGCTTGGTAAAATTTCTGAGGTTAAATTTAAGCGCAGTGTTAAATTTGTATGGAAAATTCCATTTTACTCGAACTGCGTACTAGGCTTTAAGAGATAAGAGATTTATAAAAACTGATTTTTTTTTCAAATATCTTGACAACCGTTAGAGATACAAAAATTGCGTTAAAGCAGAAAATATAAAAAAATGTACTATATTCTTTAAATTTTGTTATATTAATGTTTTCCCAAAAGCGCATAGGTTGCGAGAAATTTACAAAAAACCATATTTTTTCAATCGTATGCCAGGTACCCGTTATATCTACCGTTACTTTTCCAAAAGTGCATACAAAATGACGTTTTTGTATAACTTATTTACAAAAAATTTCAAGTCGCTAGGTTGACGCATTGTCGAGTTATTTAAGAACGTGAAACGGACAGATCGGCAGACAGACAGACCGACAGACAAACTGACAGACCGACACACAAACCGACAAACAGACCGATAGACCAACAAACCAACAGACCGACAAGCTGACAGATTGGCAGACTGACAATCCGATAGAAAAACAGACCGACAGACACATGCACGGACATCTTCATAATTTTGCCTGCAACGGATTTCGTACTGAACAGAAAGTAGTCGGTCTCCATCATAAATACAATACTTTCCCTCTGTAGAAGAGGGAAATAAAAATCTGAAAAATGATTTTGTTTTATAATTCTGTGATCTTGAAATCATTTTAATTATTAATTTTTTGACAAAACTTTCTATTTATTGATGTGAATATTTCGGTATTCTGAGAACTGCTTTTAATTTTATGCAGGACAATTTCATATTCAATAAATTTTAGACGAGGTAATTTTTCAAGGGTATTTCCTTGGATTTTTCAGTTAAAGTTTAAAAAAAATCAAGCAGAGAAAACAATTCTAGTTAAAAAAAAATTGGATGGACAGTTTAACGGAAAAACTCAAGTATGAATTAAAATGTCCTTAAACTGTAAAATTTCACAATACATCTCAAAAATTCAAATAACTTCTATTATGAATCAAATGCATGGCGTGATTTATTTAACAAAAAGAAAATAAAAAAAAATATTTTCAGTTGGATGATTTTTTGATGATTTGGTTATTGTGACACACGTTGGCATGATAAAAAACCAAATCGAAATAAATTCAAAAATTCCTTTAAAGTGGTGTCCTTTAAAATATTTTTGGATGAATGGATTTTTCCCTATTTGTGTAAAATGCAACTGAATCGCCTTTCATTGCGTTGAGTTTCCATTCGAGGGGAGTGTGCAATGCTTGAAGATGACCTCTGACATTTGACTTTACATTTTTACAAGACTTTTTTGATGACGATTTTCGATTGTAGTTTTTTTTAATAGTGGAATGTATTTTTAACAACGAGGGGTGAAAGTATTTGTGTGACTCGCTTAGCATTAAAAGCTATTTTGAACATATTTTAAAAAAGTCTGGTGAGTGTATATTTTAAATTTAAACATCCTCATTTAAGGACAATTTTTTAAAGAATCTGCACTTCTTTATGTCACGTGCCTTTGAAAAAATTCCAATCATCAAAAAAATACCTAAATATATTTTATATATTTTCTTCTGATTACGGAAAATACAACTGGTCGTTGGAAATGCTTTCCATTTGTAGTTTTATTGTGTCAAGCCCTAAGTGTGAGGAACCGTCAGAAAGAAATATTTTTATTTCCTAAAAGATTTAAAAAATGATAACGGTAATTTAACGGTTTCGTACTACTACTATTTTTTTCCAAAATACCCTAATCCCTTTCCTACAAAAAAAAAAACCAGGGCAGTCGAAAGATGCAGATATTCGCAAAAGACGTTTTCGTTCGTATGGGGGGCACTACCATTTTATGAAAAACGAATCTGCGTAAAATTTCAAGTCTCTAGCTCAATCCGTACGTCCACAATCCGCGCCACAGACGGACGGACGGACGGACATGCATAATTCAATTTTTTTTTATCATTCTAAACACACTGGTGTAATTCATTTTTTTGTGTGATGACGGGATCTTGGCGTTACAAACGGTAAGGCAAAGTTAATATACCCTTTGGTTTCACCATACGGGTATAAAAAAACTGTATGGGGGGCATCCGTTACAGTTACCGTTACTTTTCCAAAAGTTGATAGAAAACTACAATTTTTGTAAAATACATTCACAAAAAAATTTCAAATCGCTAGGTCAACGCGTTCTCGAGTTATTTAAGATATGCAATACGGACAGACCGACAGACCGATGCACGGACATCCTCAGATTTTGCCTGAAATGGATTTCATATTGATCAGATATTTTCTAGCTGCCCATATTTTTTTATAGAGTGGTTCAGTTTTGGTTTACGGAAAATTCAATTCTGTACCCCAGAGGTAAACTGTCGTAACTGACATTTTGCAAATTACAGGAGAGCCATTTTTAGTTCGGAATTGCAAACTTTTTATTGTGTATGATTTTCGGTACTTATTTGAAACTTTTGTAGTTTATTTTATTTTAGGACATTGTTTAAACAAAATATTAGTTGATATAAATATACGTCCCCACAATGTAGTTACAACAATAACCCCAAAATCGCGGTGTTGGCAGTTAGGACAGTTTACCTCTGGGGTACAGAATTGTTCAGTGGCTTTTATTTCGCTTCAAAAAACGGGTCTGAATCTCTGTTTTTTGTCAAAGACTATGAATTTCCGTTCTAAGATCGGGTATAAAAGCTATAGTTAAGAATAATTTGGTGCAAAATATGATATGCACGCAGAGAAAAAAAATAGTAAATCTAACTACTTTGTAACGGGAAATCGGGACTATCACTAAAATAATTAATTGCAATTACAAAATAGTTAATTTCAATTGAAGAAATAGTCAATTTAACTACAAAATAGAACATTTTACTACTAAGTAGTTAAATTTCATATAAAAATTGTCGGTTTTGACTATTTTTATAATTGAAATTAACTATTTTAGTAATAGTCCTGATTCCTCATTATAAAATAGTAAAATTTACTATCTTTTCTCTGTGTGTGGTCGCAGAACTAAGAAAATTAGATTTTACTCTCCGAATGTCGACAAACGAGTATTTTAACTAGTACAGAAAGTATCTAATTTGTATTTAATTTTTCTCATTTATTTTGACATCATTTGAAACATACCCAACTAATATAAAATACCAAGAAGTAGGTATTCCTTCTTAAAGCAGTATAAAAAATGTAACTCCTTTCAAGTTCCGTTTCCATGATTAATTTAATCTCAAGAGTAAAATTAAAAGGACATGTAAATAAATAAAAGGCAATTACAAAGAATCCTGGAATGTCCTTTTGTATTCCAGTGTGAAGAAATTCATTTCGGTTATTTCGAGAGCATTTTAAGATTCTGTATATCCATCAGTACAATAGTAGAAGTACAGGGAATGGGTACGCTAGAAGACAACCACCCACCGGATTCACGATCCTCAGGATGCGAAATTCATATGTACACAGGACGAAAAACGAAGGACAAAACTGAACAGGAAAAAAAGAACAATACATAAATGTGTGTTGGATTTTAGCCGGGCGGCAGTTTCATTTGTTTCGAAAGCTTAAAATTGGAGCATATACGGGAAATCTACTGCTGCTTGGTATGAGTCCTTGTGTAAAGAATAAAATACTAATAGATTTGGGGTTGGGGGTGTAAAATTTCATCTTGGGCTTCCTGTCAGTATCGCCGGAAGGGATCTCAATGTTACTCCTGTTTTTGAGTTAAGTTCGTTTCCTACTTTCTATAGAAGTATGTCAACTCTGCCATAGGAAGGATAAGCAAGAAGTTCTAGTGGGCGGTTGGGTGGTTGCCATGTCCTTGTTGTCCTCTCTCTATTCACTGGTTTAGATCTGCACTTCACAATGATGCTCCACTGGCTTTTTTTTGTCCTTCTATACAGTCCTTGTAGCTGAGGTACAACGGATAGCGGCCCGAATTTCCATATGGAAAGGGTGTGGGATCCTCCGTTATGAATTAGTAATTTTATAATTGATGCTGCTGCTCCTGATTTTTATCTTTTATGGCATAGGCAGATTCCTTGTACTTACACAGTTCTTATGCTTGTCGCTTCGTTTCCCTCGCTGTCATCATAACGGATCAACGGTCTACTTGCTATCTCCGGCTACTTCCACCCCAAAAATGAGGAATGCTGGTGCTGATGATGGTCCTGGTTACTTTCCATATTGGACTCGTTGCGTTCTCTTGAACTGTTTGCTTGCTTTCTACTTCTATTTCACCTTTTCCAGTTTGATGTCTTCGCGCTAGACAAAATGAAGAAAGGCACGTTTTAATAGCATCGTATTGTGTATAAGAAGAGGTCCTTTTCAATCTGATGTACGTTACGGTTTTTATTCTGAAAAGGGGGATCGGCTTTGTTTCGTTGTTGGTGGCAGAAAATCTCTAGATCTCCTTTCTCTCCTTTTATTTATTCATTTATTTATTCTATTCTAGGTACCCAATCCGCCGCTATACTATTAGAATGACGGACCTGATTATTGAGATGATGGGCTGAAGCAGCATTTTACGCTTTTATTTTCCAAGTATTTCATTTTTTTTTCAACATTTCTTATTGGAGCACTGTCTTATACCCAGCCATGTCGGATTTTCTGCACAAGGACTAACCATCCGACAATTTTCCAGCAATCCTCGTACCTACACCACAGCCATTCTATCCACACCTACACTCTTTCACTACCCCCCCAAAAAAAAGAAGAAAGAAAAAAAACACCGAAGCAATGGAAGCTCTTAAACAGCGTAAAAGTGGAATCGAATTAAAGGCAGTTAAGAATCATCTTAAGATCTTTTGATTGCGTTTAATTATTAATAGGAATCAAAAAGAAGACGAGAGAACATGTTTAATGGATTTTCTGATCGAAGGTTAATTGTTAAGTAGATGGAGATGCCATAGTCGTTGGTTTTTATTATAATACGAAAAAGTCGACGATGCGAAAAATTGTTCTTCCCGTCTTAAACAAAGTAGGATGAAACTTGAAATCGACGAGATTTTTTTTCCCATCCTGAAAATTAGATGTGCTGCGTTGAATTTTGGTTAAGCGGAAATCTGATCCAAAATCTAAAGAACCAGTTTTTAATTTCATTAATATTTATTTTTATCATCATTATGAAGTGAGTGAACATTTCAACATTCATTCTCACTCTATTTTCGCTATTAGCGCTTTTATGATCGGCTCTGAAAAGATTTCTATCTGAAGGAAAAGCGATTTCTGATGCGAATTTATGAGAGTTTTTCGTTAAATTTGAAAAATTAAAATAATTTTCACATGAATTTCTTAACAAATGATTATTAATAGAGAGAAATTAACCATGCCGTAAAATTCAAAACAATGTCCCGTGAGGCAATTTTACACAAATTAAAAGATTCTCTGATTAACGTAAACATTAAATTGAAAAACTTACAAAAAAACTCGTAGAATTGAAAAAAAGATGGTATACTTTAAAATTTTGATTGCCTAAAAAATGACAACAGTTGCAGGGGGAGAGGTGAGGGGGGGGGGGGGAGGAGGAGGGAAGGGAGAATCGTTGAGTACCCGACTTTCGAATATAATTTTAATAGAAATCATAATTGGAGTCGTGCAATATACATATAAGTAGATTTTTAACTAGTATTCCAATTGGAATTAAATGTACGGAAAAGTTATGTAAAATCATCTCATGAAGTGTTTTAGAAAAACGTAAACAAATTTTCCACTAACTTATGCGAAAGGAGAGGGCAGGGATGGCCAAGCCGGCAAAATCTGTTCCTGGCGCCCTCCCATTTTCTCTCCGCTTTTCCCTTATGACGCCATATAAGGAAAATGGCGTTGTAGCCAAAATTTTTTTTTGAAAAAATGTCCCAGAATCAAAAACTTTTTCATAAAATGCGCCGCAGGCAAAACCCAAGAAACTTGAAAAAAAAACTGCGCTTCAGGCAATAATTTCTACACACCAAGTTCAAATATACTCTTCAATTGAAAGCTTCACAAATGCCAGAAAAGAGTGACGCTACTTGTTTTGTCCCCTGGTAAGTCCGATTGCACACTCAGAAAAATGGAGGCTAACTCGACGACCTATACGGCGTAATTGGCCTCGGGCAGGAAAATTTAGCCTATATGAGGCGCGCGTTCGCCTGCATGAGGGAATGTAAAACTTGTGTTGACCTGTGGCCGGAGAAATTCTGAAATTAAGCCACGAGCAGGTGAAGTAGGGCATTGGGAGCTGCACGAGTTGACCTTACACCGCGTCTTGATTAACAATTTTTCATCCCAAGAAATATCTCACCGCAATGAGATTTTTTTGACAGCTGGGCCGAAAATCTCTTGAAATTTTAGTACTCAAAATGGTGATGAAAAGAAAACACATAGTCGCCGCTCTCGCAATTAATGCAATACGTGAAATTGAAAAGGCTGAAACAGAAGAACAGACGAAAAGAAAAACCTCTTTTTGTTATATATTCTCTTCCAAAGCTTTTTGTATAGTATTGTTTGTAAAAATTAGTTATTTTCGCAACTACTTGTCGGGAGAATTTGGATTCCGCCATCTTGAATTGGGAAATTCCAAGAAATTTTGCAATTGCAAGATTTCTTGAAATTTATCTCTGGGATTTTTTATCGCCGTCAACTCGAGCTCTGATTGGTCAATCAAAAATCTCTGCGATGAAAAATCCCAAATGAAGACACGGTGTTAGATAGGCATTTCGAGGATGTAATCTCATGTAATAGAAACCTCTGTCAGGCAGCTAGCGGTCAGAGTTAACCTGACAAAAAGTTGACCTGGACATTTTTCTGAGTGCATTTCAATGGGACGAGTGAATAAAAATTAAGTCAATGCTTTAAATTTTAAACAATAGTAAAAGCATTTACTAGAAGCAAAACTTTAATCTAAAAGTATTTGCTTATAAAAGAGCGAATAAAAAGAGGCTAATGCTTGAAAGTATTTGCTGGAAAACTTAAGAAGTAAATGCTAATATGTTAGTAATTACTTTTGGTTAGCCGCTTGCCTGAAATTAGCGTAATTCGAGAAGTATTTTCGGTGACCATAGTTAAAATATTCAAAAATAATTTTTTGTGATACTAAAATGCTTCTAAACTAATAGTTTTTTGTGAGAAATAGTGTTTTTGTAAATAGGACTCAAGATTTATTATATTTAACGTGAGTTTTTCAAAAAATTTTGTGTGTTTGAAATTTTTGAAAATTTTAATAAAACCGTATTATTTTGCTGTTTTTTTCCCAAAACACAATTTATACAAATTGATGATAAACTTCCTGTCATAAATTCGGATATTTCATTAAACTGTTGAGTTTGATTTATTTTTAAGCTGCTTCAGGCGAGCGTTCGATTTTTGTGGGAAATACATAAAACTGCGTAGTAAATGCTAGTCTTTATTCACTAAAAATTAAGTAAATGCTGGAAGACGCCATTGCTAATAGAAAATGCTACAAGCTTTTTTTGGACACTTGTGGAATAGCCAAATGATTCAAACTTTATTCATATTTTTCGTACTAAAAGTGACTACAATGCTAGTAAAAGCATTTGCTACGTTTTATTCACTCGGTCCAATGTGTGGAAAAGTTATGTTGGGTTATATGTTTTTGGTTGAAAAAAAAACTCTTTTTTTGGCATGTATTTTTTATATATTTACTTCTCTTACAGTTTCCTACAGAATTTTCCTTGTTGCCACAATTTTGACTTTTAAATATAAGAATTGTATAATAAAGTATCGGCCAAATTGAATTTAAAATATTTTAATCATAGGTACTTGACTCCCACAGAATAAAAAGATTTATATAATTTTTTCAGCCTGTTGACCTACGTTAGATCTTCCAAGGATAGAGAAACTTGTTTCAGTTTCTTCGTTGTTTTCCGCAACGTTGAATAAAATTTTCTATTTGAATTTATTTGTCCATTAAAAAGAAAACAAAACAGAATAAAACGGAAGAGAATAACAGAAGAAAAACGAACTTAATCTGGCAGCCTTTCTGCTCTTGGTAATTGACTTCATTTGCTTACCTCATTTCTCCATCACTATCTTAAAATCCTGTTTTCCGCCACCTTGACCGAAACCATGACACCTTCCTTTACGGCAATTTACTTACAGAAAGTCTAGCTCAATGTATCCACTGTGAACCATTTTACCACCACCAGATGAGGTGTTTTTTTTCGGAATACATGGGCTTAGCTTTCAGGCAAATCCATTTCAAGTCAAAAAATGGTTAAATCCTCAATTAATCAAAAAAAAAAAAAAATCTCGCAGATACCGAAGAAAGGAAATTGTAAAAATGAGACTTGAATAAAAACAAAATAATAAATATATAAAAACGCCAACAACAATAAAAAGGAAAGACAAAGTAGTTATGTCTAATGGGGTCGAAAAAAAATATGGAGTAGCAGGGAAATTTTCCCCGTGAAGACCCGGATTGAGGGTTGAAGAGAATTTAAAGGCAGAAAGAGAAATACATTTCCACTTAATTGAATGCAAACACAATTAGTCATTGTTTAAGCCACCAAGGAACCCACAGGTCCGCGAAAGTCACCACAGCAGCCTCCCTCTTCGCGCTTTATAAGAAACGAATCTTTGGTTGCGGTGTTTTTTTTCAGAGGAAAGAAGGAAAGATGAATTCGGTTGTTAGTCATTTTTGCACACTGAAATTTTTTTTTTAATAGAGCAGCACAGTATAAAACTTCTGTTGGTCATTCTGACGCTTGCTCCTATAAATATGGTTGTAGCTCCAATAACTTTTGGATACAGTTTTGGATTAGGCGCCTTCAAATTGAGGTTTCACAACAGTTACCTGCTTTACTGTTGGACGTAAAAATTTGATATGGATTGCGAACTTCGAATCTGGGGCCCTATCGGCGAATACGATACGAAATCGTCAATTATGTAAATGTTTTATACCAACAACAACATTAAATTCACGATTCGAACCATTCGTATCAGGGTTGCTAGTAGGGATCCTGATTTTTTTTGTAGAGCCCTCGGCGTGATTGTTGACCACTAAATCACGTTATTACTAGTGTCCCACCGAAAGTTCCCTCGGCGAGCATGTATGCCGAATTTTAGGCCAATCGGCTTGGTAGTTTTCTCGCGAAAGAGTAATATAGAAGAAAAACTAAGCTTAGGATTAATTCACTCCCTCCCCTAACCCCCCCCCCCCACGTCTACTGGAGCTACTTTCAAATATACCTATGTTGGAACCAGGCCTACAGTGAACATCCATGCCAAATTTCAGGTCAATCGCTTCAGCCGTTTTTATGTGAAAGACGAACAGACGTACACCAACTCATTTCTATATAGATACTAGCATACCCGTCGTGCCGGGTTAAGTTTTTTCAATTTTTTTTTATAGTCTATGTTGAAGCTAAACTTCAGGCCAATCGGCTCGGTAGTTTCCCCGCGAAAGAGTAACATAGCGCGAAAACTAAGTTTCGAAATCACTTTACCCCCTCCCCTTACTCCTCTCACCCCTCGCGCTACTTTTCCGTATGCCTATGTTGGAACCAGAACTACAGACACTCATGCCAAATTTCAAGTCGATCGGTTCAGCCGTTTTTGCGTGAAAGAGGAACAGACAGACAGACACCAACTCACTTTTATATGTTAGTATGATTAGTATTATTAACACATTTAAGCGCAAAATTTATACGGAACTTTAAATAAAAATTATATGGATTTTATCGCTCAGCCCATGGAAGAAAATCTCATCGATCAGATTTTTAGGCACAAAGTACCAATTGTTTACATTCTTTACATTGTTTACTGTGATTTCGGTACCTGTAAACAGTTACGTAAAATACGTTTTGTAAACAATCTCCACAACACTGATTCACTGTAACTATAGAATATAGAAGATAAACCTCCACATATTAAATGAGAAAAAACCCCATGTAACCGAAAACGAATAACCCGGAAATACTCTGATCTTAGCTGTCTAATTGGCTAGAAAAATCTGAAATTTTTGGGGTACAAAAAATGAACACGTAATATGACCACAAAGGAATCTAATAAATGTGTCAAACATAAGAGTCGCAACGGCGTTTCCAGATGAGCTAGATGAGAAATGTGTTTTCTTAGAAATTAAATACATTTCTTAAAAAAATTGTAAATTATGTTTGTTTGGCTATAGAAAACTAGAAATTCAGTTAAAACTGGTATTGCATTTTTTTGTCAAACGTCGTTGTTGCTTTGAAATTAGCAACACGTCGTTTGTAAAATAATTTTGACAGACTGAAGATTTGATATCAATTGCTTTTCAATTATTTCCTGAGAATTTAAATTCACCATTCAATTACAACCTAAAGTGATGAGTTTTTGTACGTTTATAAATTTAAATTTTTAAACTTCCCGCTTCTCAAATATAAAAATAGGACTTGGCAATGCTGTTTGCAAAAAAATTCGATCAGCTGTGTCGCTTTTGTTTACATATTTTTTTTTTTTGGATACACGCATATATGGCTGTGCTGTTTACTCTAGTATTTGCTGACTATGAATATGATATGTGCTCTTTACTCTTATATGTTTAATTGGGTTATTTTCGAGTTTGTCTTTTATATTTTGTGCTATAACTTCAGCTCTGTGTTTACAAAATTTATAGTTTTCTAAGCTATAACATATATGTTCTTTCAGTGTACTATCTTAATCTATGCTGATCCCTTCATCCTTATGATGAAGACAACAACAGTCGGAAGTAAATCTTAGTTATATCTACGATTTTTTGTGTAAATCGTCCGGTTACTTCTGTTGTGAGTTTGTATTAATTTCTGCGTCCTGCGAATTCAAAGCACGCTTTAGTGTTCTTAACCTACGCGTACTTGCTAAAAACTTTGTCCACAGCACCGAAAATATCATCAAAATCATCAAAGACAAAGATTCTTCTACTTTTAGGCCATTTTGATCTTAACATGAATCCAATTCTCCCAGACCATAGGCGGTACTGTGAAAAATCGAAAAATCCAGATTTCAACTCCATAGAGTGAACAATAAAATCCACCGTCAACACGCACTTTGGGACGCGGGGAATAAGCTTTCAATACTTTTTTCTGTGAAGCAAAATCCTGAAAGGCCTAAAAACTGTGCCACGGAGTTTGTAGAGGTATGGAGAGAACAATGCAAAGATGTCCATAAAAACTGCAAAAAGAATGAAAAAAATCTTCTATATAAGGTAGAGAATAAAAAGAAAACCTCATTCAGAACTTAAAAACTGTTTAAGCCGCACGTGGAGGTTTTAACTGGTAACGCCATCCCCCTGAATGGGTGTACAACTTCTCCTTCATCAGTTGTGGTAATTCGTTCGGTTTTGTGTTTCCCTTTCGTCCTGTGAAAGGTCGCCCGGCATTTCATAGAAGATTTTAAGCCTCCACTACCACCAGCGAGTATGACGATTCATTCGTCTTCGTCCTTGTTGTCCTCATTTCGCTATTCGTGAAACGCCAAAGTCCGTCCATCAGTTTGCCCTGCGAGGCTCACTTCATTCTGCTCTTCACATCAAAATGTCCTGTAAAACTTTGTAATTACCTGCCTCGAGTACTGTTCACTAAAGCAAAGTACAAGCCATCCTGGTTTCATCCCCTTTTCAGCCATAAAGAATCATAACCCGGCTCTGGTGCCCGCGCGCTTCCGTCGATGTCTTTCAACTAGTGATATTCAGGTGATTTCTGTACAGGATTCTATGCCAGATGAAGTGAAGATGGCTGTAGCGGAAGTTGTGGGCGAAATTTGCCTTTCACTCCGCGCTCCTCGCTGCCCCGCGCTCGGTCGATTGTCCTGTGAAATTGTCGGGGGAAGCATTTAAAAGGAGCCAGAAAATCGGCGGAGTGGCGATGGTGTTGGTAATCAAAGTGGCTGGATTTTATTTCAAAAGATGTCTTCTGAATCTCAGGTTCGTTGCTGGATTCCACGGCCATTGCTGTGTGTTTGTCCCATTTGTTGATGTGGGTGTGCGAGATTCATGTCCTTGTGCTGAAGGAGGGTTCCTTTTTTAATAAGATTTTCATAATTAATCTGCGACCAACCCCCATTTAGGAGTTTATATCTCTTTCGTATACTTTTATCTTATCTGGGTGGCTGCGTTTTTCTTATTTCAGCACTTTGCTTTCTATTCGGTGTTTACCTCTCATTCCAATGTCGCGGAAACGTTGTTGGTACAAGGATCTAATAGCTTGCCGTGTAGAATGGAGTTTTTGACGCGTTCTGTTTGAATTGGCTCAGCGCTTATCATTGCATTGTTTTGCTTGAAGCAGTGTTTATGCAATTTTTTTGCACGAAGATACACTTGCCGGAGGTGAGAAAGATATTTTTAAACTCTATTGCACGAGTAGTATTCAGGTTTTTGTTTTGTAAATCTAGAATAAATATCAGTTGTGATCAACACAAAACTTTCTTCAGCAATATTTAGTTTCAGAAAAAAAAATATGTAAAAATAATATTTTTTCAAATATCTCGAGGACCGTTAAAGACCAGTGTTGGGGCCAGATAATTATTTTTTTATCTAGATAAAGATAAAGATAAATGCTCGTAATGTTTATCTAGATAAGATAATAGATAATGAAAATATGAAAGATAATAGATAAGATAAGATAAAAAGCCAAATTATCTAGATAATTTTTAGATAAATATTTATTTTGACATTGCACAAAATTCAAAATTACGTAGTAAAAAAAAATAGCACAAAATTTTTTGCTTTTCTTGATTTCCAATTTAAATATAATAAGAAACGAAATAATAATAAAAGAAAACGGATAAGAAACGTTATCGTAACGTAACGAAATAACGAAATGATGTTCGGGCTTTTTCTTCAAAATTACGTTATAATGAACGTTATAGAAGTTCAATTCCGTTACCATAACGAAAAACGAAAAAAATATTACGTTTTTTCGTTGTGTATTAGTATTTCCTTGTTTTGTTCAGTATTATTTTTTGTGAAATTTCCCACAAAAGTTCATCAAGTATAACCCCACAGACATAAAATATAATCAAAAATATTGGAGTAGTGTTTTTAATCGTATTTTGATTCTAAATCGGATTTTGTTTTGGCCAGATTCACTCTATTTCTGGAGATACAAAAATGGAAATCTTCTAAGCAAGTTTTTTGGTAGGGAAAAGATTTTCTTTTTAGTAACTCCAGAAGTAGAGCGAAATTCTATAAAAAAAATCCTATATCTTTGATATCAAAATCACGCTTTTGTGGAGACAGTTTTTTTAATGAACAAAACTTTTGTGTGATTTTTTGTCTTTTGTATTTTTTATTGATTTTTTAACTTAATAATCACATTTTTTTCCGTTTTTATTTGTATTTTCTTTTTGCTGAGTTTTATTATTTGTTATACAATTTATTTTTATGGAAACTGAACTGAATTACTTTGTGATAAACTATTATTACAGTGCGTTTTTTTGTTTTCAGTTTCAATACAATGTGTAACGGAATAATAACATTATAACGTAACGAAATTAAGTTTTTTATCG
Organism: Chrysopilus asiliformis; assembly: GCA_964034945.1. Lineage (NCBI taxonomy): Eukaryota > Metazoa > Arthropoda > Insecta > Diptera > Rhagionidae > Chrysopilus > Chrysopilus asiliformis. The sequence continues at coordinate 85,611,757 of OZ035962.1, read as the reverse complement.
ATACAAAACGAAATAACGTCACGAAATATAAGTTTAATTTTGCTACGTAAGGAAATTTATAACGTTATGATATTTCGTTCATAGCCCGGTTTACACTTGGCAACAGTTACTGGCAGAACTTTTTTTTATGGACAAGAGAAGAGAGGCGAGGGAAAGAGTGACACTTCGCTTCCTTGTCCGTAAACAAAAATTGTTGCCAAGTATAAAACTGTTCCTAAAAAAAGTTTTTAGGTTTTCAAAAGTATGCAGAAAACAATTTCGTTTCAGCATTTTTTCAGATTTAATTTTTTGATTTTCGGTGGTAACGATTATCTCTAGATAAATGGGATTTTCCTTTATCTAGATAAGATAAAGATAACTTTTTTGGGGTGTTATCTAGATAAGATAAAGATAACATTTTTTTTTATCTAGATGATTATCTAGATAATTATTATCTAGATAACCCCAACACTGTTAAAGACACGTGAAAACTGTTAAAAGAAAAATGCAGACACAAAAGCAATTAGTGTCTTTACAAAGCAAATGAAACAGACGATAATGTACTCTTCTTCAGGAAAAAATTTCTTACGCGTTTCCTAACTATATATCTCTAAACTATGGTTTTATTGCCAAAGGTTTGGATTTGCGTGTCGCAGAGATTGTAAGATCGCAGTCTTATTTGTATTCTCGAAATTAAATTTTTTTTCCACTAATCCAACGGCAGTAAGTTTTTTTTTTGCACTAGCAAGACTTGTAGATATTTATGTGCCACATTTAAAGAAAATTTTCTGTTTTTTCAAACATTTTCCGTTAAAAATATTGTATTAAAATCAAATTAAAATCAAATGTTCGTTCTCAGGATTGACCTTTGTATTGAATTAAAAAAAATAGGTTTAAATTTAAATATACAATGGAATTTCGTAAAAATTCGTTAAATTTGATAAGGATCGATTTGTTATTTATTTAAAATGTTCCAAAATAGTGAAAAAATGAAAAATATATAGCAGCAAAAAAAGACTCCTTTCAATTATTTGTTGAGTTATTCATTCAATCGTAAATTCTGTTCCAACAATTAGAATTCAAAATGCGTAAAAACTCAATCAAAATATCCTGAAATTCGGTCATTCGTGTCCATCATCAAATCAAAACTTATCGTTTCCATTGACGCTCGAACGATAAAGGACTCGGATGGTTTGATTTACGGAGATAATGGCGAGTATCTTTAGATATTTTTCACATTTCAAAGATGGGAACCCCAGTTATTTGAATGTATCGCCACGTAATATAATATCGTGAAGTGAAAAAAGTTTCCTGTTCGCGTTGACATCATAAGTTCGGATACTCGTGTCTTGGTCCTGTGTCACTGTCACTAGTCCTGGTATATTGAGATGCAAATCAAACCTTTGGAAATGTTCATCTAACCGAGTATTTTGGTCCTTAAGATTTTCACCAAATTTGTGAGCAATTTTTAAGTTTGTGTAGCAACAGAAGAGGTCACTAGCAAGGAGGATGAGGTCTGGTCGTGAATCTTAGAATATCTACTAACCTACCTGTATTTAAGCATTAAACTTGATTACAATAACTCTAGGCTGAAGGATCCCTTTTGCATACATTTTGGGTCTACTGCAGGTAAAAGTGATTTCCATACAGCATAGAATTGATGTTCAATGGTGGGTTTGATTTAGTTAGAGTAAAATATTTGCCATTTTAGGAGCATCAATACGAGGATAGGATGAAAAGTTTCGAATCTTGCTCGGCAAACATGTGATTTGAGAAAAGATTTCATTTTCCATTTTTTACTTTACTCTTCTATAGATGGAAATTCATGACGGAGACCGACTCGAGAACGGGGGCAGATAGAAACTTTCTGATCAGAACGAAATCCGTTTCAGGTAAAATTTTGTGGATGTCCGTGCATCTGTCTGTCGGTCTGTTAATCTGCCAGTCTGTCCGTTGTACGAATTTTAAATAACTCGAGAACGCGTTGAGCTAGCTACTTGAAATTTTTTGTAAAAGAGTTTTATGAAAATCTTAGTTTTCTATTTAGTTTTGAACAAGTAATGTTAGCTATATCGGGTATCTCCTGCGCCATTTCTTTTGAAAAAATAAAGTTATTGGAAAATTTCTTGAAAATCATGTGGTTTTTAGACCAAATTTATAGGAAACCGAATTTAAAGAACATAAACTTTTCTACGTTTTCTGCTTAAACGGTTTTTACGTATCTCTAACTGTTCTCAAGATATGTGTAGAGAATTTTAATATCTTTAATTATATCTGTAACTGCTTTTTTCGAAAAATCCTTAGTTTGCAAGCAGTTTGCAAAAATCTATTTTTTAAACTTTTAATGGAAATATTTCAATAACGGTAAAAGATAATGGATAATAGTGAAAGACAAAATTACAGAAAACATTATTCTCTTTAAATCATATCCTATATTGAACTATCAAAAACCCATTATTTTTCTAGATAATGGCAAAAAACTGATATTTTTTTAAATAACGGCATATCTCGATACCGGCTTAAGATACGCAGTTCTAGTAAAAGAGAGAAGTGTAGGAAATTTTACTGTCTACAATTTTTGTCATATCTAAAGCTACTCAAAAACGCGTAGTTTCAGAGTAAACAACAAAAATCGAAATTGCGATCTTTAAAAAGCCGCCCTTTTGGTTATTTCCGGTCAAAACGGATTTCCACCAAAAGTTGATAGAATCGTCCCATTTTAGAACAAAACATGCTTGTAAAATTTCATGACTTTAGGTGTTTTAGTTTTTCAGAAATCTTGTACACAGGCTGACAGACAGAAAAACAGTTTTGTAATAATGCTCCAATCGACTTAGCAGCTGTGCGCGGGAAATGTTTTTAGGCAAAATTAAGAGGTCGAAATACAATACTTTATTATACTACGTATAAGAAAGTAAAAATGCATGTTTTTTCACGGAAAGGAATCCAGAAACAAGGGCGGAAAATCATTTCAAATTACATGTTTTCCTTGTCAGGCCCGAAACTTTTCACCCCATCCTCGTAGATAACCAGACTTGAGCAAATTACATGGTATGGATCGGAAGCATAAGCAGGAATAGAACAGGATAAAATTGGATATTTGTCAGGATGTCTGCGTATGTAGATTGGATAAAAATGATGGAATATTTGGTATTTCTTACAAGAAAAAATCACCTTTCACACGCTTTGATTGAGGGTAAAAAGCGGTGGCCAAATCACCGATTCAGTGGACCAAATCAAATGCGATCTTTAAGGTGTCGTTAGAGACTCCATAGTCCTTGATGTCGGTATGATGATGATGATTCGATGATAACGTGTTGTCCTTAGAATCTTGTTGTCCGTCGGTCGTTGAAAGTTTTGTCCCCATTCAAATTTATTTATTTCGATTTTACCGGGGGATGAATTAAATTTCAGGATTTTTTTCATGTGCGTTTTTACAGATTGGAATGTTATTGTGTACCTAAATCGAATCAACCCTAAGATTCGGCTTGGGCGACATTTCACCCCTAAGGCTAAAAAAAAAATGAGAAAAATTTGTGCGTATGTTTTTGACAGTTGCAGAGTGAACAGTCGGTATTGGGAATAGGAAAAGTGGAATACTGGACTCTGAAGCGTTTCTAAGAAGATGCCTGGACCATCAAAAAGTTTGGTAAGCTGATTTAACAAAATTACAAGAAAGGACGATTTTTTGCTTGCATATTTTCACTTGAGATCTGATTTTTTTTAGAAAACTTTTTCGAGTCTTAGTCACTTGGTTGGTCAACTACAATCGCTATTTGGTAAGATCAAAAAAGTAGTTTAAAAGCTGTCCATAATACCATCCATTTTGGGGTTTTAGTAGGTACAATACATTTTCAATTTGAAAATTGGACAAATATTTTCAAAGTTTGAAAGACATGAAAATAGATAACACTGTAAAAGACAAATTTGTTACTACTCTAAATGGCGATGTTGTTTTAAAACGATAAACCGTTTTCGAGAAAATTTAAACAAAAACAAATTTGTGGAACGAGAAAGGAGTGTGGTTCGATTTTACATATAGGGCTTATCCTCCAACTAAAAACACGTATGGCAACACTTGTCTCTTGGCGGACAATCCAGCTATCAAAATTTTTTACAACGGAAGTTGCATATTTGGTGCAGAAACCAAGTTAAAAACATTAAATTAATTGTTTTAAGCAATAATTTTGTGCAGTTACAAACTATTACAGGTGCCTGAATGAATTTGAGTGCTGGAAATTCGGGAAATGAACCACACCAGGGTGTTATGCCGCAGTTATGCTGCAGTCACGCTGTTTTGCCAGCCGCTGGCTACTGTTGGTTAGTAGCGCTGTCAAGTAGCAAAACAGTGGTTTGACATTTTAATCTGGGAGATTTTTTTATAATAAACGTAACACACAAATTTAAATAAATAAACGTACAATAACAACTTAAAATAAACAAACTTTACCACTTATCAGACTTTTAACAGCTCAGAAACCATGTGACAGGGTCACGTGATCCCTAGTAGCGCTGGCAAAGTAGAACGGTCTTTACTTCACTAGCGCTGCTAAAATCATCACGCTGTTGCTGCTCTAGTAGCAACGCACTAGGGTTCCCACGGTGCTGCTGAAACGGCTGCTAACAGCCAAACAGCCACTAGCGCTGGTAAAACAGCGTCGTGTGACCGCCGCATTAGGGATGACAAAAGATTTTAATTTCCGCGTAACCACCATACCTTTCGAAAGGATTGAGCTAGTGACTTGAAATTTTGTATACTCACGTTTCTTGCAAATAACTAGGCTAAGTTCTTGAACGGGTAAATCTAGACCATTCCTTCCCCCTTTCCCATACAAACGAAACAGTTTTTTACAATTTTCTCGAAAACTGTGCTTCGTATCGAAAAAATTATTAAGATGAAATCTGTTTAGAATATGATTTTACAAAAGTGTTCCATACATCAAAATCCAATTGGACCTATCCTTTCCATACAAATGGATTTTTTTAAATAAACATATTGTCTACCATATAAAATATTTGACGATTGGCACCTGGCAATTGTAGCTATTCTTATATTTATCCTTATTTTTGTGTTGTTCCCGTTGATATTTTAACCATTTTAGGGTAATTTGGTACCTCTGAATCCGAATCTGGAAAGAGTTTGGCTCAATTTGGTAAAAAGATGAATTATTGTTGTTAAGAAACCCTATAAAACTATAGCAAAAATCAAATCTAAAAAACTAAAGTGAATCCAGCCAAACTACTTCCAGATTCGGATTCAGCGATCTCAAATTGTCCTAAAAAGAATGTGAAATCTTTGTCGCATAGTGGTATCTTTTCAAAGTCATCAATTTTTGTCCAATTAAAAAAACATTCACTTTTTTTTGGCGAATAACACTTTGGAAGTCTTAATTTTTTTCGCGTAATTTACATAAAAAAACTAATAGAATTTCCAACGGTTTGTGCTAAGTAAAAGAGATCCCAAACTTGATATTTTTCTTCCAATTTTAAGAGTTTTTCAACAATAATACGATCCCAAGTGTGTTCTTAACTTAGAAACGACTTAAGATAACTTTCGATTAAACACGAAACTCGAACAACAAGAGTTAAATTGTTGGAAAAGTTTTTTTTTTTAATATCTGAAAATTTGTTTTATCCTTCAGTGAGTCGACTTAAAAAAAGCCCAGCGGCACATCCTTTGAGAATTGGAATCCGTTTAAGGATACGCACGCATATAAGGAAGCGAAATGAACTTTTTCCCATGTAATTATCCCCGAGACAGTAATTTCGCGACAATCGCGATATCTTGAAACGGTGGTAATTGCTCTGGGCAGCAACATAATATTTTTAATAATTTTTTTCATGTTAAAAATTTTTTCCACTCAGATTCCCGGAAAGGGATAAGAGTTTTCCAATGAAGAGCATTTCTATTCGTTCATCCTTGGAGTATTTTATGGGCGTTGATATAAAATGAAGGAATTTTAGGAGGATTTCCGTCGTTTTGGTTTTGTGGGGGATGAGGATAACTAAAAGGTCACTTTTTGTCCACATTGAGATGAATATCCAAATTAAAAACGCCGCATAGTCCGGTTCTTTTATTTTCCAAGAAAAATTGTACAATTTTTTGTATATCCTGTTGTGTTGAGTTACATAAAAAAAAGAAACGGCAAAGATTTTTCTTAATGTGATTTTCAAAGATAAAAGGATCGTATTTTTGTCGAGAGGAGGCCGTGAGCTAATGTTCCACCATACCATGGCTACGTAGCCATCATCATGTGACAAAGAGGACCATCAGCAGGAAAAGGCAGAAATCATAATATGGCCATCAACACTGGATGAAAATGATGGCCATCTATCCAAAATATTACAAAGATATACATACTGACATAATGTATCGGGATGAGGTAGTGTTTATCTGCAGCAGCGGATAGCAATTTTGTTCGTTGGACGAGGAGTGAGGCTGCAAGGTGCAGGAGAAAACGTCGAAGGACTTTTTGGCCAAGGATGAGGTATCCCGAAATTTGATTACTTCAATTAAACTTTGAGTAATTTGTTCCGTTAGCACGGAACCCGGAATGGTAAATGTTTGGGAGTCGTCCTTTTGAAAGACTAAGGATAAACGGACACGAATCCGGAAAGCAACGGCGGCGGCGGTCGAATGGCATGTCCCTCGAACCATCATTTGCGCCCATGTAATTCCTGCCGTTAAGTTACAAGTCTAACGAATCCTATGGCTTGAGTGCCTGTTGATGAATGCTACAGGATATTTCAGAGATGGATGGATGGACGATGGTTGATAGAGCAATTCAGCAGTATGTGGGCGAGTATTCTTCAAACCATCATGTAGGTAACAGGATAGAGGAAATGGAAAGGGCACACAAAGAACTTCCTTTTGTTTTCTTATATACATTTCATTTTTAAGTTATTTATTCGCTTTGTTGAGCTTTCGAAGAATTTCGATTTAAATTCGTCCTTGTTGTCGTACAAGGACCTGTAATTCTCGCCATTCAGACCCCATTTTAACTCCGATTTTCTAAAATTCATTCGCGTTTCAAATATTTTTGGGTCCCTCGACGGACATTTCTTTCGAAATGTTTTGCATTTCTGTTATTTTTTCCGTTGTTATATTTCTGTGTTCTTGTTGTTGTTGTTGTTGTTTTCGGTATTATTTGTTGTTGCTGTTCATCCCCCATTTTATTGCCCCTTAAAGCTAATTAACAAACGTGATGCTCAACTTTTATTTGACTTTTTTTCACCCTCAGCCTGTGTTAAATATAATTCGGGGATTTTTTTTTATTCGACTATGGGTTCATCTAGTGTGGTGGCCAATGATATATCTACACCCTGTCCATATTTATCGTGTCCTTCGCTGATGTAATTTCATCCCTTATTAATATGGAGGACAAAGTGTATGGAAGAATTATAATTTATATTTTGTATTTGCGTGGATATTACGAAAAGCGCAACATCCAAGAGTTTTTAACAGTTTTTCTCCTAAAGTACTTTTCCTTCTTTCATCGTCGGCTTGATTGTAATTAAACATTTTTGAAATGAATTTAAAAAGAGAAAATATTAGTATAGCGATTTTTTTGAATCAAATTTTTAACGAAAGAAAGATATATTGCCCTAATTAAACCTGAACTGATAAGAAAATATGCATTTTGAATTAATTTGTCATAATTTTTTTTTACAAATATTAAATTTGTTGTAAATAAAAATTACACTAACAACAAATTTCGTAATGCTGATTACGAAAATAATAGTAAAAATCAAACTTTAGTTCAGGTTTTAAGGAAAAATTGTTAATTATTTTTACTTTCTTATACGTAGTATCCCAAGTAACAATTTGAGGTTACATTCCGGTTAACAAACGTATTTGAAACCATGGTAACAAAACTCAAAAGTTTCACATTTGGTTTCTGTAACCTTTCAGAAACGATTCAGAAACCCCCATTTTGAAACTGGTTTCAAAATAACCGTTTTTGGCGGGTTTATTTGGAAACCATCTAAAATGTAACCAAAATGTAACCTAAATTGAAGGTTTTTTTGTAACCACGGTTACAAATAGTTTCTTGAGATGATAAAGTATTGTATTCATGAAAAATTTTTGAACACTTCCCTAGCACTCCTGAGTGGATTGAAGCATTATTACCAAAATGTCTTTCGGTTTGTTAGTCTGGGTACAAGATTTCTGAAAAATTAATAGAGCTAGAGTTTATAGGCATGTTTGGTGCTGGAATGAAATTTTTTAGGCATGTTTGGTCCTGGAATGGAACAATCCTATCCACTTTTGGTGGAAATCCGTTAGCTGGGAGTAACCAAAATGGCGGGTTTTTAAAAATCGCAATTTCGGTTTTTGTTTGCTCTGAGACTGGGCATTTTTCAAAAGTTGGAGACAATAAAATTTTCTAGATCTTTGTGATTTTTGATGAAAAACTAAGAAACTCGTTGCCATGCTAAAAATAGCTTAATAGATTTTGAAATATCGTAAAACAGCATTTATTTAGTTGCCCTGCATTTCATAAAAATTGAGGCTTGTCATAGAAAGTCCGCTTTAGACTTTTTTGGCATAACAGGGAAGTGAAATACCTATATTGGGCTGTAAAATCAAATGCTGGAATATGAAATGCCTCGTAATTTGCCCTGCATATGAAATAGACGCCTAAATTATTGTGATTTCGGAAACTAACACCAAAAGCAGGGCCACATTTTGGAAATTTAAGAAACCAAAACCAATTCCAGAACAAAATTTTTAAATTTTAGGAACCAAAACCACAAACCAGAAATCCTATTCAACCTTGAATCAAAACCAAATAAAAAACTTTTGGTTTGGATCTCTGGCCGTTATGTCTAATTTTTGGGGTTTTGAGTTATTGGGGGTTCCCAAGGGTTCTCTACAAGATCCATCTAATAGTACAACCCATTTTTTTTCTCTATCTGCTTTAACTGTTAAAATATTGAATATTGTTTTGTCGTATGTGAGAAAAATTTATCAATTCCAATCGTCTTTTTGTCGTGGAAAGAAATGTATTTGCCAAAAACATAAAATACGACAAAACGTTTCTGAATTTTTTAATAATATTATTGCTTTGGTTAACCAGTCTGTAAAAATGTTCCGTTATATTAAATTTGACACTACTGCAAAGATTTGCTGTAAGTTTCGAAAAAAAGCTATATTTTATGTATATTAACCTCCAAACTTGATTTGCCAAAAGTTTAGTGTAACGACACACGACAAATAAATTCTCGAGAGATGTAATGGTGAATATTTTAGGCTACAAGCATCTTCGGAAAATATCGGGAAACTACCACAACTTTTTAGTGCTGCCAGATTGCGATTACGATTACCATTGCAAATACGGTTATGAATACGATTGCGATTATGAGTACGATTGCGATTCTGATAGGGATTACGACTGCGATTGCGATTACGAATACGAATACGAATACGAATACGAATACGAATACGAATACGAATACGAATACGAATACGAATACGAATACGAATACGAATACGAATACGAATACGAATACGAATACGAATACGAATACGAATACGAATACGAATACGAATACGAATACGAATACGAATACGAATACGAATACGAATACGAATACGAATACGAATACGAATACGAATACGAATACGAATACGAATACGAATACGAATACGAATACGAATACCAATACCAATACGAATACGATTGCGATTGAGATTGCGATTGCGATTACGAATACGATTACGATTACGATTGCGATTGCGATTGCGATTGCGATTGCGATTGCGATTGCGATTGCGATTACGATTACGATAGGGATTACGATAGCGATTACGATTACGATTGCTATTACGATAAAGACATGAAAGCTTTGATCTCATTCGTCGAGGAAGTTCAATCGTAATCGCAATCGTCAGTGTGATATGGGCATGAGAGCGTGTGTGAAATGGTCTCATTGCATGCTAAATCTAGTACGTTTTAATTTAGAAAATTATCGAGCTTGTTAATTCTTCTTATTGCGTTAATTATTTGATATCTCGCCGCGTGTTTAAATTGTAAAATAATATAACTGCCACCAATTTATCACTTATTTGGCACCCATTCCGCACTATGCGAAATAAAATTTAATAAACTGTTCTGTTTCAAACGCAAGATAAATAATCTTTTCAGACGTCAAACGTCAAACGTCAAAAATTTAGCACGGGGATGTGCACTGGAATTGCAGCAGGAATGTGGGACTCAACTTTTGTCCTGGTGTCCAATTTGATTACAATTACAGAAACTGCAAGTCTTTTCAATTATTGGCGTAAATAAAAATACTGTACCTCAAAATATACAAATATAATTAAAGTTGTCTGGATTATTTCCACCACTTTCAGATATTTTGTCAGTATATCGTTTGGATAGTAACATCAAACACCTTATTCGTTAATAAAGCTGGTTGGATTGTAAAATTACAGATCTGCTATGTTAAATGTTGAAAAATTGAGCTAAGATATGATTAATACTTTGGATTCGTGTTCAGAACGGCAAAACTACGTAAAATTAATTAAAATGATTTCGTAAAACTCTTCTCTGTTGCCTGGTGTTATCGGAATTGAGTGGATTTGAAATTACAGCGAATATTTAATTTTTTACTTGAATAAAAGTAACTACGAATTACAAGTATTAAAAAATGGGACGGAAAAATATTTAGTTAAGCAGCTTATGAACGTAATTACAAGCAAGTACAGAAAATTATTGTATATCGGAAGCTTATTTTTCTTATTTTTTCTCCTTTTTCTCTCTGCTTAGTACAATTTTCTGCCAAGGATAAAAAAACTGTACTATGCTGGAATTTACTAATGAATGACGAATTAGAGTTGCAGATTCAAAGCAAGCACTGTCGCAGAGTAGTGCAAGGTACTCTATTTAATATGTCGAATTGACCGCCCTCCTCCCTCGAGGTGTGTGCTCTACATAAAGAATCACTAGCGAAGGGTGCTCATATTTATTTATCAGGGACAAGATGATAGGAAAAGAAACGGGGGGGGGGGGGGGGGTGAGGAAGGATAGACGAATGCAACGGAACGAGAAATTTTACTTCCAGAAACAAACGTAGAAGAAAAGTTGCGCTTGGGTTTTCCCAACTCAATGTTGGAAAATCGTGTTTTCGCCCACAAAACAAAATATGACTTACATGAAAATCAATTAATCAAATCCGAACAAAACAAATAACAAATATGCGCCGCAAGGAAAATATTTTAAACAAAATTCGGCGCAGTGATTTAAATCAAGAGCTACACACTCCCAAGGAAAAAGTAATTTTTTCCGTACTTCTTTATGTGGCATTAATCAATATAACTGTTCTCAAAACAAATGTAGTTAAAATTTTTTGTTGCAAATTATCCACCCTTGGTGAAAATCTATAAAGAAATGCGCCGCACATGACCAAATTTTTAAAATTCCAGTTACTCTTAGTAGAGTATGTTTTGCACGTTTCGTGATCGGTTTTTTTAGTGTTCAATAATTTCTGAACGGAGCTTTTGAAAGCACCGCCAACCCCCGTCTCCTCTTCCCCTTAAATTGTAGACTGGTCATTTTTATCTATATACAGATCACCAGTTTCGCAGAATATAGATTGAACATTTTTTTTTCGAGAATAAAAATTAATGCCGAATTCTGAGGAAATTTGACTAAATAAACAAATAATACTGTCCATGCAACACCACTACATTAGCCATTACTTTTAAGATGCAATCCAAAAACTTTCAAAAACTAGAGTAAAAATAATTTAAGGAAAAAAAATGTTTGAATTATTTTCCATGTAACTGACACTTAACTTGAACCAGAAAGAAGATTAACTGATAAAAAATTAAATAAATTAATTTTGTCTAATTTAATTATTGGCCCTTATCCTCATCTGCCAGTAGCACGCACAATGCAACCGACAAAAAATCAATTTAGAAAAAATCCACATTTGAATGGGAAAAAAACTTACCCCTTGCAGAGTTAACAAGAAGTAAACCAGAGTGGAAAAAAACGTGAGACGGAGCAATGAAAGTAAGAAAAAAAAAACAACAACCTTCTTAACCCTTAAATTCGACCCAGGAGTATGTGTAGAGGATGAATAAAAAATCAGCTGTTCATCTCCATGTAAAGTAACTCCGTATCGATTTTTTTCGGGTGTTTTAGAATTTTAAACATTATTTTTTTCATTACACGTTCTTTGGTATCAGAATAATTCAAATGAGACAGCGTACGCGTGTCACCCTCATTTTTTTGCGTTCGAAAAATCGTGGGGTGACAGCAGTCAGCATCCAGCAGCATTTTAACGGGTGAAAAAAGGGTACTAACATCCTGGCACATGAGAAAGTGCTGAAATAAGAATACTTTCCTCACACTCGCCGCGCGTACAAAACGTTCACTTATTCAAATTAAAATTATCCAATGTTAAAACTCCATTTGGAAACTGAATTTCTTTCTAGCTCCTCTTGTATTTCGTTTAGGGGTAGTGAAAAAGGATCCGTGAGTTGGTATGCAAGTTGCTGGCCATAAATATGAAATGAGTTCCTTAGAAGATGTGCAAGGAACACGCAGTTAATGTGGATATTAATTACATCAAAATCTTACGCGAGATAAATTAAATTGCCTTTTGGTATAACAAATGAATGGAGCGAAAAATAAGCCCTTTGGTGAAAATCAGCAATAAAAAAGCACCCTCCACGGATTTTTTCCCGTGGTTGTGGGTAGATAGACCTCATCTGGGTCGCAGATTTAAATCGCGTTTCAAAAATCCTATGGGGTTGGAAACAGTTTTTTGTCTACTGTCTAATGTGGAGGGCATTTTTGTTTTTCAAATACAATTTTAGATTTAATTTCTTTGCTGGAATTCACGTAATCTCAGACAAAAAATTTAGTTTTAAATATACAACAGATTCATGGAACTCTGGGGTCGTGGAATATTATGCTTTTGTAACAGTTGAATATTTTGAAAGACCGATCATGTCTTAATTTTTGTCTATGATTATCTATGTTTAAAAAAAAAATCAAAACAAAAAAAATTGAAAAAAGTTTAAAAAAAAAAAAATTGAAATAAAAAGAGAAAAATAATCTTTTGGTATGGTGTATCAGAAATAAAAGCATGATAAAGATTTATCTTTATTTTTCATGCTTTTATCTCACTTTTATTTCTGATACACAGTACCACAAACTAATAAGCATACTAACATTTTTATACCCGTATGGTGAAACCAAAGGGTATATTAACTTTGCCTTACCGTTTGTAACGCCAAGATCCCGTCATCACACACAAAAATGAATTACACCAGTGTGTTTAGAATGATAAAAAGAATTAATTTTTGCATGTCCGTCCGTCTGTCCGTCCGTCTGTCCGTCTGTCCTTCTGTCCGTCTGTGGCGCGGATTGCGGGCGCACGGATTGAGCTACAAACTTGAAATTTTGTGCAGATTCATTTTTCGTAAAATGCAAGGCAAAAATGTACCATTAGGGGGGTACCCCCCATACGAACGAAAACGTTTTTTGTGAATATCTTGTATTTTGTATTTGATTAATGTGACTAAAAGTCTAAAATGACATCTGTCTTTCGCCACGCTTGTTTTTACTTTTTAGTCTTCGAGTCTTGATGCCTCTGAGATATTTTTACGGACTTTTTAACTCCAGAATCGAATTCAGCAGTCACAAAAACCCAAAGATGAGATTTTTTTAAGGATAATTTGTGGAAAAGGGTAATCACGTTATCCTTTCAGGACCTTTCGTTATCCTTACAGACTTTTTAATGTCAGAATCGAAGTTAGCGATCACCGCAAAAACCCCCAAATGAGATTTTTTTTCCGGATTTGAGGAAAAGAAAAATTTGAGCTCCTCAAATTCTCCACCAATTCGCCCCTTTATTTCCTGGACGGTGTCCTATATTTTAAAATGCATTTTTGTTCATTTTAAATGTGCCCAGGGCTGCAAAAAGCGGCCCTAGAAAACCAGTACCTTGGGCATCTTAAAAAAACCCCCGGGTGCGTTAAATGTTTTTTCCGTTTCTACCGTCCTCTTGTCTGAAGAAAATTTAAGAAAAAAAAAAAAATAAAACCTACCATCCCTACTTTATTGTAAACCCTTACCTGCTGCACTCTGACTCTCTAAACGGATTTTGACCTGGTTATACTCTATAAGATATATCATATAGAAGTATGTTAGATTTAGTAGACCGTTTGTAACGCATCGAACCAATCATTGGACACAAAAATGCACTACACTAGGGAGTTTGACATGACAAAAGATTTTGATTTCTGCATATCTATCCGTCTGTCCGTTTGTCCGTGAACACCAACCTTTTCGAAACAATTGAGCTAGAGACTTGAAATTTTGTATAGTTACGTTTTTCGTAAATGGCTCGGCTAAGTTCTTGAATGGGCAAAATTGGTCCATTACTTCCGCCTCCCTCATACAAACGAAATAGTTTTTTTGAAATTTTCTCGAACACGGTGAGTTATATTGAAAAATTCATGAAGAATAAATGTCTTTAGACTATGATTTTCATAACTCATCCATACATCAAAATCCAATCGGACCACTCTTCTCCTCTCCTATACAAATGGATTTTTTTAAAATAAATATTTTGTTTGTCATCATATAGAGTATTTGACGATTGGCTGCTGGCAATTGTATTTTTCTGGCTTCCCGGCACCTGCGATTTTCTTATTGGTAAATATTGGCACTGGAAAAAAAATTGACATGAGCGAGCTTGCAAAACGCAAACAGGGAGAGCCCCTACCGATGGTTAAATGAAAGTCTGCTAGTGACCAAACAATCTATGTTCTTCAAATTTTTGCCCCGGATTTTATGTACCTATCATTAATTAGTCGAAATTATATGACTGTTACATATCCGATTTTAATTTCTCAAATGATGAAGGACACTAAAGATTAATTTAGCAATTGTAATCAGAATTCTAGGTGAACGAGTAGAAAATGGTTAAATTATTATCTGGATAAGGACTAAATAACACGACGTCCTGTTTTATTTATGCTTATACTTATAGCGTTCTCATTTATTAAGTGTAACATAGAAATAAGAAATGAATAAAATGTAAAGAAAAGGAGAAATTGTACTGGATGAGGAGAAAAAATATTTAATTTAAATGAAATTCCCAAAAGCACAAAACTCTTACACACAATTACAGACCTTAAAACAATTTTTTACTTCGCGAAGCCTAAACTCGTTAAAAAAAGGACATAAATACATCCAAGGAAATAAAACACGAGGGTTCCAACAAGACTTTGTGAGCGCCAACACAGCCATTACCTCAGTTGGCCTCCAAATTCATCCTCCCAACGGACTGATTTTACACTTTACTTCCTCTGCTTTTGATTCCCTCCGCCACACTTCATCTCAGATGTTGTCAACTGAGTCGACATATACATTCACAGATTTCTAAGACAAGGGTTTTTTTTTAAAAAAAAAGAAGAAAATTTGAATGGAATTGGAGCGCCCACCCGTCATTTTTCTTTTTCTGATTTTAATTCCACCCTCCAGAAGATTTCGGGTGAAAGTGGCTTTCTCTGCCAACAACCCACCATACTTCATTTGTTCAAACATCCATATATTCATCCTTCTATTCATTGCCAGGATTTAAAAGCGTAAAAGGAAGAACTTAACGAGAAAAGAAAGAAAAATCCTTTTTGGCGCTTCAGTCCGCGGTTTGTTTTTTAAAGGATGAAAGGAAAATACAGACAGGCATAACAACCTACGAGTATAGACTATGTCGCTTTCAGTGACTACACCTTTGGACAGTATTATTTAGCTATGATACACGTATTTTTGATGAAATACCGTGAAAATAGACTATACCGACTTCTATGCATAGATTTGTGAATGAGTTAATTAAAAAAAGGTCCCAAGAATCGTTATTTTAGCATTCAGAAGAGCCACAACCAAATTTTAACTTTTTTCTTTGAAATAAAATTCTAACATTTGTAAAGTTTGATCCTTAAAATTCAATTTCAGCCTGTAGATTTTTTTTTAAGAAACGAGTACAGATAGCTATGATTTTTCGATCATCATGTTTTCTGCTGTTGATGGGCTGTAAAACCTTACAAATGTGGCGATTTTTTATAAATGTCAGGATGGCTTACAATTCATGGAAAACTGAAGGTGCAGATACGGCACAATTGATATTAGTTAGATGTAAGCCAGTGGTGAAGGATCAAATTTTGTCTCTTTTCTTCATTAAAACAAAAGTATCAAGGTATTGAAATTTTTGCTCGAAAAGCCTTTATTGGCGACGAATTTGAATATTCCTTTAGAATTCCCCTCTCGCCACCACCAATTTTGTGTTTGTACGACCGTCATAAACAGGGTCGTGCCAAGACAAAGCGACGCACGGGACAAAACGTGTATTTAGCACCCCCTCTCCTGTAAAGATTGTTAAAAAAAACATTTTTGTATGTTTGTAAATTTTGAAACACCGATCAAAGGAAGAAGGTTTGCTTTCATTTTTGCTGGAGATATATAAAAAAAGGGTCTAAGGGTAGCTTAGTTCTTCAGTGTACGAACAAAATTGTGTCGCAGACAAAATTTTAATCAAAAATATGCAATTTAGCCAAAATTTGGCTCCACAGGCGAAAATATTTAATTGCCATGGTTCAATACCAATTTAAGTTGACCTAATAGTTGCCAGAGAAGCGCGTTGCAAGCGTATTTTCATCTTGTCTGTTGCGAGGTTCGACTTTGACACTTTGAATTTGAAAGCACAGATTTGAATTCGTGGTAATAATCTAAAATTTACATCCGGCTAGTGGCGATTTTGGCGCCCTTCAACTCTTCGGCGGGCTCTCGGCACGGTCCTGGTCAGACACCATCCTAAAAGTGTGGCGTATTTTATGTACAGTCTTGTACGAAAACTTCAGGTTTGTGCTTATGAATCTCCATACAAATTTTCTTCTGGGTTTTAATTTTTTTTCTTAAATTTCTTCAGAACTATATTAAGAGCTAAACAGAAAATGACCGGCGCTGTTGGTATTTTAGCAAACTCCAAATTTAGTCTATGTTCTTGATGAGGGTTTTACTGTACTACAGGAGATTTCAAAGCTTTTACATATATGCATGCATAACTTACAGATTAAACAAAACCATAAATGTAACGGTCCACAACAACTTTATCCATTCTTTAGTAACGGCAATTCGACAAGTTGATACTACAGGCGGCAGGAAGTTCCTCTTCTCTAATGATGAGGCAGCCATTCGAATTTACCATCACACATCCCATATAAACAGTAAATGTAGCTATGGCCATGCTGAATACAAACACTGAAAACATTCAAAAATAAAAAAATTAACGAGAAAAGAACCACGGAAAACCTCCCCAAAGCACAGGAAAATATGGCTCGGTATCAGGACGCGAAAACACCCCGTAAAAATCTAGAAATCCTAAGAACGGCGTCGTCATCTCTCCCTTGGGTGAAGGATACAACAGCCAGGCAGCCATCCGAATCATGAGGCCCACCCCTTTAGCCCCGGCCAGTATGCAAATGAGCCAGCACTAAAGACTGTAACTGTAAGGAGTTAAGAGAAAAAAAAGGGGTGCAGCCTTCTGTTGGTTTCTGTTGGCCTCAAAAGGATCCACAAGACATCCTTTGAGAAATAAACACAAACAAATGCAAATAAATGAGCGAATGAATAAACGAAGGAAACTCGGTTTCGTCTGTTTTACGCAGGGATTTTTTAATGCGGGGCGAATACTGTTTTGTGGGGCTGAAGGTTGTGGAAATAGTGGGGGTGCTGGGGGATTGTGATTACGTTCGCGGCTATGTACTATTTCTTGGCACTTAAATGAAACGAGATTAGAGGGATGCGCGACTTTGTGGCAATGAGAAGCCTTTTAAATTTTGCATTAGGCATTGGTATATCGGCATCGAGTCGGTCGGTATCACACGGAACTTGGAATATCCTTCCAGTGTGTCGACATAAATAAGAGTTAAAAACGAAGGGTATAAAAGTACTTGTGTAGCAGTTGTAGGTATAAAATGTTGTTCACTCACTCATTGGGCAGGGGTTAAATGTTGTTTTCTGTGGGTGGCTGAGTGTTAAAAATAGGGCACTCCGGGTTAGATACACATTTGTGTATCACTTGGTTTTTATCTAAAAATGTATTTAGTTAGATATACTCATATACATTAAATTAACATAAAAAACGTATATCCTTATTCTCCTCCATTCATTACGGAATATTAGAATCGAATGGGTTTCTTTCAACCCTTGGGTTAGATGTATCTATAAATTATGCATATTTGTTTTTAATACAATATCATAAATAATGCTGCGAATAGAAAAAAATCACAACCTAAAAAATGCAAAGTCAGGCGAGGCGGCATTTGCATTTACCGAAATTTATATTTTTTAAATGTTAGGCGTTATCCCTTTTGAAATGTGGCGGATCGGTATAAACGGAAATAATAAAGTTTGGCAATATACCCTTTGCTGTCTGAGCAATTAAAGGTTTTTCTTGTGTTCGGATCTGCAGAGCGAAAATCGGCGGGGAAATTAGAACTTCTTAGAACTGCTGAAAACGACGAAAGAGAAAGAAAGAGAGAAAGAGAGAGATATTTAGAGAGATATTGTGAGAGAGAAAGAGATATTGTGAGAGAGAAAGAGATATTGTGGGAGAGAGAGAGAGAAAGAGAGAGAGAGAGAGAGGGAGAGAGAGAGAGATATTGAGAGAGAGAGAGAGCAAGTCTGACCGATTAATCGGTTTCGGCCAAAATTGAGCCGACGGTTTGGCCGAAGGTGCAAGTGAACTGTCAAATGTCAATCCATGAAAAACAAAAAAAAACAAAATCAACTTTTTTTTAAATTTAGGTTTCTCAAAAAAAAAAAAATGTATATTGTAGGAAATGATTTATTAGCAAATGAAATTTCCTCGTCAATTAAAAATATCTGGCCACAAAATTTTTCACTGTGAGATTTCGTCTCGACGAAAATGACGCAGATTTTTTTTGGAACATTTTTATCCAAAAAATTAGAAATGGTTTGGAAAATGCTGTCTCCACGAGACATTTTTTAGCAGGTCATGAAAATACGCGAAATTTATAGGGAAAATATTCTTTCCTAATGAGTTTCATACATCATACAGAAAGAGAGAGAGAGAGAGAGAGAGAGAGAGAAAGAGAGAGAAAGAGAGAGAAAGAGAGAGAAAGAGAGAGAAAGAGAGAGAAAGAGAGAGAAAGAGAGAGAAAGAGAGAGAAAGAGAGAGAAAGAGAGAGAAAGAGAGAGAAAGAGAGAGAAAGAGAGAGAAAAGAGAGAGAAAGAGAGAGAAAGTGACAGAAACAGAGAAATAGAGGGAGAGAGACAGAGAGGAAGAAACATTTGATATTTTGGTTTATGACAGAGAACTACGTATAGAAAACTATGATATACAAGTGGGTGGGTGGCAAATTTTATCCACCAATATTTGCTACGTCACCGTACCGAAAATATATTTTATTAGCTAAGTGGGAAATTATCTTCCTCGGCGACGTAAAAATTTTCAAATATAGAAAAGCTTTCAAAATCGTTCAAATAACTTCAAGAGCACTTAGGGTTAAAATTCGCTTCTTATATCTGGACTCCTGGCAAATTAATTTCCGCAAAGGTCCTTCAGAGTAGACAGCAATAACTCTTTTTGTTTTATTTAATCCTCTGGATCAGGAAATTATTTTATTTCTTTTTTTCAATCCGAACTTTTCCAATACTGTTTTATTGTGTTTCATTTCAACCCCAACCGCCAGTAGCTAGCCATAAGACAATAAAGATAATAATTCTGGGCGAAAAAAATGTAGGAAAATTGGAATAGTACCAAAAAAACAGAGATGAATCACCGAGAAATATAAAAAAGAAGAAATAAGAAAAAAGGCAAAACTAGGACGGAAGCAGAGGATTTTTCTGATGAAGAAGGGCCCGCTAAATTAATTTGCCTCTGGGCACAAAATAAAAAAACTCCGACTAAAAATGCCTACAAAAACCGGGAAGGGTGCGCCTGGTAACAAAAAAAAAGGGGTGGCCAAATGAAAGAATGCCACCCATCTTTTAAGAAATCGCTCAAAGATCTTTAAACAAGGACTATTCAACATTAAGATCACGAGAGGCAAACGGCGGTGTGGAGAGAGGCAATCTTAAAATAAAAACTCCCTGAAGGGATAATACGAAACAAGGCCACTCTGGACTTGACGTTCTACAACTTTGTAAGTTGAACTAAACTGAGTCGCCATAGGAAAACCGACCAATGGACACCCTTCGGCTTCCGTCTTTCACCCCTTAACTCATCATATGCCACCCATCCGGTATCCTTCCGTTGGATTTCACTTCACTTACCTATAGAGAAAAGGATTTCTTCAACGGACTCCGGAATGATGACAACACAGCGACAGTTTACTTGGCCTTCATCTGTTTCGCTGTTAGCGCGCGTGGGATTCGTTGGTCTGATATCCTTCGCCACCTTTAAGATTTTTCCCATTTTTTTTTCATTCATTTTAAAGAAAACTTTTCAGGGTTGGAGACACGTCCTATGGCTAGGCTAGGCTTTCAAGTTTTTCCATTTTTTTTCACGTGGCAGCTTCTTCAGCTGCCCAACCTTTCTTAGCTAACAATTTTTTCCCTGGTGTCCTGATTTTTTTTTGTAGAAAGTTTTTTTTCTTCAACAAACAAAAAGGGTGGTCCGCGTGTTCGCTAATGGAAGTCGTTTGGAAGTAAAGCCTTCAAAATACGCGTTTTTCTCTACTGTCACGAGGGTTACAAAATAGGGAAGGAGTTTCTTAAGCTTAAGTTAGCCAAAAGATGTGAAAGTATTATAGTGGGCAGTGGTGGTTGGGTTGGCGAAATTCCATGTTGAAAGTTTGGGGTGTAGCACTTTGAGAGAAAAAAAAGACCATGGCGACACACAATAACCCACAGGGCGAGGTTTGGTCGGCGGTAAAACTAAGTAAAAATGAGGAAATTGCGTTAAAAAATGCCCCGATGTAAATTCGCCATGTCACCTACTTATTTCGAGGGAGTTTTTCGGTGACTCTAAGCTGATGTTGGATGATTTTTTTTACAAGCAAAAAAAAAATTACGAAGAAAATTTCAGGGAAAAAAATTTAAAACCTTTTCACTAAAATAAAAGTAAAGTATAGAATGGAATGGTATAGGGTAATGGATGAGAAGATGACCTATTCTTTTTACACAATGGATCCATAATTCTTTTCAAACTTCATGTTCTATTAACCAGAATTTACAATATTACCAACATTAATTTACGTAGCCATGTCAGTAAAGGGATGGTAATGTCTTTTTGATGTATTTAGTGTCCTTGTAAATATCAAATTGATTTCTATTTTGTAGCAAGGATTATTAGAAATATTTAGTAAAATTCAAAAAATATCATCAATACACTTCGATGCCTCCGTGCAAGACTATCGTATCTTTCTAGAGCTGTCAATACTCTGACGATTTTGTAAGTACGATAAAACGTTAATATTGGGAAGCATATTAGTAATTTTTTGAGGATTTTGAAAGAAAATTGTTCAATCTGCAATCGTGGATCCTTTACATCTCAAAACAAATAATTTGTGTTATTTTTTATTGAAATGAAAATTCAAAACAGAAGAATGTCGTAAGTCAAGTTACGATAGTCTTGCACGGAGGCATCGACTTAAAATCGACTAAAACCCGAGATTTTAAGCATCTATTGATTTTTTTTGCAATAATAAAATTTTCGGTTGGAGCCTTCCATAAAATGCAAAATACGTCACATTATGTAGGTTTTTACGTCACATTATGTAGGCGTTGCACAGTATGAAACCGCTATTACAAATTCAAGAGCAAATGCAACGTCACACACTTTATATTTTCACAACAACACGCAATTTATAAAAACATTTTTTGTGAAACTTTAAACTTGTTTTTTACTTTTTAGTGCATTTTGAAAGTGTATAAGGTTATAAAACTTGTTTTTTAAAGCGTTTTTTTTCTACTTTATACTTTTTAGTCTTGAATTAGCCTACCAAAAAACTCCAGAAAAGATCTTTTGCGGCAAATTTGAGCAAAAGGAAACTCACGTTATCTTTGCAGGACCTTCCGTTATTATTACAGAATTTTAAATATCAGAGTCGGAGTCAGCGACCCCAAAAACCCCTAAATGAGTTTTTTCCCCGGAAAATGTGAGCAAAACCGATACTCACGTTATCCTTACAGGACATTCCATTATCCTTGCAGAATTTTAAATATCAGAGTCGGAGTCAGCGGCCCCAAAAACCCCTAAATGAGTTTTTTCCCCGGAAAATGTGAGCAAAACCGATACTCACGTTGTCCTTACAGGACATTGCATTATCCTTACAGAATTTTAAATGTCAGAATCGGATTCAGCGACCCCAAAAACCCCTTAATGCCATTTTTTCCCGGGAAAAATGGGAAAAGGATATTTGCGTCATCCTTACAGGACTTTCCGCTTCGAGTTTTGAAAATCTAACATCGGATTCGTGATCAGCGACCCTGAGAACCCCCTGATGCCAGTTTTTTCCGGGAAAGACGGGAAAAGAATACTTACGTCATCCTTACAGGACCTTCCGTTTTGAATTTTGAAAATCTAACACCGGATTCGTGATCAGCGACCCCGAAAACCCCCTGATCCCAGTTTTTCCCGGGAAAGACGGGAAAAGAATACTTACGTCATCCTTATTTTCAAAACTCGAAGCGGAAAGTCCTGTAAGGATGGAAAAGAATATTTGCGTCATCCTTACAGGACTTTCCGCTTCGAGTTTTGAAAATCTAACATCGGATTCGTGATCAGCGACCCCGAAAACCCCCTAATGCCATTTTTACCCGGGAAAGACGGGAAAAGTATATTTACGTCAACCTTGCAGGACCTTCCGTTTTGAATTTTGAAAATCTAACACCGGATTCGTGATCAGCGACCCCGAAAACCCCCTGATGCCAGTTTTTCCCGGGAAAAATGAGAAAAAGGATATTTGTATTATTCTTACAGGACATTCCATTATCCTTACAAGGATGGAGTAGTAAAAATATTGAAATGTCACCGGAACTACGCAAAGTGACAAAATTTCATCTTTCTAGGTTGCATAGTTTCGGAGATATGAGGTTCCAAAGATTCCAGAGATAGACACATAGCCAGGTAGCCAGCCAGCCAGGTCGCGACAAATCAACTTAATAGAAAGGGTATAAAAAGCTACAATTTCCAGGAGGCACACGTCAAATACTCTATATGAGGGCAAACGAAATGTTTATGAAAAAAATCCATTTGTTCCGACTGAATTTTGATGTATGGAACGGATATGTAACATCATATTCTAACCACATTTTACCTTTATAAATTTTTCAATACGACTCACCGTTTTCGAGAAAATGGTAAAAAAAACTATTCCGTTTGTATGGGGGAGAGGAGAAGGCATAGTCCGATAGAGAAAAGCGATCCCGATTTCGGACAATGATCCGAATTATGTACTTTAAAAGCATAAAAAAATGCTATATTTATCTCGCTTTTATTTATGATACCCAGTGCCCAAACATTTTTAGTACATTTAGTACAGCCTTTTAAAAGAAAAAAGCTTTTTTCCAAATACCTATCTAACTAAAAGAATTATTTATATAAAATAACAACAAAATTTATTTGCTATAGGAGTATACATACGAGTATTGATAAATCCTCGAAACTTCTCACATTTCCATATTCCGGGTTTTCACCCCATAAAACCGTTTCCACCCACCATCAATTCGAAACTGAGTTTGAATTTGCGGGGTTCGTTGGTGGTTTGATTGGTCGGTTGGCTGATTTTCGGAATATTATTCTCGTCAAATTAAAAATTATCAATTTTTCAATTGTTTCTCGTCGGTCCCCGATATTGACAGAATTAATCATTCAAATGATTCATTTGTGATTCCAAGTGGTTTGATTTGTTTCATCATAATGGGCAGGCAACGTTCTGCTGTTTCTATACTTCTTTCTTCCAGCCTAAAATTAACGTTTATCCCGATGGGATTCGTAGGAGTTTTTTTTTCATGGGAAGAAACCGGGATAAGAGATCGTCATTTACTCCGACCCTTGTCGTGGGGTGAAAACAGAACGAAAGAATTCCAATTTGACTTGCAGATTTGTGATTTTTTTCCTTCGCGTTTTATTCGTTTGCTGTCTTGATGATGACTTTTCTACGTAGATCCTGCAGATCCTGTAGAGGCGGTTGGTTGGGTTGGCGTCTGATCTGGTTGATTATTATAAAACAGAGGAATCGGAATTGGAATTGGAACTGAACCGGGCGGCCGTATGAATCGGGAGTTGAAACTGAAGGACGAAATAAGGGATTCTGAGAAACTTGCAACCAGTTACAGATAGATACGAGTATCTGCTAAACAACAGCGCGAAAAAAGTCAACGAGGGCTTGGCTTAAGACAAGGGATCGCTGAGTTTTTTTTTCTTTTAGCGGACGTATAACAGGGGTATTTGGTAGCATAACCTCAACCCCATAATAGTAACGTCTTGGAAAAATACTTCAAATGCGGGAATCTCCATCCATGGCGAAGCGAATGTTGAGGAATTTAATTGCAAGTCTGTTTGTTCTACTCTTTTTGTTAATTGAATGAAAGGAAAGAAATGTTTTCCTTTATTCTGCGACGAGTTTCTTATGTATTTTAAATTATACTGATGGGTTGTCTTGTCTCTTCCTTTGTGACAGGCGTCCCAATCCAGTCTGGTCTATCTTCAGTATTTCGCTGTTATCTGCAAGGGATGATTGTTAACCTGATGTGGATGAGATTCCTCTTAGAATTGGAGTTATTTTCCATAATTCTTTGGGACCACATTGGAAAATAAGAAAAAAGCCACAGAAGATTCGTTAAACAATTGTCCTTGCCTAGCTATAAAAATGAAAATTTATTCTGACGATTCATAATAAATTTCCTTTTTTCCGTGAAGGGGGAATGAGGATATACTGTAGGAAATACATCCAAAATCTTGTGGTTAAGAATTTCACTAATTGCCAGCAAACAATGAAATTCTTGAGAGTTAAAAGTTGTAATGAGTGGACAATTAACAAAACATTGGTCCCTTTTATTTCAACTCCATGGAATTATTTGAATTCCTATTCGTTTTTATTTAAATTTTTTTCAAAAAATGTTGTTTGGAATTAATTACGTTGTTTGACTTTCATTGGGAATTTTTAATGGACATTTTTATTATTTGATATCATTTGTCTTAAGGGAAAACAGAAAATTGAGACCCATATTATAGTTTTTTTTACAAGCTTGATTTAGTTTCATTTGTTGGTTTGTTAAGGTCGAATCTAGTAAACTAATTTCAACCCATTTCCACTCATTCGATTCACTTGAAATTTCGCACACATACGTAACTCCAATGGCAATACAATATGTGTGTATGCATGTACAAGGAAAAAATAAAATGGTGGTCGTCCGACGCCATTTTGTGCAAATTGTTGTCTGAGGTCTTAAATGAAAAAGCTTTGGAAAATAAATTAGGAAAAACAAAATGTCAACTCTTTTTTTTAAACAAGAAGCGGTAATGAAAATAAAAAGCATAATTTCACGTAGGGAATAAAAAGCTTTTAACACGTTGACTGCCGAACAAATTTTGCAAATATTTAAAGAAAATGCCAATACATGTAGACCTGTAGAATATATGTGTGTATGTATGAATGTATGTAACTTATTTTCGATAAAATGAGTAGTCGAAGGAAATGTTTAGATGACCGAAAATTATTACGCAGGTCGACACTCTTTCTGGTGTATACGATATAAGAGTATTTTCTGGGTAATTTGGGATCGCTGAATCCGAATCTGATAGTACCAACTCTCGTTTTTCAAATATGAAGGGTGATTCATAAATTGGTTTAAATATTTATAATATGGAAATCAACAATTCTTTCTTTCTTCATATTTTAAAAACAAGAGCTGATCCGACTAAACTACGGCCAGATTCGGATTCAGCGACTCCAAATTCATTAGAAAAGATTCTTATATCGTGTGCCCCAGAGTGAGTGTCGGCCTGTTTAATCAGTTTTGGTGAAAAAGGATTCCCTTATTGGTCGACCGAAAATAAGTTGCATGAAGCCGCCGCTGGCTATCGAAAATAATAACCGGGGCCTCTCATAAAACTTGTGCCATTTTTCATTGGCTATCAAAAATGATAGCCATGGCAGTCAATGTGTTAAAGTGTATTGAAAATTTCAGTACACTTTAAAAGCTTTTTATTATTTTTTTTTATTAATAAATTGACTGAAAAATTTTAAAATTCAACATTTTTTCATTAAATAGGGTTTTTAAATGTTTGGCTAAAATTCTGGATCCATAAGTTTTTGGTCGTCAGAAGAATTTTTTAAAAAGGGATAGCGGGAGAGGGACATATTGGTGGAAAGGGGGTGGGAAGGGTTGAGTGGTAAGGGTGGGGGGGGGGGGGGGGGTAAATCGGTGGTTTGGTGGTTTGGTGGTTGAGTTAGGGGCGGGGGAATTTATAAGAAATACAAGTGACAAGCAGATAAACGAATTATTCGAATGAAAGAATGATTCTTTTCGATGCTTTTTCATTCGCGTATCGAAAAGTTGGGTTAAAAGAGGTTTCGATCCGCTCGCGTACGAATTAAACAGCTAAAAATCGATTTCAATTCATTCACGAGCGAATCGAAAAAATAAAATTCGCTGTAAAAAGAATCATTCACGAATTTTATTTTATAAAATTTGATTCGCGAACGATTCAAATGCAAAAGAATTTTATTTTCGATTCGCGAATCGAATTTTTCCATACCCTGAAATTTGCCACCCTTAAAAAAGTGCTGTATGGTCTAGAACAGTGGTTGTTAACCGGTGCTCCGCGGAGCACTGGTGCTCCGTGAGCTTGTTGCAAGTGCTCCGCGAAATATTTGTGTGAGCTCGGTTTCTCAACATTAACCAATATAAAAACTAAGAAACGCGCAAGACTTACTAATTTAGACGAAGAATTGAGAGTAGCTATATCAAATATTAGACCTAATATCGCTGAAATCTGCAAAAACCGACAAGCTCACATTAAATGATTTTCGCCTCAAATAAATTTCATTCGAATATATAATATTTTAATATATAATATTTATTTATTTATTTTTTTAATTGATGTTATTTTTAAGTGTTATGTAATAATCAGTTTAATTTTTAATAAAAGTTTTGTCTGTTGGTTTTTTGACTATGATTTTTGTGCTCCGCGAATTTTTCTTCTGATCAAAAGTGCTCCCTGACTTTAAAAAGGTTAATAATCACTGGTCTAGAACGTCTTTTGTCTTCCGTCTCACTCTTGTTGAGGTCCTCCCAGCGCTGCATTATAGGTTATTGGATCCTTGCCCTCCTGTGCTATGCGACTGCCATCACTAATCCGAATATAACATACATGCGGTTTGTGTCTGTGTTTTGTGGCATACAAATTTCAAAAATTACCATTTTATGTGGTCGCCCTACAGTTCAAATTTCTTTGAATTAAATTTTAAAGGCCAAATGTTTCTATTTATATTTCAATCTTTTTATGTTTCAAAGTTATTATCCGTCGAAAAGAAACGCTGTTCGCGGTGGCTAAATTTTTGAGTTTCTTGTATGAAAACAATGTTATTCCCTTCAAGAATTATAATTCGCACTTTCAAAAATTCTGAAATTTTACATGCAAAAAGAAAAACACCAGACATTTTAATAAAATTTCTAGAATCTTTATTGCTTTTTTTTAGCGAACACCAATAAATAACAAGTAAATAATTAAAAATTAATGCACTTTCTCAAGTTTGCTACAGTAATTAACAAATCAATACGAAACTCCTGAATTAATTAATTACCACAAACAAACTTCGACTGGTTAAAAATGCAGTACACTGCGAAACCCCGTCGATGTTACCGGAAAACTTTTCCTATGAAAATTGCAGAGACTTTTCGGGGAAAAATCTATTTTTGTTTGTCAAGTAGGTAAGTGGGAAAAAAACTTCCAACCTCTGATCTTGTGTTCAATAGACGTTCTGATAAAACTTCAGGGTGTTAATTAATTTTAATGGGTGGAGAAAGATGGCACAAAAAAAGTTGCGGTCTCTGTTTATGAATTAAGTTAAACCACTCGAAATAAACAATACCTGATGATGGTATTTTTTTGTTGCGAAAACTGCGGAAAGCGGAAGAATGGGTGACATTAGGGCAATTTGGATTGTGCTTTTTCTTCGGAATTAAGAAGTATACACGCTCAGCTTGCTTACCTGCTGCCGGGGGGATGAGAAATGATGTAGTGGTGAAAATTTTAGGCGATGTATTATTTTTTTTGATACACTTGTATTGTTAATCTGGACTTTCGGGTTGCTGGGGAGCCCATGATTTGGCCAGGGCTAATATTCTAGTCCAGCGATAAAAAGGGCATCAGCAGAAAAAATAGCAGTCAAAAAAAAAAAACAGCAAAAACAACAATTATTGAATAATTGAAATAAATTTCCAACCGTTCCGAGTCGAAAGAAAAATTTGCTGATGCGAAAAATTAATGATGTGCCGCCTAATGAATAATTTTCCTGCCGGGATCCGCCTCTTAACTTTCGACTTTTGGATATACGAGCATCCAGTGGCTAAGGCAAGCTTCCTCAAAAGAAAAAAAAAAACACAACAAACATAAATATGCTGCCTGGATCTATATTGCATGCCCGTCGTGTATGTCTAAGGCGAAAGTGGGTTGGCGAATTAGGGAAGCCTCCCGGTCCATATGTCTTAAAATGCCTTTACTTGGACTTTTATTGTGGAGTTTTTTTTTGTTATTGTTGTTTGGCTGTTTTCTTTTCTGTTGGCGGATTGTCTCCCACATTTACCCATCGAAATTCTATGGACTTGAAATTTCTGGTGTCTAGAGTTCTGAGGAATTTCTTGCACAATGATTTTTCTGGTGTATACGGACTTTCCGATGTGACTACGAAGGAAGAAAGAGAAGACGTTGTTGAACATACGAACGAATTAATAATCGATTAGGATTACAGTTGAGTTGATCGGTTGACTGGATGTATCGCCTTGATATTCGTCATTAATTAGCGACATTCACCAATGACCACAAGATTAGCCAAAATTGCTGATGACAGTTTTGTCGGTCACTTTTTTTTAGCATTTTTCGTTCAGAACTTCGAGATTCTGTGGTTGGGAATACGGAAATGTATGTTTTTAGGCGATTTCTTAAAAAAGAAGGGTATATGCGTTCGGCCGTAGCTATCAAAAAAGGATGTTTCTCTGTAAATTTTGAACACATCCAAGAAGAATATTGAATCACATTGCGTTGGATAGCTTAGGATGGTGCGACTGTTTTTAGCCATATTTGCAGCAGGAATTTTCTTCCCTCCTGACCCCTCACCAACTATCTCGTAAACCAGTCAACGAATTTTTATGGTATTTCCTCCACCTACTCCCTGCTGACCCCCTGAAACTAGCGAACGAATTTTAATGGAAGTTTCGGTATTGGATAGAGAATATAAACAAAGATATATGTAGTTAAAAATTTATACTACTTTTCAGGTCAAAATTCGTAAAATTTCCCGAGTTTCAGGCGGTTTGATTTGCAGGGATGCTTTCCTACCGGTTATGCGGCTGTTTTACCAGCGCTAGTGGCTGTTGGCTGTTAGCAGTCGTTTCAGTAGCACCGTCTGAACCCTAGTGCGTGCTACTACCAGCAGCAGCGTGATGATTTTAGTAGCGGCTAGTAAAGTAGAGACCGTTCTACTTTGCCAGCGCTACTGGGGATCACGTGACCCTGTCACATGGTTTCTGAGCTGTCAAAATTGTTCTGTGAACACTCGCCAGCGTCTGATAAGTGGTAAAGTTTGTTTATTACGTGTATTTATTAAAATTTATGTATTTTATTATAGAAAAGAAAATAATATCTCGTTATCATGGAAGCAAAGTGGAATACATACCAAATATTAAAATTTTTCGAAGTGTATCAAAAATACTAATGTTTATGGGATGCTTCTTCAGCGTGTTACTCAAAAAGAGATGTAACAAATGCTCACTAACTTCAGCTACTTGCGCTCGTAAAAATTTCCTTAAGAAAGTTTTCTTGCGTAAAGACATTTTGTAAAAAAAGGTACCAAAATCTCCCAGATTGAAATGTCAAACCACTGTTTTGTTACTAGCCAGCGCTACTAAAGTATAAATCGTGTGAAAACTCGCAGTACGCTGGCTGCTGTTGCTGCTAGCCAGCGCTACTAACCAACAGCTTCCAGCGGCTGGCAAAACAGCGTCGTGTGACCGCGGCATTAGAGCCACTTCGTTTGGTGTAAAACTTATGGTTTGTGCGGACTGGCTATTAATATTGAACAGATATAAAATTCATTAACTTTTGCAATGTTTTTAGTACAAAATACAAATTTTGAAAATTGTTGGTAAGAAAATCTAATCTTCTGTGATATACAATCAGTTCTGATACCAGGTCTACGAAAAACAATCAAAGGGAAGGGGGCCCATAGTGAGTTCGAAGCTTAGTTTTTCCCCTATGTTATTCTTTCGTGGGAAAACTGTCGAACCGATTGACCTGAAATCCGACATAGATGTTTCTCGGGGTCTCAGTAAAAATTACTGTTATTCCAGTTCTTTCCACTTTTTCACTATGTGAGTTTTACTGGGAATGCAATCCAGTATTTACTTGTTATCGTTTTTATACCCGTATGGTGAAACCAAAGGGTATATTAACTTTGCTTTACCGTTTGTAACGCCAAGATCCCGTCATCACACACAAAATGAATTACACCAGTGTGTTTAGATGATAAAAATAATTAATTTCTGTATGTCCGTCCGTCTGTCCGTCTGTCTGTCCGTCTGTCTGTCTGTCCGTATGTCTGTCTGTCTGTCTGTCTGTCCGTCTGTGGCGCGGATTGCGGGCGCACGGATTGAGCTAGAGACTTGAAGTTTTGCACAGATCCGTTTTTTTGTAAAATGCGAGGCTAAATTCGTTAATGTGCAAAAATGGACCATACGAACGAAAACGTTTTTTGTAAATATCGAAAAAACGGTGCATCTTATCAAAAAAGTCCAAGAACAAAATCTATTTAGGATATGATTCTACATAAAACTCCCATACATCAAAATCCGATTGGAATAAATTTTAAAAAATCTTATTGGAAAGTTTGACTTCAAAGTGGAATTTTGGTACAACTGTTCGAATTTTGATACGAATATCACCATACGGGTCTCCAATGATTGTCAGATTGCAATTATAGCTTTTGTTATGTTTGTTATATGGCACGTACACGTCACTATATTATTGCAGGCGCGCACAGCATTGGCAAGCTATGTAGAATGATGCCAAAATAGCAATATGACGTTTTTAAAACCGTCAAAACTAGTATTTCAGCGTAAATTGAGGTATATTTGAGTATAGCCAAGCCAGTAGTAACCAATTAAGTAGAAATATACTTTGATTTTTTGATGCTAGCCTCGCCAACGCGGTGCGCGCCTTCACTAGACACACTGTTAGCGGCCGATACGTGCCAGGTATCAAAAATGCTAGTATGATGATTGCTAAATAACCGTGAACTACTGTTCTTGCTTGACAGATTCTCACTGAAAATTTAAAAAGGGTTGCATATCAATTAATTTTCTTGTGAAGCGCATGATTGCTGCGCATTCCCGCAATTAAAATCATGGATCATTTATCACCACGCCCACGCCCTTCGTAACGAGGACATTAACGGCCATTTTACCAAATGCATTTTAATGAATGGCAACTCTTTGGACAAACCAACCCGAACCTAATCCATTCATTAAAAAGAAATCATAAATTAGAAAATGGGAAAAACCCTTGAACAATGTGAAAATTTTCCAAATTAAAATCCAGTTTCGCGTGTCAAACTCAGAAAATCCGCACCGTTTGAGTTCCAATGGCCATTCGGAATTCTTTAGAAAAATCATACTGGACTTAATTTTTTCATCTGTTTAGTTTTTCATAAAAGGAATATTTTCCCCTGCTATTCATTTCAGTATTTTAGAAGATCCTTTTATTCATTCGTCTGTTTTTTTGTTGTTGTTGGTCTGCTTCAGAATATTTTTTATGTTTCCTAACAAGTTAAATTAGCGATTTGAAATGGCTGAGCGTTTTATGTGCCCGACCCGGCCCGGCCCGGTGATTTTTTCCTTTCCTTTTTAATTATTCAGGGTATTCATAATTTTTCAATTTTATTTTATTTTTCTGTTTTTTTTTTCGCGAAAAAATTTTTTTTTCTCGATTTGTTTCTCTTCTAGTTTGTTTGCATGTTTTTTTTCGTAGCTCTTTGAAAAATCATATTTCCTTTTTTTAAGACAGAGATTTTGTTTGTTTGTACGATTTTCCTTTTTTTTGAATGTTTGAAAAAGGGAAAAATGGGGAAAACATTCAGTGCCGCCCAAAACCAGGTTCCTTTGAAAAATTAAAGGCACGCAGGGATGGGGGTGGGGGAGTTGGAGTTTTGGAGGAAAACTCCTAGTATGAAATCGTACTGTCCAGAGCTAAAACAACAACAACAGCAACAGGCATAACATAAAATCTGAGTGAATGCTGAAAGAACAACCTGAAGTTTGCCCGTATCTTAAGAAAATTTATTTTTAATTGCTGGAGCTGGGGTAATTGAAGAACATTTCGACGAGGTTTTGAGGCCAAAGAAAGTACCCGAGTAGAAGTAGAATTCTGGAGCATGGAACCTTGATCCCCTTTCGTATACCAATTTTTTTTTTGAATTTTTATTTCTTTTGTAATTTTTTTTCAACATTCGGGATGTTTTTGATATTTTTTGAGGTACTTTTTAATTTTTCCCTTTATTACTTCATCTTTCGTCCTTTTCTCTGGCCCTTTCGTTTAAATGGGTTTTTTTTTCGCTTTCCGTTCGGGGTCGCTTTTGATTTTGTAGACTAAAGGTATAAAATTAATTCAATGACCAAAGAAGCACTTGTAAGAAACGTGTTTTTCTTGTACAAAGTAATTGGGGAGATTTTTTCTCCATTCACCCAACCCTCACATATAAACAAAAAAAAAAGTAAGAAAATATGAAAATTATTCTTTTCTCCGACATTTTTCTTTTAACGGTATTCATTTAATTTTTTTTTCTTGTGTTTTTGTGATGACGGGAAATTTTGCTTTGATCTTTTTGGAGCGGAAGAGTATTTATGAAAAGCTCTAATGTACAGCCTTGCATAATTAAGGGCTTAAAAGTTTGTTTTTTTTTTTCACGAAAGCAGTGTCGTTAATTTTCACAGAGTAAAACATTAAAAAAATTAAATTTAATACAAAAATTATATTTACATGGGTTGGTTTTCATATTTAGGCTGTTAGGGGAATTTCTATTTCATACAAGATTTTAAAATTAGATTGAAAAATATCGAATGTTTTTGTCGGCTAATGCTTTTTGAACTAAAAATAAATCAACCTATATAAATAAAAATATTGTATTAAATTTTACTCTGTGAAATTTCAAACGAGGATTTGGATTTTGTTGCTAATCGTCTAAGAAGGACGCAAAAGTTAAAAAAAGAACCATTTTTCAACAAACTGACACCTGTTTAGCGATTTTTCTAAAAATGTGAAAATTCTCATTAGTGAGTTCTACAGTATTAGTCGAATTTGTGTAATAGTGTTTGTTGGGAAATTGAAAGGTTTTTTTTTAAATTTTCACCTTAGAATTTCGGCATGTGACTGCACTTGTTCTCACGTTTGCTTTTCAAAAGTCTACTAGCACATTCAGAAATATCAGTTGTGGTCAACACAAAACTTTCTTCTACAAAATCTACGACTCTGCGCAATTTACGCTAGAGCCCTGTCGCGTTGTCAACCTAAGACGACCTCCCAAAAAATTCTTGGTTTATTCAAAAATATCAAAAACGTACAAAATTGGAGATAACTTGAGAACTGTAAAAGATATCAATTTACGGTAAATGGCAAAAATGTAGAAAATGTTAACATCTTTAATTATTCTTTTAACTGATTTGTCGAAAAACCGTTAGTTTGTAAATTATTCACAAAAATATGATTTTTACATATTAATGAAAATATCTCAATAACGGTAAAATATAACGGATAACGGTAAGAAACAAAATTGTGCAGAATGCCATTCTCATTAATTCACTTCATACATTCAGTAAGCAAAAACCCGTTAATTTTCGAGATAATCGCAAAAAACTGTTTTTTTTTGGAAATAACGGTTTATCTCGATAACAGGTGGAGATATCGGGTTATAGCTAAAGACAAAAGTGTGGGAAATTTTATTTTCTCCAAGTTTTGTCATACTTAAGGTCACTAAAAAACGCGTAGTTTGGGAGTAAATCGAGAAAAACGAAATTGCGATTTTTGAAAAACCGCCATTTTGGATATTTCCGGTTAACGGATTTCCACCAAAAGTTGATAGGATCGTCTCTTATGTATGGCGTAATTGGCTTCCTGTAGGAAAATTTAGCCTATGCTAAGCGCGCGTTCACCTGCGTTAGGAAAAGTAAAAATGTGTCAACCAGTGGTCGAAGAAATTTGAAAATTAAACTTGCTGCACGGATTGACCTGAGATAGGGATTTAGAGACGTAATGCCATGTAATGGACAATTTTGTCTGCCTACTACAGGCCAGAGTTGACTTGGATTAGGTTTATTATTTTTCTGAGTGAAATTCAGTGCAATTTCAGGAAACAGCAAAAGCATGACGAATAAACAGTCAAAATGTCTAAAGTGCGTGTTATCAATAAATATGTATATGTTTCAAATTTCCACGCAGAGAAAAAAAATAGTAAATCTAACTACTGTATAATGGGAAATCGGGACTATCACTAAAATAGTAAATTTCCACTACAAAATAGTTAATTCGAATTGAAAAAATAGTCAATTTAAATACAAAATAGTAAATTTTACTTATAAGAAATTAAATTTCTTACAAAAATTGTCGATTTTGACTATTTTTGTAATTAAAATTAACAATTTTAGTAATAGTCACGTTTTCCCATTATAAAATAGTTAAAATTACTATCTTTTTACTCAGTGTAATATTACAAATGTCAGGTATTGCCGCACTAGAAGAAAACAAGAAAAATTCCCCATCAGAACTCAATAATGAGAATTTCCAGAATTTTTGGAATATTCGCTATTCTATCTACACTCAGAGAAAAAAGTTTTCCTCTACTAAAGTTTTCCTCCATTCGGAGATCGGAATTTACAAAGCTTTACAACGCTTTAGGGGAGAGTGGGGTAATTGCGAACACCTAAGGGAAAAATGAAATAAAACAAAACCAGATGAAGTTATATAATGTAATTTATTACTTAAAGTTTACTTAAACTTATAGGGCCTTACCAATGACCCGTGACTAACTTAGTAACAGCTTTTGGTGTGTGCGAAACGGGCTATTTGCTTGCTAATTTCGGTTCAAATCCTAGTTTTTATTGAAAACTTTTAAATTCGCTGTGATAAATGTGTGAAAATTTACAAGAATTAGCAAGCAAATAGCCCGTTTCGCACACATCAAAAGCTGTTACTAAGTTAGTCACGGGTCATTGGTAAGGCCCATAAACTTTAAATTTTTAAAGTCAACATAGATAAATTTTTAATAGAAAAACAAATATTAATGAAACAAAAAAAACTTGGTTTCCGGGATTCCCCACAGCACGTGGGGTAATTACGGACAGTGTTCTAATTTGTATTTGGTCTCTGTCTTTCTTTGGAATTTTCGTGGCATCTGAAAGATATTTGAGTAGGTATGTATAAATATTTTTAATTAACAACAAGTTCATGTAGGTACAGAGCAGAAAGCAGAGAACAAGCAAACAAAAAAACTTCCACATTTATATATAATAGCAATAGTATAGCATGTTTTTATTTATTAACAATGATACTAATCAAAATTCATCATCATTACCATCAGCCCGCAGCAGTCGAATGCTGGAAATAAATTATAAAATAAAATATAATACAGTGGAATCCGCTTATAACGACACCGGTTATAACGACATACCGGCTTTAACGACGCATTTCTTAGGTCCTGGCCAGAGCCCATAAGACTCTGTGCGTTTTGGTATTGGTTATAACGACACCGGATATAACGACATATCGGCTTTAACGACCCCTTTTTCTACGAAAACAGAAAAAAATATCGTTTATAACGACCGAAACTTAAAATCTCATAGAAAAAAAATCAAAATCTGGTAGATTAAGTTTTTAACAAATGTTCTAAATTGGCCGCCATGTCAGATACCCTTGTTTTTGCCCAATTTGCAAACTTGTTGCACTTCTAAACGTCATTTGCTTAAGTCATTAAATGAAAGTTGGAACTTTTCGGGAATTCCCCTAATCAGTTCTGTCAAAGTTTTGTGCAACTACGTTGTGTTAATTCAGTTCATTTCGTAGTTTATACTGTGAATTTCACAATGAATGCTAAAAGGCGAAAATTTAGTATAGAGGAAAAAGATGAAGAAGATACTACTGGTAAATAATGTTTTATGCATCACAATACATAATTTTAAAATCGGGTGAAAATTTCAGAAACAGGTTGTGTCATACCTTCAGTCAATGAAGCACTTCGAGGTATTACGACATTGAGTTCATTCCTATTATTCAATAACATTTTTGATGAGATTTCAAAAGAAGCTGTGCTAAGAATTGAAAAGAAAATTGAAAAGGAGTTCTTGCACCAAAAACCCAAACAAACAAAGATTACTCAATATCTGCAGAAAAATTAAATAAATTTAATTTTTTAATGTACGGACGATTTGTAATAAAAATTTTGTATTTTAGAACTTCACACATGTATTTTAAAACCTTTAAAACTATGAATCGGTTATAACGAACAACCGGATATAACGACCAGATTTGTTGGTCCCTTGGAGGTCGTTATAACCGGATCCCACTGTAATTTGATTGTTTAGGGGTCAATACCGATGGCCGGGATTACCCCACTGAAATCGTCCGCCATTACCCAACACACACAGTAACACAAAACTATATTTTTATTTGAGGTTAGAATCGCGTGGTTCATGCAGCAAGCCCTTAAAAACATTGTTGAATTGGACTTTAATTCATAAAAAAAATACTGGGTTTCTATATTATACACCTTAGGTATTTTACACATCTTTAACTTCACTCAAAAATTATATTAAATTGTTGAAAAAATATAAAGTTAACATACCTTCTACGTTTTCACTTCACTACTCTTTGTCTGGCACTTCGTTCGGGATCGACTTACGATTGTATTACTCAAAATATTTTCTATCCTTTTCTAACATAGCTAAACGAACGTGTCCGAGATTACCCCACGTCCGTGATTACCCCACTCTCCCCTACAGCTAGTCCAGGTGAAGTTTCGGTAACAGTAGGGAAACATTTACACCGTGTATAGCTTTTCTTTATTTAAAACCATGTCATTTAAGATCCGACACGATGGATACTTCGTTAGTTTCCTTTGGATAAAATGGCGTCTGCCGGCCGCCATTTTTTTGTACATACATACACTCATATTGGCGCTATGCAGACTTTCAATTTTGGGCTTCCCAACAAAAATATATTGTTTTCAGAAATTATAAGATATGCACATAAAAAACTTGTCGGAAAACTAACCGGACGAAAATAATCTACTTTTTACTTGTGTTGAATATTTTGGAAGAGTTGAAATTTAAAATTACAATTTTCTTGTGATTTTCTTGCGACAGACTAAAAAAATATGCGCCCCAGGTGAATATACCTTAAAAAGTGTGATGCCCACCACCCCAAAATTTACAACAGCATAGTATATGCCGCCCCTCAGATTTGCCGCTCTCGCCAATTGCCCAACGCGCCCCCTTCTATTAGATCTGATTCTGACTCTTGTAATACTTGGTTTCTGATATGACGATTTCGCAGTTGCGCGATTAGGTTTGTGCTTACCAGATGTCGATCGGCCTTTTTCGCAGCTTCGCGGTATTTGCCTCAGTTTAGTTGATTTTGTCGAAAATTTTGGCTTGAGCGATTCCAATGTGATGGGGATCGACACTCGAAGGTAAAAATAATTTTAAGACATTTAAGTAGATTAATATCAGTAAAATTACTTCTTTTCCTTATTTTTTTCAAAAATCTTTCACAGTCGTGTTAACTTTTTTAGTCGTGTTCGCAAGAAAAAGGGAAAGAATTATAAAAAAGGTGTCTAAGATATTATCCTTCTAATAAAATCACTATAACTTATCTTCATTTCTTCTATAGTTCCGGTTTGAGACAAAACAATGAGGAAATAAACAGAAAAAATCGAAATTAATGCAAAAAATGCTGACACGCTTCCAGATGTTTAATGCCAACCTCAAAATACTGCTTAAAGTATTACTTACCATCAAATTGCCTAAAAAACGACAGGATGCAGTTTTTTCTAGGATTTTTTAACCCATCCATCCAGCTGCTTAATTTTTTGTCATTTAAATTGGACAAAAAATTGTAATTTTCAAATATTAAAACAAAAAAAACTGACACTCGAAACTCATATAGCCACAAAACTTTTTCGCTTCCTTACGCAAAATTGTGTGTTCAGAGTCTCCAGAAACCCTTTAATCCCATTGAACAAAAAAATCTGATAATTTTAAACCCTTTTTTTCATATCAAATGTATGTAGTTTATAGCGTGCTACAATGCCGTGTGCAACTGGAAATTTCAATAATGAAAAAATCACCCCCAGGAATAAATCTTTAAAAAAACCGGCGTGTGTGACTATGCATGCATGGCTATCCCAACCCTTTTCGTCTTTTGTTTGACGAGAGTCCGTTTTTTTTTCATTCTGCTCTTGATCCCTATAATTTGCATTTTATTTTAAATGCTGTACGAAAAAAAATCCTCAATAGGCCTGACAAGTGAATGCGTGCGATAGGGTTGAATATCCTCGAGATTAACATACAAAAAATAGTTGCCTGGGTGCACGTTTTTTTATGCAGGCGCACGAACACAGGGTGGGCCATTTTAAATCTTTTGAAATTTTAAATGTTTGCCGAACACTGAAACGAATTGCATTTAAGATTTTGTCGAAAGATTAAATTTCATAAAATTAATGTAAATTAAAAGCGAGTCAGAGTCACCCTGTGCGCACATGATTGAAATTCATGCATAAAAAACGACCCCCTCACAGAGTGTTTCAACGTTACCATCGCACGCGTTCATCGTAAAAGGGTTGAATGAAAAACTGAATGAAGAATCGACCTGCGGAAGCCTCACAATCGGGAAAAGATTGTGTGTACGCGACTACGACGTCGCTAGTCTATTGAACTCCCCGAACGGAGAAGGATCAACGTCGACACCGCGAAGGCATCGTCAGGCTTGGTAGCTTGAAGCGACGAAAGCAAGGACGACTAAGAAACGACATTCGAGTCCTGACAATCACATGGGATCCAAAAAGAGAAATTGTACCACGACCACACAAACACATACACTAGCAACGTGTTTTTGTTGTCGATCCAGTAGAGTTGATTTCCTTGCGAAGATCCCGCCGCACAATCCTCCGCTCCTAGCCGCGACGTATGTGAATTTTTTACATACGTTTTAATATCGCCCAGACGTGAAAGAGTTTCACCCCAGAGCACGCTTCGAATGTGATGAGGCATGGTATGGTATGGCAAGGACGAAAAGCGACTACACAAAAAAATTAAAGACGATACGGAAAATGTAGAGAGAAAAAAAAAACAATAAGCATGGTGTGTGGTGATGAGGAGATGCTGTTGATGATGCAAAGCGAATGAGAAAAAAATTGATGAAAAAACTGTTACCCCCAAGGGATGAAATTTAAGCATAACGCCGGCAAGTATGTATGTTTCGGGTCGTTGTGTGTTTTTAAGAAAAAGAGTTAATATTGATCTTGAGAAGC
Source organism: Chrysopilus asiliformis (assembly GCA_964034945.1). Classification (NCBI taxonomy): domain Eukaryota; kingdom Metazoa; phylum Arthropoda; class Insecta; order Diptera; family Rhagionidae; genus Chrysopilus; species Chrysopilus asiliformis. The sequence continues at coordinate 85,571,994 of OZ035962.1, read as the reverse complement.
CCTTGACTTTAGGCGATGGGGGGAGTGTACTTGGACGGAATGTTATTAAGAAAATGTTTAAAGAAAAATTTGAAATTCAGCGGAAAATAATGATATTACACCTACGTGGAAAATTGTAATGGATTTTAAAGGTTAATTGGCTAGTTTTTTCTGTTGCCAAAAGATATCTGGGGGTTGTCTTTTAGGTTGTTCATAAAATACATCAAACTTTTCGTGGGTCTGCGGTAGTGTGACGGCGCTATCTCGCTTTTATTTCTGATACAAAGCTCCAAAAAAAACATTTTTACCTTTTTAGTGCATTTTTATTTAGATAAAAGCTTTTTTCTAAATTTTTTATTTTTTTTTTAATTTTATCTTTGTTAGGTATTTGTTGTTTGATTAGGATTACTTAAAATCCACAATGGCGTCTGTCTTTTATAAATACATATAAGTTTTTAGTCATCGATAATTCTTGCCTTTGAGATAACCTTACAGACATCTCATGCCAGAATCGGATTCAGCGATTGCAAGATTTGACCCTGACAGATAAACAAAAAGACAGATACAGATACGAAATTAGTCGATTTTGACTATTTTTGTGATGGAAATTTACTATTTTAGTTGCGTGCAGTAAATCGAGTTAAACTCATGAGTAGGGTGGGAGAGTACAGTTTTTAAAGTAAAATTTAGGTGACGTGTTTTATGGAACCGTTAGTTTGTAAGCAATTCGCAAAAATGTATGTTTTTTCATTTTAATCAAAATATATCAATAATGGTTAAAGATAGTAGATAATAGCAAAAGACAAAATTGTGGCAAATATTATTTTCTTCAATTCATCCAAAACATCGAATTACCTAAAACCCGTTAGTTTTCGAGAGAATCGTAAATAAGTTCGAAAAACGGCATATCTCGATACAGGCTTAAGATATCGAGTTATAGTGAAAGAAAGACCTGTGGGAAATTTGATTATCTTCCACTGTAGTTATATCTAAACATCAGAAAACTACAACACAATTGCCAGGGGTCAATAGTCAAATATAGAGTATATGAAGACAGACATAATGTTTATTTAAAAAAATCCATTTGTATAGGAGAGGGGGAAAGGAGTAGTCCGACAGGATCTTAATATTTGGAACGATTATGTAAAATCATATTCTAAACATATTTCATCTCTATAAATTTTTCGATACGATGCACAGTTTTCGAGAAAACAGGAAAAAAGTATTTCATTTGTATGGGAGAGGGGCGACGCAGTGGTCCGATTGGATTTTGATGTATGGATGAGCTATGTGAACAAATATTCTAAACACATTTTATCTTTATAAATTTTTCGACCGTTTCGAGTTATTTACCGTTTCGAGAAAATTGCAAAAAAACTATTTCCTTTGTATGGGGAAGGGGGAAGCAGAGGTCCAATTTTACCAGTTTAAGAATTAAGTCTAGCCATTTACGAGAAATATACCTATTTAAAATTTCAAGTCTCTAGCTAAATTCTTTTAAAAGTTACGGTCTTCACGGACAGACAGACGGACGGATATGCGGAAATCAAAGTCTTTTGTCATCCTTAACACCCTGGTTCGATGTATTACAAATGGTATACTAAATCTAATATACTCTTATGTAGAGTACTAGCTTACCCGTCGTTGCCGGGTTAAGTTTTTTTCAAATTTTTTTTTTTGATGGTCTATGTTGGAGCTAAACTTCAGGCCAATCGGCTCGGTAGTTTCCCCGCGAAAGGGTAACATAGAGGAAGAGCTAAGGTTTGAGATCACTTTACCCCCTCCCCTTACTCCCCCCCCCTCTCGGGCTACTTTTTAATAGGTCTATGTTGGTGCTTGACCCCCGGCGAACATCTATGCCAAATTTCAGGCCCAATCGGTTCAGTAGTTTCCCCGCGAAAGAGTAACATAGCGCAAAAACAAAGTTTCGAAATCACTTTACCCCCCCCCCCCCCTTACTCCCCCACCCTTACTCCCCCCCACCCTTACTCCCCCCCCCCTTACTCCCCCCTCCCTTACACCCCCACCCCCTTACTCCCCCCCCCCCCCCCCTTACTCCCCCCCCCCCCCCTCGTGGTACTTTTCCGTATGTCTATGTTGGAACCAGAACTACCACAGACACTCCTGCCAAATTTCAAGTCAATCGGTTTAACCGTTTTTGCGTGAAAGAGGAACAGACAGACACCAACTTATTTTTATATATTAGTATGATAGAATGGCGTAGTTTCGGAGAAAATCACAAAAAATAAAATTTTTAAAAAGTCACTATCATGGTAACTTCCGGTGAACGGATTTTCACCAAAAGTTGATAGGATCGTCTCATTCTAGGACCAAGCAAGCATGTGTTTGTGAGTGTGTAAGGGTGAAGCAGAGATCATGAGACATCTCTGCTTTACTTGTAAGAGATTTGTGAAAAAAATTTATATTTCGGGTAAAAGTACTTCTGGCAATACTACGAAGAAGCAAGGCTTTCTGTGTAAATCGGCGATCGAGTCAAGTTCTATCTCAAGTTATGTCTTGGTGACAATAAAAGAAAAACGTAATGTTTTTTGTGAAAAAACTGCAGCATCCCTACTCACTATTCGTAAGTTTTAAAATTATTAAAAAAAAGTATTTTTTTATTCGATTTATTGGTATCACCTCTAGTGTTAAAATTTTCCTTACAAGCTAGTAATGGCTGTAAGGGAAATTTTAACACATCAGTTTAGGGTAAATGTTTGCAGAAATTGCTCATTAAAACTTTTTTGTCATTTATTATTTTAATAAAGAAAATCTTAATTATTTTATTGATATTCGATCAGTTTTACTGAAACTTTCACAAAGAAAATGAAACATTTTCACTCTAGAATCTTACATTAAATTGTCTATGCGAAAATTTAAATTGATTAAAAACATCGTTACAGAATTTTATTTTTCAGCAAGAAACGCACAAATACATTGATCGTGTTAATTCATCCTTAGGCACGCACACTTTTTCGAAATGAGACGAAGTTGAGAAAAAAAAAAATTATACCATCGGCAACGTCAGAAAAAGCAAAATAAAAAAAAAATTATTCTTTTTAGCTGAAATAAAAATCCCTTTTTTTTGCTATATACCTATGTATATAATTTTGTTTCTTTTCTCATCAACATTAAAGGAACCAAAAGTATAAGAAACCCCATCAGCGAACAGAGTTTGGGGTGTCTTGCGAAAATGGCAGGATTTTCATCCCTTTTTAGAGCCGGGCTGAGTCTCCGCTGAGTTTCTATAGCAACTCTTTCTTACTTGCCTTTCGTGCTTTGCCGTCCTGTGCCTCATCTATTTTTCGGTTTTAATTTTTCTTTTCTTTTCCTTCGTGTTTTCCTTTGCATAAACACACAAATAAGATGGCAAGGAAAATAACCAGCATCGAGAGCACAGGCGGGTGAAAGCAAAAAAAAAAAATTAAAGGAAAAAAATAAAAGATTTTTCGAAATGAGGCAAAGTGACGGGAAGGAAGCATGAGGTTGGGGGCGATGGCTATGGGTTAAAAGGGCGCTAAGAGAGAAAGTATCACCACCAATTGCGAAGATGAAGCAGCGTCGAGGCAGCAGCAGCATCAGGATATCTACCCAAAAAAGGATAAAGCCACCGGCTACGGAAAAAGGACGAAAATTGGAGCAAAAAAAAAACCGCGTTCGCGATGTGCCCGCTACGGATATATACCAACATCTAACGCAATCTATATTTACAGCACAGCGGAAGAACCTGTATAAATCAGAGGGGGAGAGTGGCGCAAATAAAGGATGTCAGAGAGTTGGAAATGAGGCGCCTTTATGCAGATATTTGGCGGTGCGTGTATATTTCCAGCATAAAGGAGTTGAATTAAAAACGAAAGGATATCCTCAAGGAACTCAAAGTGTAATAAGATGAGCAGGATGTAACGAAGGCGTAAAAGGGGATGCGCGACGTAAAGGACTTGACTTCATAGTCAAGTTAAGATTGCGGCCGACATTGGTGAGTTTCAAAAGACGCAGAAACCCAAAGGGAGTATTAATAAGAGAGTGGGTTCGGCCACCCTTTAAATGACACCACCTTCCACTTTGATCACAGCGGAAAAATATTCGAACGAGTGATGGTGCGGTTGGCAAAAGCGACGCGGTGTGCGGCGGGCGTCGCAAGTGTGCCGCTAAAGGCAAAGGACGAACTCCATTATTTGGTCGAGTGCGGGGGTTGAAGAAGAAGCAACAGCGATGGTAACCGCACAACACCAACAGCAACAACAACAACAACAAGGATAACAAAACGACGACACTGTAAAGCCAAAAATAATGCGAATAATAAGGACGAAAAGGAGTTAAAAATGGAGGTGAGGTTATTCTCCTCGTCTTTGTGCGATATTTAGCCGTGTTTTTCATTCCCTTTGCTCGTCCTGACGTCGATCTCACCCACAACTTTATCGTCATTTGCCGGTTGTGCTTCTTCTTCTTGGTAGAGTTTTTCCCTTGGTTTCCTTTTTTTTTCTAAGGAAAAGGACCCGAAAAACAGGAATGTTTATAGGCTCCTACATCTTGAACCCCTTTTTTTTAAAGGTTTTTCTTCATTTAATTTTTTTTCTTCGTAATTCTTTGTTGTTGGTTGGTGTTTTTTTTTTTGAAAGCCTGAAAGTCGGTCCTTATATCGCAACGATGAGACGATGGCGGGCGTTTGACTGCTTTCTCTTAATGGCAACGGATCCTCGAATGGGGTTTAGGCCACTACTTCTAATGCTTAGCAGTGGTTGCGGGGGGAGGGGGAAACGATGGAGGATGATGATGAAAATGACGAAAATTCGGGTAGAAATTCCTTCGCGTAAGTCTTTAAATTGAGGAAGAACGAGAAGAAAATCATTTTGCATGCTAATGAGTTGAATTTTTGTCCTGTTTTTCGTGTTCAACCCCGAGAGCAAGGAAAAAAATAAGAGGCGAAAAAAAACGAAATGAAAAATTATAGAATAAAATAAAAATAAAACACGGATAACTAAAGGCTACGGGATGATCCTTTCGTTTTGTATTTCATGCATGTGGGAGAGAGACAGAGATGGAATTGGCGAAATATGTATATGCGATAGGTATGCATACCTCACAAATTAATGATAAAATTTTTAGTTAAGGAGATGGATCTTAAGGCTGAATATAATTTTATCGAAAATATAATTAATTGGGTATTGGATAAATGAGGAAAAATACCGAGATCTCTTAAATTTTAAGTTTTAAACAACGGCGGGACTCCTCGTATTTTATTTAGGTTGACTTCGTGTCTGTTTGTCTGTCAGATTCAAATCTAGCAATTCAATTTTAAAATACTTTCACTCATCCGATTCACTTGAAATTTGGCACACATACGTAAGCCCGATGACAACACAATATTTTCTCTATTTCGTCCTTGTAACGATAACGGAACGTCCTGTAAGGATATCGTTATTATAATTTTCCTCAAATTTTCCGGGAAAAAATCTATTCTGGGGTTTTTGGGATCGCCGATTTCGATTCTGGCATTAAAAAGTCCAAAAGGATAACGAAAAGTCCTGCAAGTATAACGTGATTATGCTTTTCCTTGAATTCTCCGTCAAAAAATCTCATTCGGTGGTTTTTGAGTCCGATTTTGATGTTAAGAAGCCTGTAAGGATAACGGAAGGTCTTGAGAGGATGATGTAATCATCATTTTCCTAAAATTTTTCGGAAAAAATCTCATCTTGGGTTTTTGGGGTAGCTGAATCCGATTCTGGCATTAACAACTCGGTAAGGATAACGGAAGGTTCTGTAAGGCTAACCTAATTATACTTTTTCTCAAATTTTTCTAGAAAAAATATATTCTGGGAATTTTTGGAGTCGCTGACTTCGATTTTGGCATTAAAAAATCTGTAAGGATAACAAAAGGTCCTGTAAGGATGATGTGAATATCCGTTTCTTTAAATTCTCCGGAAAGAGGTGGTTGAATCCGATTCTGAGGTCAAGAAGTCGCCAAGGATAACAGAAGGTCGTGAAGGTATAACGTAATTATCCTTTTTCTCAAATTTTACGGAAAAAAATCTCTTCTGGGGGTTTTTGGGGTCGCTTAATGTGATTCTGCCATTAAGAAGTCTGTTAAGGATATCTTAAAGGCAAGGATATATAAAACAGTCCTAATTCTAGATTCAAATACGAATCTACAAACATAACAAAACCTATAATTGCCAATCTGGCAATTATTGAAAACCCGTATGGTGATATTCGTATCAAAATTCGAACAGTTGTACCAAAATTCCACTTTGAAGTCAATCTTTCCAATAAGATTTTTTAAAATTTATTCCAATCGGATTTTGATGTATGGGAATTTTATGTAGAATCATATCCTAAATAATTTTTGTTCTTGGACTTTTTTGATAAGATGCACCGTTTTTGAGCAAAAATCGTTTTCGTTCGTATGGGGGGACCCCTCCCTAATGGTCCATTTTTGCCCATTAACGAACTTAGCCTTGCATTTTACGAAAAACGAATCTGCGCAATATTTCAAGTCTGTAGCTCAATCCGTGCGTCGGCAATCCGCGCCACAGACGGACGGACGGACGGACAGACGGACAGACGGACGGACGGACGGACGGACATGCAAAATTCAATTTTTTTTATCATTCTAAACACACTGGTGTAATTAATTTTTTTGTGTGATGACGGGATCTTGGCGTTACAAACGGTAAGGCAAATTTAATATACCCTTTGGTTTCACCATACGGGTATAAAGAGGCCTGTCTTAAAAAGGATAGCAAAAAAAAATTGAAAATAGCTTTTATTTAAAAAATTGCACTAAAAGAAAAGTTTATTTGAAATTCGAGTTCATTCGAAAGTCTATAAATTTTTGGTTGTGGAAAATGGTTATAGCAAGGTTGATTCCCTGGAACATGATTTTGAAGAGGCGACTAGCGAGCGAAGTTCAAGATTTCTAGTTAAAGGACTGCGGTTTATATATCAGATTTTTCATATTTTTTTAATATCACGGACTCTGCTTTTAATGAACTACAGTAAAAACTCAGAAATATTGCAGTTTCTGTAGATTCAGGAGTGGAGAGTTACTTTTCAATGCTCAATCTTGGTATGTAGCGTAAAGAAGTGGAGGAAAAAAAAACAAAAAAAAGTTATTTAAAATACAAATTTTTGTCACATTTGTCCTATTCTTTGATTAAGTTTTAACTAAGAACTTTTTCTATGAAGATTTTTTTTGCCTCTAGTCAAAAACAGATAGATATATGATATCACATTAAAGAGTTATAATATATCGTGAAAAAGGCTAATTTTTTTCTTAACCATCGTCGAGTTGGCTTTCACTTCGTTTAATCAAATCCAGCATATATCCCCGGTTAATTTCAAGCACATCTCCCTTTCAAAGTAAACGGAAAAACTTTTTCTAGCAATAAATAAGTCAGTAAAGGAAACAACAAGTCCAGATCCTTAATGAGAAATTAACAACTTAATTAATTTTATTATCTTGAAACGGGGAACGTTTCTTATTCGAATGTCCGTCCGCACACCAAATACGATAGCCACATACATATGAGCGTGTGAGAAAATCGAGACAAACCAACTTCGAACGAAAAAATGGAGCATTTGTAGAATTTTCCGTTAGCCGCCCTACACCCAGAGAAAAATCTTAGTAAAATCTTAGTAAAATTAACAAAAGACTTTGTGTTGAACTTTAACACAAGAAAAAACGTATAGATAACAGAAGTTCTGTTCTCCGAACGAAAAATTGTGTTATTCTAATAACATAGAATATGTAGGATTTACGTACATACATGTGCAGCCAACAAAAGTGCTTGTGTTAAATTTTTACCCAAAGAAATCGTATATCGAAAATAAGTTGTGTAGTAACAACACAAAAGGTTGTGAAAATTACAAATATCGTTTGTTGTTGATACAAATAATCAAAAACATGAAGAAGCTCTCTGTTACATATTATCTATGTACCTATAACACAATTCCGAGTAAAGCTAACAAAACTTCACGTAATAATTCAAGTCGATTTTTTTTCTTCTATTATAATTCACACGTGGTTTGCGAACTCGGAGTTTATATAGCTTGAACCTGCCTAAAATTTGGAAGCCGTTACAACTTTTTTATATGAATGACTGCTATATTTGGCCACTATGTCCTTTTTTCCCATATGCCCTTTTATGCCCTTTTTTCCCACTGGAGCATGCGATTTTGGTGGAACGGTTCCTATATGTTTTTTCCGTGTATGAAAGACATATTTTATGTGTAAAACTAACACAGATTATATGCTAGTTTCCACACGGTATAAATGTAAAAGCAACAAAATTTGACGTAGTATTAACGTAGTTATTATATGTAATGTGAACCAAAAATTTGTTCATTACACGTCTGGGTTGTGTACGTTGAACACAGTGTTTTCTTCAATGTTACTGAAAATCTTGTTCACATAACACAAAATTCTGTACAACAAACCTACTTTTGTGTTGAAACAACAAACATTACACAAAAGTTGCAAGGTAAAATTGACGTAAGAATTTTTGTTAAGACAACACAAAATTTTGTTAAGAGCAATATAACAGAAGTTGTGTTGAGTTTACGTATTGTTTTTGTTAAGATAACATAGATTTTTCAGTAACCATCTGAAAAACGTGACAACGTAAAATTAACAAACTCAATTTTGTTAGGATAACACAAAGTTGTGTTGGACGTATATTGACGCTATATTTGTTAATTATACGTAGCATTTTCGTCAGATTGAATGAGATTTTTCTCTGGGTGTATCTATCAGACGGCACCTCCAAAAGTACATAACCACAGTCACAATTGCTACCCGAAATGTGTTACTGCCCATCAGGATAATTTCATCACCCTCTTTCAGGCTTTCGTTTTCTATGTGGTTTATCAGGAATTTTCAACAAATCCGGAAACAACTTGCAGCACGCGCTATTATCCTTGCAGGGAAACGTTTTTTCGGATCCGAGACAAGCATTGATATGGGAGGATCACATCAGGAACTATGCAACATTGAAATGTGTTGGGTTGGCGGAAAGCGGGACGCTTGGATTTCATCGAGCGCCAAAACAAATCTTGCACAAGGAGGCAGTATAAAAACAACAAATCGTTGGGCGGTTTTCCACCATATTTAGGCGACTTCATCCCGATGGAAAATGGGGCCAACAACTGCACAAGTAGACTGGAGAAATTCGTATGATATCATAAGGAAAAGAATACACGCATCCTTGTACGATAGACACGGAGAATCCGGACCGGGGTAGGAGCAACAGTCGAGACGATATCCTTGCGCCTTTTCAAAACGGGATGGGAGATGAAAGTGACGAAAGCGAGTGGCATCGGATACTATGCCAACATTGACAGTGTCAGCAACAGACTTCCCGAATCCAAGAATGCCAGCCAGGATATGGTCACGGGAATCGAGGTGCGACGGGAGCATAACATGTGTGTTTATTTTTGTCTGATTTATTGGATCATGGGGCGAAATCGAAAGCAGTTACACTAACAGCGTGTCTACAAAGGGATCAAGCGCCACACAAAACGGCAGCATCGTCAACAAAAACCACAATAAAAATTCAACTGGAATTCATCGCAATCGACGTCGAATAATCCTTCGGGATACTTAAGCGTATTTCGATTGCGGGAAATTTTCTTTTAAAACCGAAAAGAATCTCTTGAAAATTGTTTTCCGTATCGGCAAATTTCTCAGTCACGTAATTCTCAGTGAATGTTGACACATTTACCGCGATTATCCGTTTCAGATGAATTTGTTAAGATCCTTAAAACACGAGCCAAAAGTTTCTGCATTTCGTTTGTTTGCTAGAATCTGAATTCTGAGAGTAATTAAGGACTTCGTGTGAATGAATGTGAAACACACCTGCCACAGGCACCAAATGTCGTCTTTCCACTAAATTTCAATTAAAAAATAAAAAATAAATAAATAAAAAACTTGTATTTGTAAAATTTGATTTTTCACTTCATCTTCCAAGCATAAAAGGTACACACAGCCAATATGACTGTTGAATTGATCAATTTGTGTGGCTGCTCTCGGGAAGCTAATTTAACTGGCAAGTAATAACTTTATGTAATTTAGTTGGAAGCGGATAGGCATATAATTTTTTTTTTGAAGTTGTCCTTTTTGATGATCAAAGAGATGTTCTTAGAAGACAGTCTGTTAAAGTTTGATTGGCAAAGTTTTAATTGCCTGGACTTTTTACGATAACTTTGACTGTGAGAGAGTTGAAACTTTGTGCCAGCAATGTTGTTAAAATTTTCAATGCTATTAGAGATTTTTGCTGTCACTTGAAAGAAAAAAAAAAGATTTTTTTTTGATTTTTACATAGCGTAGAAAACGTTAGGGAGAAATTAATTTTCTGGACTTTAATTATTTTTTTTGTTTCAATTTTTTTTTAAATTTTAATGAGGCACAATCAGGAGATTTTTTCAATGGTTCCCTACTAAAAACTAATGGTAATTTGTAGTATTTTTCCCCCATATTAGTTTTAAAATCTATGCATTTTTACAAGCTTAGTTAGGTTCAAATCTCGTGACCTAATTCTGCGTCGGGAGGTGGGAGACTATCGTGACCATTTTTTTTTGGAGCCAATGGGGATGATAAAGGGGGATGAAAAATAAAAATGAAAAAAATTGTATTAATAAATCCAAATATTGATTTTTTATTTATGTTTTTCAATTTCCAGCACAAACTGATGATGAACTTGTCGATTCATTGTATTTTTCTTGAGGAGAGTTCTTTTTTCAAAATATCTTTGTCCTTTTTCAAATTATCGAAAAACTCCAAACAGCTGAGATTGATATCGTTTTTGGTAAAAAGAATCGATTTAAGAGTTTTAACTTGTAAACGAGTCTTTTCCGTCGTTCAAATTTTATTGATCGCCGAGAAAACACGTTCGACTGGTGCTGAGTTCCTTGCAGAGCGAACGCGTATTCGACAATAGCCGAAAACTCCAAAAATGGCGTATCTTTCATAAATAAATCTTGAAAAAAAGGTGGATTTTTCAGGGGGATGTGGGGGATAGCCAAGTCCGAAAAGGGGATAATCCCCCTCAAAGGGGGGAGACCTATGGGAGACCTATCCAATTGACTTGTAACATAATGGCACTTTTACCCAATATCTATCGTTTGGGGTCTTAAAAGAACGACCTTGAAATAAATTACTATGAAGCCATGTTTTGGAGTTAAGAAAAAGCAAAATGGTGGACACATAAAGCCATTTTGTTAAAATCGTACAAAGGAAGCTTCCGCCATTAAAAGCATGTAGCATGTAGGTATGGTAAATACGGAAAAAAAATCAGAAGAAAAAAAATACAGAAGAAGTATTGATATATCATATAGGAGTATATACCGTTATAACGCATCGAACCAATAATTGGACATAAAAATGAACTACACTAGGGTGTTAGGGATGCCAAAAGATTTTGATTTCCGCATGTCCGTCCGTCCGTCTGTCTGTCTGTCCGCCTATCAACACCATAACTTTCGAAACAATTGAGCTGGAGACTTGAAATTTTTTATAGTTACGCTTCTCGCAAATGGCTAGGTTAAGTTATTGAACGGGCAAAATGGGACCATTCCTTCGCCCTTCCGAAATAAATTTTTGCAATTTTCTCGAAAACGGTGAGTCAAATTAAAAAAATTATTAAGCTAAAATGTCTTTAGAATACGATTTTGCATAACTCATCCATACACCAAAATCCAATCGGACCACTGCATCTCCCCTGCGCCATACAAATGAAACAGTTTTTTGCACTTTTCTCGAAAACGGTGAGTTAAAAATTTATAAAAGTTAAATGTGTTTAAAATAAGATTTTACATAACCGTTCCATACATCAAATTCCAATCGGAACACTCTTTTCCCCCTCTCCAATACAAATGAATTTTTTAAAATAAATATTGTGTGTGTCATCATATAGAGTATTTCACGATTGCCCCCTGGCAATTGTAGCTTTTTTTATGGTTTATTATAACGAGAACGGAACATATGTTCAACATATTGATACGGAACTGTGGACTAGAAAAGAATGTTAAAAGCAGACACGTTCGTTTTTATACCCGTATGGTGAAACCAAAGGGTATATTAACTTTGCTTTACCGTTTGTAACGCCAAGATCCCGTCATCACACACAAAAATGAATTACACCAGTGTGTTTAGAATGATAAAAATAATTAATTTCTGCATGTCCGTCCGTCCGTCTGTCTGTCCGTCCGTCCGTCTGTCCGTCCGTCTGTCCGTCTGTCCGTCTGTCCGTCTGTCCGTCTGTCCGTCCGTCTGTCTGTGGCGCGGATTGCGGGCGCACGGATTGAGCTAGAGACTTCAAACAGATCCGTTTTTCGTAAAATGCAAGGCTAAGTTCGTTAATGGGCAAAAATTGACCATTAGGGAGGGTACCACCCAAACGAACGAAAACTTTTTTTCTGAATATCTCAAAAACGGTGAATTTTATCAAAAAAGTCCAAGAACAAAAGTTATTTAGGATATGATTCTACATAAAAGTCCCATACATGAAAATCCGATTGGAATAAATTTTAAAAAATCTTATTGGAAAGATTGACTTCAAAGTGGAATTTTGGTACAACTGTTCGAATTTTGATACGAATATCACCATACGGGTCTCCAATGATTGCCAGATTGGCAATTATAGCTTTTGTTGTTTGAAACTAACTTTTTTGAAAAATGTGTTTTGTTTTACCTCCGAGTAAAAAGAATGAACTTACAATTTCAATGAAAAACCGTATTTAAATTTGACGCACCGCTTTCAAGGAAACAGCAAAGAACTGTTCCACTTATCGGGGAAGAGTCAACAATCTCGATATGGTGGTTTTTTTACTGTTCACTTTACAGCGAGTTTATTGTAATTATTTCTGAACTTTTCTGTCACTGTGAAATGTTATACTTTTATTTAAATACTTCAAAATTCAATACATGACACATTTTAGCACATTTTTCTCCTAAGTCAGTAGAAAAGCTACAAAAAGACTTTTATGCGATTTCCGTCAATGCAGTAACAATACTGCTAGAACTCTTAAATTGTCCTTAATCTCTTGAGATACTTGTATAAACTATAAATCAATCAAATGCAACCAAAGATACTTTTTCTTTAACCATCACGAGTGTCGGGTAAATGTTCTGGCATCCCAGGTGCATTAATTGTGCACAAAACTATATTTTCATGTGGCATGAAAAGACACTTTGTCGTCCGTCTTAAAGAAATCCCGAACTACCATCAGCCAGGTTTCCAATAACTCGAGAAGATTCACCTTCAAAAAATGTGATAATAAAAAAATATCATTCATTGCATTGTCCTTTTAAGCGAAGTACTTTTGCCCTGATCCTAGAACCTAAGAGTCCTGTGATCTAAGCCATCGTATTACCGCTCTTCGTTATCGATAATGAATTGTCCGAATCGATTATTTATGTGCCAAGGATGGGACGAAAATTCCTTTACATTCCATTGCGAAAAAAAGGATACTTAACGACAATCGACCGATGGCACAACAGAGACCGTCTGTACATCAAATAAAACTCCTTTTTCTCTACGTTCAATAAAAAAAAAGGATGACGAGAGGAAAAAAGATCTGATTCCAGTATTTAGTATTTAGTTGAGTATAACGCAAATGTTCGTAATAATGTCGCATGATTGGATTCATCATGACAAAGGATTTTTACGAGTATACCTAAATGAGCATGAAATATGGTCCTTGGAAGTGTGTTGTTTGTTTATTTGTTAAAAGGATCACATCTCATCCCGAGCACAATTTCAAAGTAACGTACGTTATATATAATATCTAAAAAAGGCAATACAGACAAAACGTAAGAAAAATACGACAAATAAAAGAATAAAATTCCACCCCTGACATTTGGCATTCGTGAAAAATAAGCTGTTGTGGAGTGGTTAAGGGAAAAACTCTGAAATAAAAATGCAGTTTATCTGTGGAAAAACGTTAGTCCGCGAACGATACTAAAAACTCATGAAAACACATTTTCGCACTTGTCATTTCGAAAGTTGTCATTTTACCGCGACGAGTCCATTAGAGGCGTTGAAATAAAGCCCATCATCACGCCGAAGGATGAAAATTCCGGTGGGTCGAAAAAGCCACCCCGTTTTTTTGACTTCTTCGAACTAAACGCGACACACCCCCATCAACCGCATCACACTAGATAACAATAAGATCTACAAAAAGGAGGAAAATTACTCCAGAGGTGATGAAAATCGCGTGTTTTCGGTGTTTAATGACTTGTCATACCAAATTTTTCCACCGGATGAGTGTTTATAGCACGCGTGCTTTTTTATATTTAAGACAAACAACTTAAAAGCTTTTGTTTGTATGAAAGTGTTGCCCTTAAAATGTACGCCTAACCAATGAAATAATTTTCTCTATCCTTACACAATTTCTGTTTTCAGCCGCCTTTTTCGTACCATGAAGAAAATGTCGCTTTTTTATGTTTGCTTGTTTTCCTTCGATAGTTAAAAACTCCATTTACTTCAACCAACAACCAGCACTGTATAAAAAAACTACAAAAAAACCACCCCATGCTACGCAGTAACAAACAGAGATCCTTAAAAACTAACTAAAAAATCATCATATTTACCAAAAAATCCTTTATTCTCTCGAAATAAAAAACAAGCACACGCGACATCGATTTAAAACCCGTTTTTACCACTTTTCACCGAAAAAACATGTTGTGAAATTTTTTTAATTCCGATAAACCGAGAATTTAACCTCAAAACACCCCACGAATAAAAGATTACAAGACACTCGCCACGATCAGCTTCTTGAAACTATAAGGAAAAAAAAATCCCTTAACATTATCCGGTAACGTGAGTAACGTTAAACCAGTAGCGCCTTATTATTCCCGTTGTTAACCCCTTGGGGTTCTCGTTTGTTACATTTGATTCCAACCCCGACGTCTTCTTGTTAGACGAAAAGCGAAGAAACCCCTTCTGTCTTTTCACTCTTTTTTGGTTCTTCCAGTTTTTTCACGTTTTTATTATAAACTACTTTGGGATTTAGTTTTTTTTTGGGATTTTTTTTTTGGATTCAGTCAAGGGTTAGCACGTGTTAATCGAACGCACACTTTAGGTGCGCGCTTTCGAAATTATTTGAAGAGACCAAAAAAAAAGAAACCCGAAAAGGTTTCAAATTCCTTAGGTGAAAGGATGCTTCGATTGATTCACGCTATGTGAGATAGGATTTATCCCGTGAGCAGCGTTAGATATGTGAAAGGATATGCGATGCGATGTGTAACTAACGGTGTTCCAGTTTGATTTTTGGTATATGGAGAATTAGGTTAAATGAATCATATTTCTATAACGGTGCAGCATATGCAATATATTTGTGGCATATTTTGGAAAATCTTGCGGTATTATGTTTTTATTATCATTTTTATGGATGGTTTCTTGTTTCTCATATTTCGAAATGAATTTCACAAAAAATCTTTTTTGAACAAAAAACCTTTACGCATAATTAAAAATGTTTAAAAGGGTTAAACTTAAATAGTTTTACGATATTCTTAAGGTTTTTGTCTTTATTCTGGCATTGACCATCGATTGTGATGCTTACTTTGTGACTTTTTGTGATTGAGCAGCCGTTTGGTATTCTTCAGCTTGGGTTACAAGAAAAGTAACAAAAAATTCACCTCACTACAAGTTCGGCGTGGTGAATAAGTGTGAAAGTCGCTTTGTGATAATTTAGTTCAGTTTTTGGTTTTGGTAATTTTTGAAGTGATTAAAATATTTGTGAATCAGTGCAAATTGTGGAGAAAGTGCGTGTGTGCCATGCGTGGTCAATTATAGGAAAAGGTGAGATGTTTTCGGAAACCTGAACAATTTCTACTAGAAT
Organism: Chrysopilus asiliformis; assembly: GCA_964034945.1. Classification (NCBI taxonomy): domain Eukaryota; kingdom Metazoa; phylum Arthropoda; class Insecta; order Diptera; family Rhagionidae; genus Chrysopilus; species Chrysopilus asiliformis. Next base: position 85,556,178 of record OZ035962.1, on the reverse strand, counting down.
TTTCTTTTTCGCAAGAGAATCTTCTTTGTTTGTCAAATGACCGGGAATCGTAACGTGACACTCACACAATACCGCACTCCATAAAAAATTCATGAAATACACTCAGAAAAATGTTCAGGTCAACTTTTTGTCAGGTTAACTCTGACCTTACAGAGGTTTCTATAAGCCAGCTAGCGGTCAGAGTTAACCTATCTAAGGTCAACTCGTGCAGCTCCCAATGCCCTACTTCACCTGCTGGTGGCTTAATTTCAGAATTTTTCCGACCACAGGTCAACTCAGTTTTACTTGCCCACATTCAGGCGAACGCGCGCCTGCCCGAGGCCGTATGTAGGTCGTCGAGTTAGCCTCCATTTTTCTGAGTGTAGCCAGGATAGCGCTATTATTTTATAATACTGAAGTCAAGACCTGCATTTTTAAAATAATTGTTTTTCTATTTGATTGTTTGGATATTTTTTTAAGGACCACGAGAAAACTGCGCAACCTATTTCAATGAAATTTTGTGCGCCGACATAGTTTTGTGCTGCAGCATAAAATATAGCATTACTTTATTTCATCTTTCACAACTTATTTGATACACATACCTTTTGCACTTTTGTGCTCTTCTAGATGCTGTACTAACACAAAAGGGCGCAAAATAGACGCCGCGACCAGATGGTGTGAATTAAAGACGCGGCGACCATTTGTTTATTATAAAATGGTGTTTAGTTTTCTGAATTGGACCAAGAATTTCCTCAAGAAGTTTTTGCCAAAAAAAAAAATGTACTCAATCCCCTCTCGTTTAACCCTTTCGCCACTGATGCGATAATACAATATTTGATGGTTTTAGGTTTTACAAGAACGGTTGCTACAAAATTTCCTGTGGAGGCTCGCCATAATGGGTAGGGTGGGCTCAAACTGGCGAACTAAAAATGAAACTATCTGAAGAATTTGCATTTGTTTGCTTATTGTTTCCCTTTATCGGAAGGTATGGACTTTTTGATGAAACATTTTATTTGATGGCTATTTTTACTTTCCTTTGATATAAAGGGAAAGTATTGTCTTCATGATGGAAAACGACTCGAGACCGGGGGCAGATAGAAACTTTCTGATCAGTGCGAAATCCGTTTCAGGCAAAATTATGAGGATGACCATGCTTCTGTCCGTCGGTCTATACTTTTTACGTATCTCAAATAACTCGAGCACGGGTGGACCTAGCAACTTGAAATTTTTTGGAAATGAGTTTTACAAAAATCATAGCTTTCTATCAACTTTTGGAAAAGTGACGTTAGCTATAACGAACCTCCAGTACATTTTTTTTAAAATACAGTTATTGAAAATTTCTCGGAAACTATGCTCTTTCGAGGAAAAATGCACATCAAATTCAAAGAAAATAAAGTTTTTAAAATGTTTTAGCTTGAACGGTTTTTTGTATCTCTAACGGCTCTTAACACATTGACTGCCATGGCTATCATTTTTGATAGCCAATGAAAAATGGCACAAGTTTTATTAGAGGCCCGCTTCATGAAACTTATTTTCGGTCGACCGATAAGGGAATCCTTCATGAAACTTATTTTCGGTTGACCGATAAGGGAATCCTTTTTCACCAAAACTGATTAAACAGGCCGATACTCACTCTGGGGCACACGATATAAGAATCTTTTCTAATTAATTTGGAGTCGCTGAATCCGAATCTGGCCGTAGTTTAGCCGGATCAGCTCTTGTTTTTAAAATATGAAGAAAAAAAGAATTGTTGATTTCCATATTATAAATATTTAAACCAATTTATGAATCACCCTTCATATTTGAAAAACGAGAGTTGGTACAGCCAAAATTCTACCAGATTCGGATTCGGCGATCCCAAATTACCCAGAAAATACTCTTATATCGTATGCACCAGAAAGAGTGTCGACCTGCGTAATAATTTTTGGTCATCTAAAGATTTCCTTCGACTACTCATTTTATCGAAAATAAGTTACATACCTTTATACATACACACATATATTCTACAGGTCTACATGTATTGGCATTTTCTTTAAATACTTGCAAAATTTGTTCGGCAGTCAACGTGTTAAGATATTTCAAAAGAATCAAGTTTTTTGAAAATCTCTCGAAAATTATGCGCTATTGTGAAAAAATGCAAACAACCTAATTTAAAGGAAATAAAATTTTCCACATTTTTTTGATTTAACTGTTATTTTGTATCTCTTACGAGTCTTAAGATATATGGAAAAAAAATATTTTTTACATGTTTTTTCCAAAACTAAATTTTCCGAAGAGTTTTCCCAAGCAACCAGATAAGGCATAATGACTTGGATTAGGGCGTGGTGTCTTAAAATTGGTCGTTACGACCACACCAAGACCAGCGAATCCGCCTTATAAGGCGTGATGCCTTTCAAGGCTTTTGCAGTGGTCGTCAAGCGGTCCGAGTGACCTAAATATATGCCCTGATAGTCTTAATGTTCGAATGCCTTGTTTTGGCTTTCATGGTCGTAGTGTCCTCCAGACGCCTTCATAGTCGTCCTGCCTTATAAGACCAACCTTCCACCTTTCGTCCACGAAGTGCCTTATAGGAGATAATGCCTTTGAGAACACTCCAATGCCCTATTTGAGAATGCTTCGAGCATGCGCAGATGAATATCTGCTTCGAGCTTGTTTCTAGCATACTTCGAATATGCTTCTAGCATTCACGGTGCGAGCCGCCATGACGTTCATTGAAATGAAAAAAAACATTCCTACTGAAAATTTAAAATCTGTTTTTAAAGCACAATATGGAAAAACATCGAATAAAAAGTAATTTTATGTGTTTGGGTACACAGCATAACTTTATTTTTACAAGAATTTTATTAAAATCGAATAAAAAAGAAAATTCTTTGAATAAATAATTTTCAAATTATATCACTAAAATCGAGAATTGCTACGGCCCACGTAAATAGAGCTCCTGGCAAAACCACTTTCTACGTAAATTTTAAATCGCATGTGAATTGTGACAATAAAATCCACAAAAAACCTTAACATCACCGTATGAAATTATTTTGAACGTTTTTTCCACAAGATAATCCATTAAACTTTATGATTCTTGTCTTATCTTTCTCTCCTCATGCGGCCTATAGAATAGAGAAAGACAAATAATGTCGCCAGATGAAATGTCAAAAAAATATTTCGTCATGGTAAAACAAGGCCCTATTTTGGCCTTCAAAGTCGTGAAGCCTTATAGGGCGTGAAATAGGGCACTTCGTGGTCCGGCGGACCTTCCCCACTGTCGACGATAGGTCGACAATAGTTCGACCTAGTGTCGACAAAGTCGTGGGCATTACGACCAATAGGGACGCCTTTGAAGACGAAGTGTCCACTTTACGACCTATAAGGTTACTTGGGATAGCCCTCAAAATCTTTTTGTCTTAAATGTTCACTAAAAATGTCAAAAACATTTTCTACATTTAATTTTAACCGTCATATGTGATATGGAGAAAACACACATCTGCATCTGGTATATGTAAATTTTCAAAAATTTCATTTCGTATATCTTCTTTGTGTGAATAAACATCTGAACCACCCTGTGATTAACCCTTCTGCTAACGAAAAAAATGAGCTTCAATCTGCATATAGATTACCCAGCTAAGGATATATATTCACAGCCAAAACATCCCATCAGAGCGTCGTTATCCTTGCGCCTCCACTCTACCGCTCGCTGGCAATGTTACCATCATTCAGGAACGATGAGACTTTTTTCTAAGAGAAAAAAAGGACGTGCTGCTATTAAAAAGTAAAAGCACAAACAACAAACCCGAGCATAGAAGGATGAATAAAAAAAACTGTGGGGTGAAATTTTTAAGTAGAAAAAAAATGTGGGGGTAATTTTTTCATTCTATGAAGTTTTTTCTTGATTCCCATTTACTTCGAGAGCACCGAGAATGAAATGAAAGGGGTTGAGGGTGATCGATATTTTAATTTTATTTTTTTCGTACTTTTTTTTTCATCATCAGCAACACCACCACCACGCTCCCATTAGCATTACTACAACCAAGGATCAGGGATGATGTAGTCGTAGAATGTCTCCTTCTTCATCTTGTAACCCCTTTCCCGCAGGAGTTCACCTTTGAGGAGCTTTTCTTTTATTTATTTATTTTTTAAAGAAAAGTCCTTTATACCAAAACTCTGGCTCCCTTATTTTTTTCATCGCGTTTTTTTTTGTTTAGCACAGCTCTATAAAGTATATTTTTTGTACATTGGTATGCACTCTGTACGCGCACTTACCCATTTACTATGGAAAGGGATGAAAAAAAAATTAAGGGGTAAATGAGAAGAGTGTCAGGGACGGAAGGGGTTAAGGAGCTAGCCTGCAGGAAAAAGGCTTCACTCTATGATGTGTTCGTGCTCAAGAATAGGTTATCAAGGGAAGAACTTGATTAAGGCAAAAATTTTCCTTTTCTCATTTAATTTTCATCACTTGAGAAGAGGTCGTCAGAGAATTAGTAATCGCGCGAGGTGAACGCGTAAAAAGGGATATACACAGCTAGCAGACGAGCGGGATTCACCAAAGGTTAACAACAGATTTGTAGTTCGCTTCTTTAGATAATGATATTTTTTCAGGATTTAGATTGGATTTAGAGTTATGTCATCAAGTCGCTTCTATGAATTCAAAATACATTGCGATGGGCAAAAACTTTCGATGAACTCAAGTTTTGCTCTTTAAAATGCAAATTTCTTTGCGAATTAAGGGAGGAATTCATTCATATTAAACATTCAATAGTATAGAACTTATTTTATAAGATTTTATATTTTTTCACATTCGATAAGATCAATCGCGATTTTCTTAAAAAGAAATATCAAACCGATTTTAACGAAATTTCACCTTTCGCTTTGAATTATCACGGAAAGTCGTAATTTACTAAAGTAACTCACTATGTGGCAAATTGGTCGCCGCGCCTTAAATTCCACTTTATTCCTTTATAATTGGGGCGTCCACATTGTGCCTTTTTTGTTACTGAGGGGTATAAAATAAAGAACTTTATCTTCGGTGCAGGACAATTCGGCCCGGATAATTCGGTACCGGACGACTCGGCACCGGACAACTGGCTCCGTACAATTTTAGTTGCACCCTCCCCCCCTCCCCACTAACCCGCCAACCCCTCTACCATGGCAAAGCTTAATTCTTTAAAAGAAAAATGAAATTCTTTAAAAGAAGGCGGAGGGGTAAGCAACTAAAATTGTTTGGAGCTGAGTTGGGGCAGGGGGCCTGAGCTCAATGAAAGTATTTTTGCATATAAGATCTAGAGATTCCTCCCTTTTTGAGGGATTTTTCGACGAGAGAGAGAGAGAGAGAGAGAGAGAGAGAGAGAGAGAGAGAGAGATAGAGAGAGAGAGAGAGAGAGAGAGAGAGAGAGAGAGAGAGAGAAGGGCTTTTCTCTTTTTCGTGGGATTTTTTTTTATTAAGAGTGCGAATGTGGATCTTACAAGCAAAATACAACTTTTCTTTGATATCTTTATACTTTATATGATCTATCTTATCGCCCGTCACAACAATGAGCTACACCCGAGTGTTTGGGATGATAAAAGAGTCTGATTTCCGCATGTCCGTCCGTCTTTCTATCCGACTGTCCATCTGTCTGTCCGTGAACACCATAACTTTCAAAAGGATTTAGCTAGATCCTTGAAATTTTGTACAGTTCCGTTTCGCGTAATTGGCTAAGCTAAGTTAAGAACGAGCAAAATGGGACCACTCTTTCCCTCCTCTCTCATACAATCGAACCAGTTTTTTACAAATTTCCCGAAACGATGAGTCAAAAAGCATACACCTGCTGATTCTTATTAAAACCACATCGAGATGGAGTCTAGAAAACACTAAAATCAACTACAGATTAAATAACAAAAAAAAAAATCTGACACATCTCTTCCATGTACCGCATTTTAAAGCATCAATTTTTTAAAATCATATAATCTGAAGCATGTTTTTGCATTATTTCCCAAAAAAAAATTCAATAAAGAGAAAAATTCAACAATTACAGTCTTTTCACAATCGAATAAGAATAAAAAACAGACACACACGAAAATAATCGAAATCTTTTTGTCTCGATATTTCAGAAAACCGCACAAAATGTGGATTAAATCAGCCAAGATATCCGTCGTTTGAATACAAGAAGGTAAATCATTTTTCAAAGCCTTCGGTTTTATCTTAGAAGATATTTCACATTTTTAATGAACCTCTCGAGAAAAATATTTGCCCATCAGACTAACAACGCCGCCGTCGCGTATACCCCTCTCCCCATCCTATCGTTTCACGAAATCGCTGCCAATACACCAAACCATATGCACATGAGGATGATGATCCTGATGATGATATACTTTGTCCTTATTTATATCCTTGGCATGCCTCCGTCCGTGTCTGCTGCCTTCATTCTTTCAGTCCTTTATCCGTCGTACGCCAATTCCTCGCCTTTTCCTTTGATATGAAGGGCTCTGACTCTGACTAAACGAGCTGCGAGCTTCTCACACATTAAAATAAAAACCCTATCGAAAAAATATTCACTTTTTAACAAATATATACGAATGTGCAATCTAACGATACGCTTTTGTAGATATATTTCTACTATGAATATATGAAATACTTTCTTATGGATGAAAATCTATTTTTTTATCGTTTGCTCGCTCCTAGAAGAAATTTGCGTGTATCGATATTAGAAAAAGGCGCTGTAGATCTAAAGAAAAGGCGAAAATTGAGACGAAGACTTATTACCTGAAGTGATTGGTTTTCTCCAAATCAGGCTGTTTTTCTTCAATCTTTTTTACTTCGATTCCATTCCCTGTTTTTTCCACATATTCATTTCATTTATGCATGTCCGCTTTGGATCCAGAAACGAAAAAAGATATTAGAAAAAAGGAGTTTCATTTCGCTAGCAGCCTTTGTTATGCAAAAGGATTCGCTTGAAAGGAGTTTTAAATGACGATCTGTTCATTCCATTGCCTAATCTGTAAGGATGCAACCAGGAACCAATCTGATATGATGGCAAAATACTTTCTGAAAAATCTGACGAGTTTTAAAGATACAAGAGCAATGTTGGAGGGTTGTTGTGTTGGTGGTGTACGGCAGGTGGTGCTGTTTCAACAAAAAAAGAGGCGTGATGCCGACTTCAAGGTATAAAAAAAATGCAATTTACGAAACGATTTTTTACATTTTCTGACAAACATAAGAAATAACTTAAAATATTTGACACATATCTTGCATATGAAGAGATTTTTTTGCATTGCGTTATACGTTTTGCAGAAAAATTTGTAGGGATTAAAGAGTTTTCATTTTTATTTCCGGAAAAATCGGGAAGATCGCAATTGTAAACGAGGCCTTAGGCATTTTTTCCTTAGTAATCAAAATAGTCACATTCAGAGAAAAACATAACAAAAGCTATAATTGCCAATCTGGCAATTATTGAAAACCCGTATGGTGATTTAAGTGAACGGCGAACAGTTGTATCAAAATTCCACTTTGAAGTCAAATTTTCCAATAAGATTTTTTAAAATTTATTCCAATCGGATTTTGATGTATGGGAGTTTTATGTAGAATCATATCCTAAATAACTTTTGTTCTTGCACGTTTTTAATAAGATACACCGTTTTTGAGATATTCACAAAAAACTTTTGCGTTCGTATGGGGGGTACCCCCCCTAATGGTCCATTTTTGCTCATGAACGAACTTAGCCTCGCATTTTACGAAAAACGGATCTGCGCAAAATTTCAAGTCACTAGCTCAATCCGTGCGCCCGCAATCCACGCCACAGACGGATGGATAGACAGACAGACGGACAGACGGACAGACGGACAGACGGACAGACGGACAGACGGACGGACGGACATGCAGAAATTAATTATTTTTATCATTCTAAACACACTGGTGTAATTCATTTTTGTGTGTGATGACGGGATCTTGGCGTTACAAACGGTAAGGCAAAGTTAGTATACCCTTTGGTTTCACCATACGGGTATAAAAATTGGCCACATGGATAAAATCATTGTTAAATTAACCAAATTTTTGTTGAAATCACAAAAAAATTGTCAATTGGAACAAATATTTTTAGAGGGAAAACTTTGTTCACAAAAAACTTGTTATTTTAACAAGAATAAACTTACAAATGATTTTTTGTTCTATCAATAAAATATTAGTAAAATTAACAATGCCTAATTTGTAAAATTGCAAAAAACTGTTTTTTTTTGTTTTTCAAACAATTCTTTTTGTCATTTTAACAAAAAAAATTGTTGAAATTCAACAAAACAAATTTTGTCAAAAGGAACTAAGTTTTTGTTATTATTTTTTTGAGTGTAGATGAATGGGGGAAAATTTGAGTGTTGTCTTGTTTAAAATGCTTTCAGGGAAAAAACTAATAACATTTTGTAGGACTGCTCGAAATAAAAAAAATACTGATTTTTTACAATAACATAAAATATTTCGAGCCATCCTACAATTTTTGACTACGGTGTTGACCAGTGTTGACACGTTGGTAATGTAAAATTAAAACAGAAGTTTTTTTCACATAAAATCTTTTGAACGAGAAGCCTGCAAAATATAAAACGGAATTCATAAGTAAACGATCACCAACTCTACACATAATAAAAAAGCCTGACCCATCAGATCATCTGAAATCATATTTCAGTGTCCATTAAAATCAAATTAAAGGGTTATAAATTTCTGGAAACATGAAATCCAAATGTGAAACTCATAAACATGTCCTACACACAAGCATATCCCACCTTAATATATCCCTTTTTTCTGAAATAATCACAGCACTCTATTCTTACCCATTTAACCATCAGGACCATCCTTTGATGTAACCATTAAGGTTAACATGATTTTTTTTATCGAATCAACAGATTCCATCCGACCAACCCATCTTAACGGCAAGGACGACGGAAGAAATAAATCTTCTCAGTTCGTGTGCCATCCATGCAGGATTTCGAAATAAGGAAGGTTGAGGAATCCTTTTTCTACTTACCCGTTCTCAACCCGAATGGGAAAGATGTCAAATTGGTCATGTATGTGGTATGTACACAAGAAATTCAATAAAAAAAATCTAACAAGACGAAATAAGTGAGTCCTTTCGATTTTGGCGCTCACATACGCTAACAAGTTCAAAGGTTTAAATTACCTAATTTACGTGTGTTGAACCAACTTGATAACATCATTACCTTCAGTTTTAGTCTTAGCCCTTTTGTCGCTTGCCGAAGGAACTACTGCTGCCAAACCACTTAAGACGATCATCAAGGATTCGATGTTAACAAAAAAAAGGAAGGAAACCAAGTGCAATGAAAACATCTATTTTTACGATTTTCACCCCTTTTTAAATGCCAGAGAGTTTTCACTTTTCTATATTTTTTTCTCGCTGTTTTCCTTTTTTTTTCATTGCCTTTTCCCTTTGGTTAACCAAATCCGACACAATCTCCCCGTGCGACTGTGGATTTCGTTGTTTACATCGCAACTAGTGTTCGACACGAGCACATCGAGTGTGGCGATGGTTGGCACCCGAATCCTGAAAATTGCCATCATTCCATTCACATATGGTGACATGATGGCACTGATTCCTTGAAGCAACAGCGCTCACAGTCTCCGACCCACTTCCCCAATCCCTGGATTTCATGGAAAATTTAGAAAGAGCAGCGACATGTGATTCAGCTCCCATGTGGTTGGTTAGCTTGGTTGAATTGATGATAGGTGAAATGACGCGTACGTTAGAATTTTTCTCTGGTTTCCTGAATTTTATGTTGCCATTTCAAATGCAAACAGGGAAATCTCGGTAAACCACACGGAAATGAGGAAATGCGTGTGGGAAAACTGGGTGGGTGAAAGTATTTTTTTTTTTTTAAATCACAGGTAAGTTACACATATTTATGTACCTCCCAACGTAATTGATGTATCGAAGTTATCAACAAAATTGTCCAAATAGAAGTAAAACTTGGATCCATCAATGGCAATGTGACTCCTATTTTCAGGACACTAATCTGATTGATGTATTGTTCACCTTTTAGTATGTCACACTGATTTAGAATAATCAGGAAAAGTAGTTTCGTAAAAGGACTCAATCTATTGTCCAATTTATTTCACTTTTTTTGTCACTCAAACTCCAAAATTAAAACGAAAAAAAAAACTTTCTTGATTTTTCTCTTAAGAAAATCAAATCTCTGGCTGTAAAACGCATAATCGCAAAAATCTTTTTTCCAAAACTACACAAAATTTCTGATAGAAATAAATTTTTTTTTGAATTTAGTTCCGGAGTATTTTTAAGACATCATTTAAGACGCCAGAACACTCCTTCCATGCAACAAAGCGAACAGTTACATCCGCAAAAAAAAAGGATTTTCTCTTTTGATTACATATTGAGAAGCGTTTCGTTTGTATTCTTTGCTTTCTAAGGATCTGTCAAACCTCAGTCCATCAATGAATCGTAAAACTCGCAACAGTCACTATTATTCGATTGATGCTCAATTTCTTACAATTTTTTTTCCCATATTTTCATTGAATCTTAAAAGATGTCGATTATTGCTTTTAAGATTCATTTTTGGAATACTCACAATAAACATTTTACATTTGATGCCCACATGCGAATATCCAATCCTTAAATAACATCCGAGTATGTTTAGGTCGCCGGGTAAAAAGGAAATAAAGGATTATGGTTATATTTGAGTACTTTTCAAAGATTTCCAAAAAATCCACAATAAAATCTAGGGAAATTTATTAAAAGGATTATTTGTACTCGATTTTATCTTTTCAAATTTTTATTCATGGTATGTGATTTGGAAATTTTTTTAAAAAAACATTACTTTTGATTGCTTTGAAACATATTTTTAAGAGAAAATCATGAGATCGTTTTTAGAAAAATAAATAAATATTATACAGTCTGGATTTCGTATTCATTGTATTTATTATGCAGGAGAATTGGTAAGGGGCTCTCAGTAAAATGCGTACCATTTTTAGGGGAGGGGGGGGGGTCTACGATAGTGTTACGGCGGTACTGAACTTCATACAAAAAATCGTGAAAAACCACGATGAAAATCGGGGGAGGGGGGGGGGGGGATTTCAATGGCCGAAAATTGGCGTGACGTATTTTATGGACAGCCCCTAGAGACAAAATTTATTTATGTCAGACAAAATCTCAAAATAAAATACTTGCCAATCCGAAATTTTCGGATATGCGAATTATATTTCAATGAGAAGCAATTTCAAGTGACTTTCGTGGCGTATGGTTATTCTCAGTGTTGTGATGGAAAGGTAACGAAGAGAGGGATGGCCTTCTAAAATTACTATGGGGCGCTAAAATTACTACTAAGACGGGTGTGAATTTTCTCAGGGCAAGCCGTCAAGGGGAAAGAACATGAAGTAGCTGTTCTCTGGAAACTGTGAAGGAGCATCCACACGTTCAATGTTACTTCACAATTTTACTTGAATGACTCATGTTTCAAGTAACATTGATTGTTTGGATGCTCTTCAATGTTACGTGTGAAGGTAATTTCCATCAATGTTACTTGATGAAAATTTTCATCAATAATACTTGTCAAGTAACATTGAACGTGTGGAGGCTCCTTTAGGCTTTCGATTCGGCTGTAATTGATCGTAACCTCTAAACATTTTCACCTGTGGTGTATTTTTTTTAATTATCTGCTTTCGGAACACTTTTTTCCCCAAAGTATTTTTCTTGTCTCTGAAAAATTTGTCTGCGGCGTATTTTTTTCTACGTTAATGGCAAACACCGTGCTCTGTTTTTTTTCAAAAATAATTTTATTCTCTGAAGCGGCCTTTTTATACTCTATACCCTATAGATATGAGTATATTAGATTTAGTTTACCGTTTGTAACGCATCGAACTAATCATGGGACACAAAAATTAAATGAACTACCCCAGGGTGTTAGGGATGCCAAAAGATTTTGATTTCCGCATGTCCGTCCGTCCCTCCGTGAAGACCTTAACTTTCGAATGGATTAAGCTAGAGACTTGAAATTGGTTACAGTTGCGTTTCTCATAATTAGCAAGGCTAATTTCTTCAATGGGAAAAATCGGACAATTCCTTTCCACCTCCCTTATACAATCGAAAAAGTTTTTTACAATTTTCTCAAAAACGGTAAGTCGCATCGAAAAATTATAAAGACAAAAGGTGTTAAGAATATGATAATAAAAGAAATATGATTTTTTGTTGCGCATAAATTCTTCCAAAATGAAAATTATTGCCTTCCATGATAAAAATTCATACTAATTATAATTTTCTAATCTTGTACATGCATTTAATACTTTAATATCTCAAAAATGAAAACCATTACATAGATTTAATTTTTGTGAAAAAAAAAAGAATTTCAAAATTCTTTAGATCCATTCGTAGCTCATTATTAATAAGAAACGAATATAAGTCTGTAGGAGATGCAGATGAAAAGGGGGTAAACTGAATAAACAATGTCCTCCCTTTCATTATGGCGACTTAATGGGAATATTAAATTACCCGCTTGTTGTCTTAATGGATCAAGGGGTACAAAAAGAGACGCAGAATTAGAGTAAGAGAGATAGAGTTATAATAGAAGCTCAATATTAAAACTGTAGTCAGAGCACAGTACGTTTCATCATCATAAATTCAACCCCAAAGAGCATCGAAAAAAGGGATTAACTGCGAGTGTTTTTTACCAGCTAGCCATCCCTCCATCTCCGGTACATAGAAAAGACGGATCAAATTAATACCCAGAAAGGATGTTCGAGAAGAACGAAAATGAGACAAGAATATCGGCAAAAAGGGTGGTTCTAGGCGTAGGAGTGTCTAAAAAACTCCACGAGCTCCATTTTAATGACTAACAAAGATCACGTAATGAATTCGATTTGATTTTTGAACAAAACTGAAAACAATAAATTTATTAGAGTGTGGGGGTAGGTAGGATGGAGCGTGTGACGGTGGGAGAGATTAATTTCAAGGAGTGTTTTTTAAATTTTGTAGAATAAGAGCTATGCTTTCCTCTCTGTCTTTCTGTCTGTCTTTCTGTCTGTCTTTCTGTCTGTCTTTCTGTCTGTCTTTCTGTCTGTCTTTCTGTCTGTCTGTCTGTCTGTCTTTCTGTCTGATTTCTGTCTGTCTTTCTGTCTGTCTTTCTGCCTGTCTTTCTGTCTGTCTTTCTGTTTGTCTTTCTGTCTGTCTTTCTGTCTGTCTTTCTGTCTGTCTTTCTGTTTGTCTTTCTGTCTGTCTTTCTGTCTGTCTTTCTGTCTGTCTTTCTGTCTGTCTTTCTGTCTGTCTTTCTGTCTGTCTTTCTGTCTGTCTTTCTGTCTGTCTTTCTGTCTGTCTTTCTGTCTGTCTTTCTGTCTGTCTTTCTGTCTGTCTTTCTGTCTGTCTTTCTGTCTGTCTTTCTGTCTGTCTTTCTGTCTGTCTTTCTGTCTGTCTTTCTGTCTGTCTTTCTGTCTGTCTTTCTGTCTGTCTTTCTGTCTGTCTTTCTGTCTGGCTTTCGTTCTGTCTTTCGTTCTGTCTTTCTGTCTGTCTTTCTGTCTGTCTTTCTGTCTGTCTTTCTGTCTGTCTTTCTGTCTGTCTTTCTGTCTGTCTTTCTGTCTGTATTTCTGTCTGTATTTCTGTCTGTCTGTCTTTCTGTCTGTCTTTCTGTCTGTCTTTCTGTCTGTCTTTCTGTCTGTCTTTCTGTCTGTCTTTCTGTCTGTCTTTCTGTCTGTCTTTCTGTCTGTCTTTCTGTCTGTCTTTCTGTCTGTCTTTCTGTCTGTCTTTCTGTCTGTCTTTCTGTCTGTCTTTCTGTCTGTCTTTCTGTCTGTCTTTCTGTCTGTCTTTCTGTCTGTCTTTCTGTCTGTCTTTCTGTCTGTCTTTCTGTCTGTCTTTCTGTCTGTCTTTCTGTCTGTCTTTCTGTCTGTCTTTCTGTCTGTCTTTCTGTCTGTCTTTCTGTCTGTCTTTCTGTCTGTCTTTCTGTCTGTCTTTCTGTCTGTCTTTCTGTCTGTCTTTCTGTCTGTCTTTCTGTCTGTCTTTCTGTCTGTCTTTCTGTCTGTCTTTCTGTCTGTCTTTCTGTCTGTCTTTCTGTCTGTCTTTCTGTCTGTCTTTCTGTCTGTCTTTCTGTCTGTCTTTCTGTCTGTCTTTCTGTCTGTCTTTCTGTATGTATTTCTATCTGTCTTTCTGTCTGTCTTTCTGTCTGTCTTTCTGTCTGTCTTTCTGTCTGTCTTTCTGTCTGTCTTTCTGTCTGTCTTTCTGTCTGTCTTTCTGTCTGTTTTTCTGTCTGTTTTTCTGTCTGTCTTTCTGTCTGTCTTTCTGTCTGTCTTTCTGTCTGTCTTTCTGTCTGTCTTTCTGTCTGTCTTTCTGTCTGTCTCTCTGTCTGTCTTTCTGTCTGTCTTTCTGTCTGTCTTTCTGTCTGTCTTTCTGTCTGTCTTTCTGTCTGTCTTTCTGTCTGTCTTTCTGTCTGTCTCTCTGTCTGTCTTTCTGTCTGTCTTTCTGTCTGTCTTTCTGTCTGTCTTTCTGTCTGTCTTTCTGTCTGTCTTTCTGTCTGTCTTTCTGTCTGTCGTTCTGTCTGTCTTTCTGTTTGTCTTTCTGTCTGTCTTTTGGTGTAACTCTTTTCAGATTTGCCGAATTAATGATTTTCTTATAGCTAATGCAAGTTTGAAAAATATTTTGATAGAGATTTGGTAAACGTCGGAGAGTGTTTTAGGCAAACGGCAACTCAATTTTTCGTAAACGTTGGAGAATGTTTTAGGCAAACGGCAACTCAAAGTATCCCCTTCTTCGTAGCCCTTCGCCGACTATTTCCTTAACTGTTAAAGCAAATGTGATCCGATTTTCACTACTAAACTCACAGGCCCGCGAGGTGCTTTCTCCCATTCCACTCTTGCAGTCGGTTCTTTTGCGACCCACCTCCTCGTTCTGTTCCGTAAAGATTGTTTAACAGTATTTTTAATATTAAAGAGGAGCAGTTTATAACATAATTCACGCTAATTTTTGCCCTTGTGGGCAACCCTCTCCCGCTCTACCCTCATACTTGTATGCTCCGCAGGAAGCTTAAGCCGATTTTTTTGTTGTCTGTCAAAAATAATCAGGACTATCATCGGAAAAAAATTAAACTCACCCTCTGTTTCATTATATCCAACTTTCAGGTATACACATCTTTGCCGTGACTTTCTTCTAAAGATGTCAACTTGTGAAAAAAATTATGAAAACTGTTAAAATTTTCACATAAATTAACCCAATAACTCAAAAAGATTTTAAATCCATTCATAACTTCAGTTGAAGAGTAGCCATTAGCATAAGAAGCCCATCTCATCTTAGCGTTCATCAACTAACACTCACCACCAAAATCCCATCACCGTAATTTTCATAGAGCATAGCATACATAGCTTAACTGCCCCTGGCTACTAGCGTTATGAATTAATGTCCTAAAAGGAAGATTTTTCATATTTAAGCAACTAAGGGTAGAAAAAAACTCACCCGAAAATAATAAAAAATAAGTGAGAAAATAAGCGCAAAAAAAAAAAACTTTTTTCTGTTGGCGAGCGTAAAAAGCTTTTTCTCCACTTAAAAATTCACGCGAAAGTATAAGAGCCCTTGTCTAAAAGCATTTTCTACAGTTTTTCTGTATATTTCACTTCCAAAAATCCATGTTAAAGGCCAGTCCACACCCCAAAAAGAAAAATTAGACACAGAATTCTCCTCTTTCGGTCATAGCGCCAAAAACGACGGAAAACCTCTCTGAAATAAATAAAAGTATAATAACAGAAGTAGAAGAAAAAAAATTACCCAAGGCCCAATGAAAAATTAAAAAGAATCACCCCGCTCAGCGCTTTTATGGTCCTGCCACCCCCTTTAAAAATTTTCAAGCTTTAAGAAAGGAGTTTTGTTTCAAGAGTGAAGCAAAAAAAAAATCAATAAAGAAGAAGAAATTCATTTCACAGCACACTACCACGAATCTCCATTAATATTACCCCTTCAGTCCCTTGCCATCATTATCATCAGCCGAAACAGCGACAACACCACAAACAGCAAAAATCTCACCCTTCAAATGAATATAAAATCAGTGGAAATGGCAGCGGGCAGTAAAAAATTGCTAGGGGTAAGCAGCAGCCATTCTCGGTATGCCACCACCCTCTTTAATCTACGCAAACACACAGAGAGCATCGCATAACATTAATAAACCCTCTTGGATACAAACGCGAGTAAAACCGAAATCGCCAAAGAGTAGAAACGGAGGGGTTTCCCAAAAATTCGGAAGTGGGATACACGAAGGCGGCCTAGAACCTTAAATTCCTTGGGGGCGACTCGGATGGTGAGTCGGCCAAGCGTCATAGGAACGGGTGATTGGGATAACGTCTGTGTCTATAGCTATAAATTCGCTTAAGAATGTCATCTCCATCCCTTAACCTTGGCTCATCAACGTGGAAAACTTTTGAAACGAACCGCCGACGCTTGCTATCCATCCGATTCTGTTTGCAATCTATACACCGTACTAACCTCTCACGTCGTCAGTCGCCAGTGTGCGAGTCTGTTTGCCTCAGACCCATTCTCCAGAAACACCCCTTTCGCGTGATACCACCATCCATAATCATCGCCCTAATTTAAATACGTACAGCTCGCTGATGTTAAATTTCGTCCTTCGATCTTGGCCACCCCTTTCATTCGCAATCACCGGAAAGTTAGGGTTGAGGGGGTTTAGTGGGGCGTCCTTGTCTTTTACTTAGTCGTTGTCGTCGACGACACCGCCTAAGTGTTCTATCCGTAGATTCTTTTCCTTATTTTTCTTCATCATCCTCCTTTCCTCCTTTCTCAAAAGATCCCACTTCTGATTTTTTTTGGCCTTCGTTGTTTTTGCAGATTTTTTTTTAAATATCAGAACTAGCAAGCTAGCTAACAAATGAAAGGAGTCGTCCTTCTACACGCAAAGAAAAACTTAGGTGAAAATAACCAAAATCCTGGTATAGTTTACCCAAGATCTTGGTTTATTTCCAGCCTACCAAGATTTTTGGTGTTTTACCCAAAATTCTTTGGTATAAAATGAGATTTGGCAAAATAACCAAGGGTTTTGTAATTTAACCCATAAAACAAATCTCTCTTATTGATATGGAATCTCTTTCTGTTTCTTGCTTAGTGTGTGTTCATAGAATTTAATATATGCAACTAATGAGCGGAAATTGTTTTAGTGTGATGACTTTAAAAATTAAGAGATGCTTGTTTGTTTCTGATAGTTTCTATATTGAATATTCGTATAGAGGAAATGTTTTATGACGACCAATATGATGCGAAATGAAAATAATTTATTTTGAATTATTTTTCTTACAAAAACTTCAAACGAATGAATTCTCTCGACGAATGTTGTTGTGTTACCTCGAAAAAATACTATTCGCGTTTAGTATTTTTCGAAAATGGGAAAAAATTATCGAAATCTGAAAAAAATGGGCATAAAAAATATTTCAAAAAAGCATTTCAACTAATGTCTAAACTAAGAAATGCTTTCCCAAAACTGATTTTTTGCATCAGTTTTATGAAAAATTATTGGAATCGCTTTAAAATCGAGTTTTTAGAACTGGCAAATCGACTAACAAAATCGTCGCCATTTTTTCGTCATGCACAAGTGTGGCGCAGTTCTACTAGTAGTCTAATTACCTGCTGCAGGCATCCAAACATTAACAGCAGGGAATTGTTCACTATAACCCTGGCCTTGGGTAAATTTTGGGAAATAGTTTGCACAAAATCTTGGATGAATCTACCAATGTTTTTTAGTTATTTTACCAAATTTTTTTCGCAGGTATTTCAACCAATTTTTTCGATAATTTAACCAAAAAAAATTAGATAACCCAAATTTCATACAAAACTCATTTACCAAAGACGCCTTGGGTAATATCCCTATGTATATTTTTTTCCGTGTAAGCATCTTAAAGTAAACAACCCCTTTTGGTATATTCTTGAATTTCATTTCTTCGGTTTCTCCTCCGAGCCCATTACTTTGTACACAGCCAAGCACAGTTGCTTCACTCATTTTCCACAAGAGAAAATTCCATCCCTTCGAAAATTTTCCCATTAAAATTTCGTCGCGCGTTCTCTCCTGTAATATACGATTTGCATAGGAAAAAATTAGAGAATCCCAACATTCAAACCATCCTCTCTCTAACCCGTTTGAATAATGGAGCACACCATATTCCAATCTCGCGCGTCCCGTTAGGTTTCCCGATGGAGTATAGCCAGTCAAAGCTATCACGCCGTATACCCTTTAGACATGCTACGTAGCAACCCCCTCGCAATCCGCGCAGCCCCCCAAAACAATTCCTAACTAAAAATTTAAATTTTTCCTCTCAGAAAAAAAAGGAAGTGCAAAAAAAGTTGGTTAAAGAAAATCATCAGCGAGGAGCAATTGTCGGCAAGCAACCTATCGAGCAGGCGGAAAGCATCGACCGAAGGGTGAAAGGAGCAACGAAAACCGGCAAGGAAATAAAAGGGAAAAATTTAAAAGAAATAAGGCTGAAGGAAAACAACCCCTTGAGAGGGAAATATTCGCTAACGAAAAAAATGGGGTGAATTTTTTTTAATGAGTAAACGTCCTCGTCATCCGACCGACCGAAATCCCGCCGGATCGTACAATCCGCAAAGAAATACTCGTGCGTCCTCACGAAGAAAACTGAACCCGCGTGAGATAATGATGATGAAGGGTAGGAAATTTTTAAAAACCGCGCCATTGCCACCCCTTTCTGCACCCGTTTGCTTCGACGATCCGTCGGTTTGGTTCCTTTTCCTTATTTTGTTGTGCCCACGTTCCCTACGACGTCTTCGTCGGTGTTTTTTGGACGGCAATGATACGATGCTGGCCGTCGGGACGCAGCCAGTGTCGTCTCCGTCTTGTTCTGGTTTTTGGGCTTTACAGGATCCCAGGAGGACCTTCCATTTGCAATGAATGTAAGGGCAAACAAGCGAACACGGGTATAACGATTGCGTTTTGCTGGGCGGCCTACCACCCTAAACTCCCCTCTCCGTTCAGAGCGGATCGGTTTGGTTAGGTTTTCATCGTTTCGTTTGTTTGTTTGTTTGTTTCGACGGTATCTATAGCATGATTTTTGTGTATATACACTCGTCTTCAAGGATCGAACAGGAGAGCATGAGGGATGGTAATTCGCGGAACCTATAACAGTTCTGGTAAAAGTGCGTAAAAATCTTTGAAAATGAGAGGCTTTCAGATAGTCATCGTCCTTTAGCGGTTGGTTGTCGCTGCGGGGAAACGACTGGATAATACGGTAGAGGCGAGGGAATGGGTTGATATCTTTGTGCGGAAATAATAATAGGATAGGGGTAGGATTCTTTTGGTGGCAACAAAACAGGATATACCCGACAGGACGCTGTTGGGTCGAAGGTTGCGGATGAGAACAAAAATTTAACTACTAGCAAAGACAGACAAAACGAAAATGAGAAAACCCTTCTTTTCTTAAGAAAATGTGATAAGACAGCAATGCCACATTGGATGGGGTGGCATATATCAGATCAGCCTGGATACGAGTGTCGCAAGTTTAAAGGAAAACGGGAGATTCGGCAATGAAAATCCAACAGCAGAATAGAAAACAAGAAAAAAAATTCGTTAATTTTCCATGAGAGGGCATTTCCTTGTTCGTCTTTCTATCCGTTCAATTCCATTTCAATCCTATGAAAGTTTTCCAATTGCTGTCGGAGTGAGAATTCGAGGCGGTTGTAAGAAAATCGCAGTGGGTCTGTTGATGATGGTTTGAATTTGAATCGTTCTTGCTTTGCTTCTATTCAAATATAGGCTCTGTCTCAAGAGTTTCAGGTCGTGAAATTATTTTTGGGGTTTCATTATTTCGGTTAAAATTGGAGAAGAATTTGTAAGTGAATTTTTTTCGAGGGATTTAAAATTTTGCGGATAAATCAGGTGATTAAAAATGTCTGTTATTGCATTGAAAGAGTAAAAAACCACCGAATATTAAAAAAAAGAACTACAATTGCCAGTGCCAATCGTTAAATACTCTACTATATGAGGAGTAAAAAAATTAAAGAAAAAATCAATTTGTTTGGGAAGGGCTGGGGAAAAGAACGACGGATCCGATTAATTTTTGATGTATGGAATGGCTATTTAGAATCACATTCGAAGCATATTTCATCTTAATAGATATTTTAATACGATAAATTGTTTTGTATGGGAAGAGGGAGAAGGGAGAAGAAATGGTCTAATTGAATTTTGACGTATGGAAAATATACGTAAAATCTTATTTTAAACACTTTCTGTTGTTTCTAGAAAAGTGGAAAAATCTGTTTCGTTTTTATGGGGAAAAGAGGAAAAGAGGAAAAGAGGAAAAGAGAAAAAGAGGAAAAGAGGAAAAGAGGAAAATAGGAAAAGAGGAAAAGAGGAAAAGATGGTTCGCTCAAGATTTGAACGCAACTGTAAAAAATTTCAAGTCTCTAGCTCAATCCTTTCGATATTGTGTTTAGACGGACGGACATACGGACACGACAGTGTGCCGACGATATTAAATTAAATCCAAAGCGCGACGAAATTTATAGACAGCTCCATTCACTTAATTTTTCTAAATCACATTTATTTTTATGTCTTTAAATGAAAAATCACGGTGCTAAAAAGGTTTTTTTTAAGTGCAAACCGCACTATTAAAAACTAAGCATGTTTTAAAATAATTAAAAAATGCTGCGAAAAAAATAAAAACTTCAAAATTTTGGAGAAAAATGGCGGCATGGGAAGCGTTTTTAAAACCTTGTCTCGATTAGACATAAATTGAAGTGGCCGATTTTTTTTGAAATCTTGGGTAAAAATGGTCTGAAAAATTATGTCAGCAAGTGCCATTTTAATGGCGGGCCATGGAAAAAATGGAATTTATTACGAGACCTGAAATAAAAATTCGGTTCAAGTGTTCTTAGATCAACGAGTCAAAAAATAGAGTTCTTTCTCCAGCACATGCGCTTTGCAAAATTTTGTGTAACTTTAGCAGGGTTTATACACAGCGAGTAAATCGCTGCGAGTAAAGAGAGGCAAGTAGTTTGCTTCGTTTAAGCAGGGTTTAGACACGGCAAGTAACTCTCGGCAAGTAAAGAGAGGCAAGTAGTTTGCTTAGTTTACACGTTTCAAGTAAATCGTTTCAAGTAGAATGACAGCCGAACGAAAACATAATCTAAAATTTTCTGAGAAAAAATATTACAACACTTTTTTGTAGAAAAGTTTGCGAATTTCGACCTAAAACTGTTTGTTGTTGACGAGTTTTTTATACCCGTGTTGTTTTTTCCTTAAAATGTTACGTCGTCCTGTGGCAAAGCAGCAAATATAAAATGAACCGAAACACACACACATAAAACCACTTCATTTGTACGCGGTTCCATGTTCTTGTATTGGTTTTACTTGCCACAAAAATAGAATGGCTTTCTATTATTTTTGAGAGAGAAGCGAGTATTCTCACACATATGCGAGCGTCGCACACTAGCTCAAATCGCGTGTATTTACGTCTACTCGCAGCGAGTTACTTGCTTCGTCTAAACCCTGCTTAAACCCTGCTTTTATTACGGGGTAGCTAAAGCAGGGTTTAGACGAAGCAAGTAACTCGCTGCAAGTAGACGTAAATACACGCGATTTGAGCTAGTGTGCGACGCTCGCATATGTGTGAGAATACTCGCTGCTCTATCAAAAATAATAGAAAGCCATTCTATTTTTCTAGCAAGTAAAAACCAATACAACAACATGGAACCGTGTAGACAAGAGGTGGTTTTATGTGTGTGTGTTTCGGTTCATTTTATATTTGCTGCTTTGCCAGAAAACGTCGTAACATTTTAAGGAAAAAACGACACGGATATAAAAAACTCGTCGGCAACAAACAGTTTCAGGTCGAAATTCGCAAATTTTTCCACAAAAAAGAGTCGTGATATTTTTTCTCAGAAAATTTTAGGTTATGTTTTCCTTCGGCTGTCATTCTACTTGCAACGATTTACTTGCATCGTGTAAACGAAGCAAACTACTTGCCTCTCTTTACTTGTAGCAAGTTACTCGCTGTGTATAAACCCTGCTTAACGCAGGCTTTACACGCGTCTGTAGAGCTGATACAGTCTCGTGTAAATGCTTACTGGCGCTGACAAGTCTGTACTGACGGGACATTTTTGTAGTCAGTACAGACATGCCAGTAATTTGACATTTCAGACATCTAAGATGGCGGAAAATGAAGAATTTGAGGTAAATCTATTAAATTATTATGAATTCACTATTTTTAATTCTTTTTTTTACTTTTAGAACTTTCAGACTGGCAAAAGAAGACTAACTAGGAACGAGATAATTAAAATAATGAAGCATACGAGCAAAATTCATGCCTCTGAAATACAAGGGACTGTAGCTGTGTTGCAAGCGAAGT
Source organism: Chrysopilus asiliformis (assembly GCA_964034945.1). Taxonomy (NCBI): domain Eukaryota; kingdom Metazoa; phylum Arthropoda; class Insecta; order Diptera; family Rhagionidae; genus Chrysopilus; species Chrysopilus asiliformis. Next base: position 85,533,884 of record OZ035962.1, on the reverse strand, counting down.
CATTTTGAAAATGAACTGACTACCAGTTCGCTAAATGTCTTCTAATTCGTTGTCAGTTTTGGAGTCTGTGCTACTGACAGACTTTATAGTCGTGTGTAAAGGCCGGATAAGTTGCCATCGATTTGAGAATTTTTAGGTTTTGATTCTGGACTACTGGAAGTCGATAAAATTCTTTCAAATAGATGTAATTTTCCGTCTAGATTAGACATAAATTACGAGTTTTTCATAGTCAGTCATTAGAATCACACTTGCAGATATAGTTTTCCCGAGAATTTTTACCCAATATATGAAAATTCTGCCAAATTCTGTTCTTACGGAAAATTTCAATAGCAAGCATATCAATGGTTACTTTTTCAGCCGCCTAAGGCCCCTGTTACACGGGGCAACTTTAGGCGGCGACTTTTCTTAAGTATAGGCGCGAGAAGTGAGGGAAGCGGTGGCTAATGTCGCCAGTTCTGAGCAACTTTTTGTATCGTGTATCGGTTTAAAGTTGCCGTGTGTAACATAGGCCTAAAGAAGACTTTAAAAACTATTTTTTTGGACCCGCAACATTTTTTCTGCCAGGGTGCAAAATTTACATTTTCACGAATAATAAAAAATCTACGTTTTCCATCTATTTGAGCAGAGGTCGCAAACTTTTTACTATATTACAAAAAAAAAACATGTTTTTGCGATCTCTACCCGAAATATATGGCTTTTAATAATGCAATTTAAAGACTGATTTTGAATTTTTGAAAAACAAACATGTTTAATTTATTATTACGATTTAATAATTAATAGTAATATTACAATTAATTTTAGTACACTAAAACAAATAATTTAATTTTTGTTATATTCGTTTTGGTTAGCACTCTAAATGCACCAGAATACAGTTTAAGCTATGACAAATTAACGTTTTGAATTTCCTTTCCTTTATTTTTTTATATTAATTTTTATTTTTGGATGTTTTTTTCCATTTTTATTGTGTTAAAATTATGTGATTTCTCGGAAACTTGACAATATATTTTTTTTTTAAATTTGAAACACATTTATCTCCGAACGTGAATTATGAATATATTTTTGTTATACAATAGCAATATCATTAGTTTTATATACAATTTGTTTATATTAATAGGGGTATTCACCCACTGTCATAAGTAGAGGTCGATATCGTCATAAAATAACACTTATTAACACTAGAATGCCCAAGCAAGTCATTTTGACTGCTTTTTAATTTCAATCAGAAAAACAATTATGTATACAATGACACAATTTGTTAGAATTTTGTGACTTTTTGTACAACATATAAATGCGTTTATTAATAATTGTAGTTACCTCCCCCCTCCTTAATTTCCGGTATATTTATATGTGTTATACCTATATTGCCAAAAGCAGTCATTTTGACTACTTGACTTCCTTGGGCAATCTAGTGTTAATAGAGTTTTGCAAACAAGAACAAAACTTTGAATGTTTGAAAGAAACAATTTACTGCGATATAATTTTATTAATTATTTTACACCGAGATCAATCTACTTACGACTTTCGATGAATACCCCTAATGCCTTTCTTAAACACCATAACACTTGTTTTTGGTTATTTTTATTTATTTTTAAGTTTCTGGTTTCAGTTTATAAGAAAAATAAAATTTAAATCAGTCTTGTTTTATCGTATCATTTTTATATTAAATGTTTAAGATTTGTAATTCTTTACATTTAGAAATTCAAATAATATTTTTCTCTTGAATATTAAAATAAATCTCGTAAAGTTAGAGCATGAGAAGAAAATTATTTTTTATATTTCCTTAATTTATTAATTTAAAATAATTTTCAGAGGTATTTCGTTGCATTCCTGTTAATTTTTTTCAATTTCTTTTTATTTTTTTATGAAACATGTTTTACATAATTTTGTACTTTTTTGAGAATTGATTTCGTAACTTATCATAGGTGTTTTATTTTTTTTTTTAAATTTCAACATTTATTTGATTTGCCTTAATTATAACCCCTGTAATATATTTAGTAAATGCCATCTTTTTCTAGGAAACTTACTATATGAGAACTTTTTTCGTGATTGTAATTCATTTCGGGTTATGAAAAAAAAAATTTTTTTTTCAGGCGATCAGGGAGTTTTTATTAGCTTTTATTGTAAAGAAAAACTGTATGAAATATTTCATATAAACAAATAAAAGATGTTTGCACAAATAGAACAGAGCAACTTAAGGTTAAGCCAAAAACATTTATTTACAATTTATATTTGTGTGGAAATCGCTTAACCCCTACTTTAGCTGAATTTGAGCCCATCAGAACTTAAGTGGCTTTAAAGCCGTACTTAACCAGAACTTTAGCAGAACATAAGTTTGACTTAAGCTAAATTTTACAATACATTAAAGTATTATCCCACATAAGTTCAAATGACCTGAAAATCGAGCTTTAAAGAGCAAAATATATGTGTGAGAAAACCGCGACACGATAAACTATAGAATAAAATTGAACTAAAAATTGAAGCAAGTTCAAGATTTTAAGACTAACACCGTGTCTCCACTTGGGATTTTTCATCGCAGAGATTTTTGATTGACCAATCAGGGCACCAATCGTGTAACGCGACGCAGACACGAAATTGCGTCTTTCATTAAGAAAAGCAATCTTTAGTGTCGCGATACAAGATTAGAAAAACGTGTCGCGTCGATGTCGCCGTCTCAGCTCAAAGACGGAGACGCGTCTCGTTACACGATTGATGCCCAGTTGACGGCGATAAAAAATCCCAGAGATAAATTTCATGAAATCTTGCAATTGCAAAATTACATGGAATTTCCTGATTCAAGATGGCGGAATCTAAATTCTCCCGACAAGTAGTTGCGAAAATAACTATTTTTTACAAACAATACGATACAAAAAGCTTTGGAAGATAATATATAACATTAAAAGGTTTTTCTTTTCGTCTGTTCTTCTGTTACAGCCTTTTCAATTTCACGTATTGCATTAATTGCGAGAGCGGCGACTAGGTGTTTTCTTTTCAACGCCATCTTGAGAAATAAAATTTCAAGAGATTTTCGGCCCAGCTGTCAAAAAAATCTCATTGCGGTGAGATATTTTTTGGGATAAAAAATTGTTAATCAAGACGCGGTGTAAGTATGCAAGAAATTTACGTTTGTTTGTCAAAATTCGTGGTCTTAAGTTTTAAGACCAAACTTAATTTTTGGGCAAACAAACGTGTACAAACATTAAATGTCTTTCTCAACTCGTATAGTTTTCTGTAAACAATAAAAGAAAAATAGTTTTTGCGATAATTAATACCAAAGTTTTTCTTTTGAATTTAACGCTCGAAAATATTTTCGGTATAACTTTTCGATTTTTTGTAAGCAAAGGAAATACAACACAGTTTTCTCTGCAGTTTTTATGTCAATTACATTTTGTTTTAGAATAATGTTTCTATGGTTTCGCTTTACGAAATTAATTCTCTTGGGGATAATATTTCCACAAAATGAACTACAATCAGTCATTTTTAAAAGGAATGGAAATTTTTTATAATAAAATTTTAGAACACTTTTTGCTATGTTACAAGTTACTATTAGTAAAATCCTTACAACGAGGTAACATTAATACTTTTTAAATATATTTTTTATAATTTACATACATTTATTTTAGTAATTTATTTTTTACACATTTGCTATTTTTTAATTTAAGGTATAAAAACTAAAAAAAACTAATTGGGAAAATAATTTAAATCGCTACAAAAATTATAAAAAACCTGCCAAAATAAAAACTGAACTCAGATAGAAAAATCATTGGTTGATTTAACTACGTTTCGTGATTAGCCAACAATACAATGAACATGGTGAAATTAACTACGAACGTGATTAAATCAATTATATGGAAAGATTCAATCAATTAACGACGCATTATTCAATAAATTTTTTTAGAGATCACGGATTTTGATTTAAATATGGATTCCTGATAAATTAATCATGAACGTGTTTAAAAGTGAAGCCATGTTTAATACCCCCGTCTGCACACCAATTCGCGACTAGGCGCCCTGAGGCTGAAGTTTCATTCTGTCGGGTAAAACAATGAATCAGAAATGATTCACTAGTTGAACATCAACAGTATCAATTGCTCTGGCTGATCTACCAATTTTTGCCTTCGTTTATAATTCTTATGATGCTTGGGGCAATCGTCGTATAAGTATTGAAATCGAGTTCTTACGCCACGCTGTTCACACCGTGTAGGACAACTCGGTACCGGATAATGTTAGATGTTATATTCCCCCCCCCCCTTCCTTAGGTCCTTCTCTCATTGTCCAGTGCCGAGTGCATTTGTGTATGATATTTGGATGGTTTGAGGTATTTTGATTACCCCTCTTCCCCTCACACCCTTTCCCATTCCCTGTTTAGTTACGAAGTTGACAATGTATATGATCGCTAATTGAAAATGAACGTGATCGATAATTGACAATGAACGTGATTATTTAAACACGCAAAATAGTCCAATTAGACAATGAAAATTATATCAATTTTAACCAACGAAGTTGACGCCAAATCAACTAAGGTTTTTAGTTGATTTCACCAATGAATTTCTCTCCATGAAACAATAACGTAGCTGTTCCAGTTGTGGCCATTGATCATATAAACAAAGCATTAACTTGAAAGGAAAAACAGGTCAAAATCATAAAATGCCAGGCAATGAGTGACCAACGGAAAAGGTATCGAAAGTAGTTTTTAAGACGAAGGATCAAGGCCAAGTTGCAAAATGTGCAGAATACAGGCTGGATGTAATAAAATACGACCTTCTTTTGTGAGTTAAAAAAATGCACATAATTTTCGTATATACACCAGGGAAACCAGTCACAAATCGAAATATACACCGTAACACGCAAACAATTGCCTGCAATTTAAAATGTAGCATTGCGAATTAGTTGTTTTTGCAGCAAAGGGTCCTGTGTGTCCTTTCTCAACTATTTTTTTTTCACTGGTGGCCAAGTTAGGAAACTGATTTGAATGGCAGACAGATAGTTTTTACCTGGCTCAGATGTTATTTGGCTTATTTAAGGTCAAAGGCAATAAGGAAACAATCGGACAATGGAAATTTTGCAAACCTTTTTCTGAACTAATAAAGAAAAAAAGTGCAGATTCGCAAGAAATGTTACACATTTTTGGTAAATTTGCATGCCGTTTTTTTGTTAGACAATGATGTAATTTTAAGAATGTAGTGTCAAAAAGATTCGCTAGAAGCATGCAAAATATGGAGTGTGATTTTCCATAAAAAATTTGCAAATCAGAAAAATTTGAAATTTTTACATAAAATTAAAATTGAATCGTTTTTATTATTAATAATAGGTTAATTTTACAATTTTTAATATGTGTTTAAGACAGATTTGGCAAAAAGGGTTGTACAACTTTGCCTGGAAAGATTTAAATAACCATGGTACTCGCTTAGAAGCACATTCTGCGGGAAAGACATCTATTTCCAAATATTACGGTTTATTTAGCCGGTCTGTCTTTCTGTCAGGGTCAATCTTGTAATCTATTTTTGACCGACTTCCACTCATTCAATATTTTCACTACTTCGTCCTTGTATGGATTAAGGAAGGTCCTGTAAGGATAACCGGTTCATCAGAAATATAAGCGAGATAAAAGCAAAAAATATATTTAATAAAATAAATATTTATCTCGCTTTTATTTCTGACTAGCTTGCATACCCATCGTTGCCGGGTTAAGTTTTTTGAAATTTTTTTTTTAATGGTCTATGTTGGAGCTAAACTTCAGGCTAATCGGCTCGGTAGTTTCCCCGCGAAAGGGTAACATAGAGGAAGAGCTAAGTTTCGAGATGACTTTACCCCCTCCCCTTACTCCCCCACGGGCTACTTTTTTATGGGTCTATATTGGGGTTGGACCTCCGACGAACATCTATGTCAAATTTCAAGCCAATCGGTTCAGTAGTTTCCCCGCGAAAGAGTAACATAGCGCAAAAACTAAGTTTCGAAATCACTTTACCCCCTCCCCTTACTCCCCTTACTCCCCCCACCCCTCGCGCTACTTTTCCGTATGTCTATGTTGGAACCAGAACTACCACAGTTACTCATGCCAAATTTCAAGTCAATGGGTTCAGCCGTTTTTGCGTGAAAGGGGAACAGACAGACAGACAGATACCAACTCATTTTTATATATTAGTATGATATACAGCGCCTAAAAAATGATTTTTTTCTATTCAGTACATTTTTTAACACGTTGACTGCCGAACCAATTTTGCAAATATTTAAAAGAAATGCCAATAAATGTAGATCTGTAGAATGTGTGTATTCATGTATGTACGAATGTATGTATATAGAATGTATACATGTAGAATGTAGACTTGGCTATCGAAAATAATAGCCTTGGCATTCATGAAAATTAGTGCCATTTTTCACTGGCTATCAAAAATGATAGCCATGTCAGTCAATGTACTAAATAAAAGCTTTTTATTAAATGTTTTTTAAATTTTGATCTGTTTATTTTTTATGAAATTTTATCTTATGAGATATTTTAAATGGAATTGCTACCACGTTTCTAGCATTTTGCTTCTCTGCCCTCTTTTATACAGACATGTGAACTTGTTAGTTCAAGGATAATATTTAATATTGAAATATGATTTGTGGAAAAATTATGTGAAAATTAATTTTAAACACATTTTCTTTCATCGATTTTTTAGCTTTCATGGGATTTATACTGTTAAGCGAGTTTAGCTAACAACATTCCGTAAAATACGGCGCTTTTTTTGAATAGCCCCAAAATGTGTATGTTGCCTGAATGCCCGTCCATCTTTCTGTTCGTTCGTCCGCCGTCTATTCTTCAATTGTGTAACTCATACGTGTACCTCATCAAACGTGTACCTCATCATGCATAAAATTTCAGTTTGAACATCTTTGAGAAACTTCGAGAAAAACAGTTTTCTAAAAATCATTTTCAGAAATTCTCTAAAAAAAAATATTTTTTTAGAGAATTTCTGAAAATGGTTTTTAGAAAACTGTTTTGGAAGTTTCATTTGTCTAAATCCAACGACATATTTTCTAAAGTTTTCTAAAATTCCAATTTTTTACTGTAAAACTGAGCTTTGGAAAGCGATTAAGAGCTTTGGGAAAGCGAGTATGAGTTTTAGTGTAAATTGGTTTGTCTGTTGCCTAAGATTTCCCACTCCAAAAAACCTTCAAATTTCATGTTATTTAAAAAAAAAATAAAACTGCAACGATTTGTGTATTATTGAAAAATAAACATAATTTTCAAATTTATTTCAGTTATTTCTGTTCACATGAACATAAAATTACAAGAAAAAAAAATCATATTCAGATCTAAAAACAAAGTCAACAATAAAAAATAATATTTTTTAAATTCATTAAAAATAAATAATAACCTAAGTTCAATATACAGTTTGAAAATAAATGAATATTCATCTTACATTTCATAAACAATTTTTCTAAATTAAAATCATTTTTAATATTTTTGGCCAAAAGGGAAAACTGCTCTGAGTGTTTGTTTTTCAATAAACAGTGTTTCCAGTATTTTTCATATATAATTATTTACAAGTCTGAGAGTAGATGAGAAGAGAGTTTTATTTGATTATTAACTAATAATGGGGTCTTATTACTAAACATTTACAAGTATTTTTATTTATTTAATTTTTTTTTGTTTTTTTTTGTTTTTCGATTTTTTTTTTCAATTTACTTAATAACATTATATTATTCATTTTAATAATTTTTGTTATGTTATTTTTTTTTCATTTATTATTTTTTTCATTATTTATTTTTCACTATTTGACGAGGAACTTGTATACCATATTTGAATGAATAACGAAGATCATCGCAATAAAAAACAAAAACAGAAAAAAAACTTTTCATTTTATATTTCATATTTTATTAGTATTTAAATATATATTTTCCTTTATTTAATTTTATTTCAAATTATATCAAATGCTATTAATATTTATTTTATGGTTATGATTTTTTTTTAATTGGACCAAAAATAAATTTAATAATAATTATTTCATTCAATCATAATAAAAATGTAACATAGCTTCCGGTTTTTGTTCAATTTTTTGTTGTTGTTATTTTTTGGTGATGAATTCAGATTTTCTTGAGGAGTTTTTCTTTGTACAGGATCTGGGCACCAATCATGTATTCCGACGCGTCTCTGTCTTTCGACTTCGATGCAGCTCTTAACTCTTGACTTCGCCATATTAGCAGCTTCAAATTTCCTGGAGTGACAGCCAGAATCACGTTTCGATTCATAGTGGCGATTTCGCGAAATTTCAAGCTGCAGATATGGCGCAGTCAAGAGTTAAAAGCTGCGTCGAAGTCGAAAGACAGAGACGCGTCGGAATACATGATTGGTGCCCTGTTTTTTTTGGTAAATCTCAAGGGTCTTTATTAGGGTCTTAATGGTTTTTTTTTATTTTACTGAATAATTACGGCTAATGAATTCTAATTTTATTTTGTACTAGCGATTTTCAGGAATAGGAATGGATTTTTTAAGTTTGTAGATAAAACACAATTTTCTTGGAGGTTGGTTTTTTTTCACAATAATTTTAAAAATAGTTTTCTTTGGAAGAATATTGAAACGGTGGTTCTCGCGTGTCATTACTGGTTTTTCTTGCTTTTAAGCTTTCTGGTCAAGTTCATTTGGCCAAGTGACTCTCGAGTAAGAACTTGTGAGAGCAATTTATAGCTTCGAAAAGCGAGTTACAGATTTTTTTGGGAAAATCAGTTAGGGCTTCAGAGATGCGTGCATGTTAGAGGTCTCCAAACCGAGTTAGAGCTTCTGAAAAGCTAGTTAGAGCTTTTGAGAGCTAGTTAGAGCTTTTGATAGCTAGTTAGAGCTTTTGACAGCTAGTTAGAGCTTTTGAGAGCTAGTTAGAGCTTTTGAGAGCTAGTTAGAGCTTTTGAGAGCTAGTTAGAGCTTTTGAGAGCTAGTTAGAGCTTTTGAGAGCTAGTTAGAGCTTTTGAGAGTTAGTTAGAGCTTTAGAAAGCGAACAATAGCTTTCAAAAGCTAGTTAGAGCTTTTGGATGCGCGTAACGTGGGTTGTTTCATGCCTAACGTTTTCCATTCCTTTTCTGTTTTTCATGATTTCCTGAACATCTGTAATTTTTCTACAAATCTTTAACAGCAATGGATATAATTTTAAACATGGCTGAAAACTGAAACTGAAATTATGAAATCTCAACCGAGAATGACGCGGTCGAAATAAATGCTATTTGGGATCTATGGAATGAATGCATGAACTTAAAATCTGCTCTAGCTTTTAGCAATCTTTAAGAAACCGGAAAAAAGGTAAAGTTCAGTGTAAATTTTCGGAAAAAGGTAAAATTTAATGAATAATCCAAAAACTTGACCAAAAAAGATACGAGTCTGATTTCGTTTGCAAGAGCTCTAACTGCTAAACAATTCGTCCGATTCAAACAAAACTTTGAACCAAATCCTCTCTCATTTGGCACAGAAGGGCCAGAAGAAAGAGGATTTTAGTTTCACAAATGACGGTTTTTTTTTCTTTGCAAAGTCGGTAAGTTTACAAAAAAACCAACTTCATCAACAACCTTGTGTTATAGAAAATTTTATGGAAAAAAAACGTTTTTCTTAAAAACCAGTATTTCAAAGAATTAACATGAATGTTTACCTGATACTGTTGTGTATTCCTTGTATATTATTATTTTTTTAGTTATTAAAATTTCCATTATTCAGGGATATATTTTAGTGTAGGTACATTTAATTTTTTCGGGGTGTGTTTTCTTTTTAATATTTCTTTTTTAAAATTACTTATTATATATTTAAGATGGCACTACGAATATGAAGTTGTTTTTTTTTACAGAAATGTGATTTAGTTTACTGTTAATACTATATAAATATAAAACAGGAAAAATATTTTAAATATTTATATGTTTGTTTTGTATTTTTTTTTTGTCTTTTATTACCATTATTATAATTTATTTTATACACATATACCCGTATTTTTGTTTTTACAATTATAAATAAACATATTTCATTTTTAAGTGGTAATCCTTAAAATTCATTACTTTTTTTTTGGTATCGTTTACATATAGATAAAGATTCTGTACTTGTTTTTAGTTAACTAGTATTAATAATTGTACTAGCATTGGTTGTTTTTTTTTTTGAGGAGGAGTCCTTACGAAATTAAACAAACTATTCATGTTAAGTTTTTTCCGTTATAACATTTAATGTTTTGTTGTGTTTTACGAATTAAGAAAACAAAGTAAACAATTCTTTCAATAATTCTAATAATAATAATAATTCAAAAAAAAAAAATCTTAGAAAAACAAATTAAAAATTAATTTTGATTATCGTTTCCGGTTATACACGACGGTTTTAATTAATTGTAATTTTCTATCAATCAGAATTTCATTATTTATCTAATTAAATATATTTTTTTTCAATAGATCAACAAAAACAATACACATCCTTGTGGTAAAAAAGTGTTATAATTCAAAAAAGAAATTGTTTTTAAGAAAGGATGAAGAAGAAGAGATAAAAACTAATTTATAAATCTTGAACTAATTCTCGCTTTATTGGCAGATGGCTATCTTTTAAATGCCCACTACTACTGTGTAGGTGATGTTTTTGTTTTAAGTAAAGGGTGGCAGCATCATCCAGATCTTCCAGATCATCGTCATGATGCGAGGAGATGGGAGACTGTAGCGATCCTGGCGACCGAGGCATACTGAGATCCTCGGGCTCCGTCTGTTCGGGTATGTCCGACGGTACGTGCATAATCTGCTTTGGCAGTCGAATAACTCGTCGCACATCCAATGATTTCCGTCCACGCTTCTCACCCTCACTGTTGACACTAGCGTTGAGCAAACCCTCCTCGGACAGGTCCAGGGGTAGTTCATAGGGGTTGACCAGCATTGACTTACCAATATCGATCGATTCGTCCGACCCAAACGAACTAATGGCGGACTTCTGGTCGGACATTGTGGAAATGGCGGGACTAATGGCGGGCGTCGGCGGACTATGCAGACCGCATTTGTGATGCATCAGATGATGCCGCCTTCGGAACTTCAAATGGCAGCGGTCACACTCGAACGGTTTCTCGCCATTGTGGATGAGAATATGCGATTTTAATTGGTTGGAATCGCTGAATCGCGCCTCGCACATTTCACACGAGTACGGCCGTTCGCCGGTATGGACGCGCAGATGTCGCCGAAGATTCGCTACCTGCACGAATTGACGGTCACAGTGGCTGCAGTGATAAGGTTTCTCGCCGGTGTGCAGTCGCATGTGCGTTTTCAGGTGATGGTCCCTCGTGAATCGCTTGTGGCATTCAGGACACTCGAAGGGCTTTTCGCCCGTGTGTGTCCGTTCGTGGTTCTGGAGGACGTGTTTGTAACCGAACGATCGATGGCAGATTTTGCACGTGAAGGACTTCTCGCGCGATGGATCTTTGACGTTGCCATGAACTGTGGGCGCATCCTGCGTAGAGTTCGGCGACGATCCGCTGGATGGGGGCGATATTGGACCGGGATTGTAGAGGTCGTGACTGTTAACGGGAATCTCCATTGGTTGGGATTGCGGCGACAGTAGATCCTTTTTCACGCTGATTTTGCGCGCTTTCTTCGTTGGCACGTCCGTTGTCGTTGAGACAATGTTGTTGTTGTTGTTATGGTTGTGATTATTATTATTACTGCTATTATTGTTGTTGTTGTAGTTCAGCTTCTTTCCACTGATCATTGGGGAGATGGGTGACGCAGGCGGTGAGTGATGACTTCCATTTGGGGGAACTGGCGGTGGCTGCGCCCATGCCCCGAATAGAGCTGGATGATGTGGAAATAAGCTGGAAACTGATGCTAATGTGGACATGGGGAGGCGAGCTGCCATTAACGCTGCTGCCGTCCGATTTGCTGCGAGAAGCTGGGGAGAGAGCATTCCGAGAGCGGAAGCAGCTGCTGCGGGGTGAAGTCCAGAGTAGACTTGCGATACGTTGTTTGTCATTGGTGGTGACATTGTGAGGCTACGTTCTTCTTCGCGTTTCATTCCTGCTAGAGCGGCGGCCAATCCTGCAAATTAAAGAAAAAGGAAAACATTAAAAAAATTGCCAGAAATAGGAACCAACTAAATGACATATATAGAAATTAGTTTTTATCTATTATATAATAGGTTTGTGTGTCTGTCTATAAAAAAATATACTTTCACGAGCTTGAGACATATTTTTTTTCCGAAAACGCCTAAAAGTAGGCAATAGAAAATTAGAGTTAACAGGCTACTAGAATAAAACGGAACGGTGGAAGAAAAATTTCCATGTATCTTATAGTTATATCGTTATAGTTACCGTTACTTCTCCAAAAGTTGATAGAAAACTACGATTTTTGTAAAACTTATTCACAAAAAATTTCAAATCGCTACGTCAACGCGTTCTCGAGTTATTTAAGATATATCTGTCTGTCGGTCTCCGTTTTAAGGACGGACATCTTCATAGTTTTGCTCGAAACGGATTTCGTACTGATCAGAAAATTTCTATTTGCTCCCGTTCTCGAGTCGGTCTCCGTCATGAATATAAAACTTTCCTTTATAGAAGATAGAGAAAAAAAGAAGAGCAAAAGATGTATCTCTCTTGCGTCTCTCTTACAACACTTTTAACTAACGTATGCCTGGATCAGGTATGGCTACTTTCGCTACGCTGCGCTGCATGGAGAAAAACTGTCAGGCAAACTGCAACGGCTGCAAAAATTGACAGTTTTTCTCCGTAAAAGTAGCCATGTCCGATCCAGGCATGAAATTTTTAGTGATTTTTTCAATTCATGAACTTTAAATTTTTTGGGATAAACTAAAAGACATGCAGAAGTAAAAAATCGGTGTTATTCAAGCACCCTTTCCAGATTTCATCATATCTGATATACTCTCCAATGTCCCGACTCTTGTTTACAAGAACTTCAAAATTAACCAGAAAATTGCAGATTCGAATTTAAGAATATCTATAGTAGTAGATTGGGGTCCCACCTGCTGGGATAATCACGGCTACTGACTGACATTGGGTAATCGAAATCGAATTTTTTTTTTTTTTCAAAAACGTGTAACTGCCCGCAGGACATGTCTGTATATCACATATCATGGAATTTGGTTTCCTTTTTTTTCTGTTACTGAATTGGGGGATAATCCATTACCACTTGGAATTGTTGCGAAAATATGTAAACCGAGTGAACAAAAGGGCTTTGCGTAACCATACCATTAGCTACTATCCAGGGATACGGAGAGGCATAACAACAACAACGAAAAAAAATGTCATGTGGCGATTTCAATTTTACGGCTTTTGCCTCATATGCCGCCGAAAAGTGTGTGTAGGTTGGGTTAGATAATGCCGCGACAATCTGTCGTATGTGTCCAATGATAGGCTGCCCTCGGGGGTGGATTTTGCTACCTCCGATTCGGATTGATACACACATATACTCGTAAGCGGTCGCCTGGCTGCCTGCCAAGGAGTTAACAATCACGATAACCCAAGGGATTTCATTGGAATTCAAGATTCCCCGGGAGCAAATGTGCAAAAAAGCCGGCATATCCGGCAAAATCCTTTAAAAGGACGAACGGAGTTTGTTTTGAATTTCGCTTGAATATGGATATGTGAGATCATGTGTGCTATACGCGATTTATGCGAACAATCGTTGGATAAAAACAAAACTGCCATCGCCGTCGTCTGTGTCGGCCGGTCGTTCGTTCGTTCGGTGTTCGACAGGAGACCACGTGCGATTGGAAGTTCATCGGGAAAATAAGGGGAAATTTGTTCATTCATCATGCACATGTGTGCGATCATATATTCCACATATTCAAACACATTCAAGCGTACACTATATGTTACACATACGTGAAGTATTTTGAAATAGAATATGTGAATATGTAAGCGTATATCATGCATGCGCGACATAAAGTCCTTTTTTTCCCATACCAATACGTTTGCTAATGTCGTGTTGTGTGTCTTTCATTCGCTCATTTATTTATTTGCTCAATATTTTTTTTCGTATTGTTTTCTTTTTACAAAAATCTTCGTTTTTTCGGATGATGTATATGCGTATGTTTGTATGTCATCAAACAGTATCGTACAAATATGGAGCAAATGGATTAGAGTCCTTTAGGAAGGCATGCAGCGGGTACCATTGCCATCTAGACGTCGTAATTGCTTCTTTCACGTTGTTCAAGTTGAGTTTTGTTGCTGTTTGTTGTTGCTATTATTATTATTGTTCTATTTTCATGTAACTACAGTATTTCAGCCGGATTGTTGTTGTTGGATTTCTAGTATTTCTCTGACATTTTCTTGTGTTTTCTAAATATCGTCCTTTTCCGCATACTTTTTTTTTGGGGTACATTTTATTGTTATATTTTGATGGTTATTTATTCATATTTTGCTTTTTAACACATATTCGCATATTAGCATGATGCGTTTCACATGTGCAATTTTAGAAATCATGGTCGCTGTTGCATCAATTATCCGGAAATGCACATTTTCTCATTCAAAGATTGTAAAAGTGGAAAATTCCATATATTGTCGATTGAGTATTGTTTTGATGTATACGCCATTTACTACAGATTTTTTTGTGTTTAAAGTTTGAATATAATTTATGCCAAACGTGGTACTACACTCCGCCCACATACTATCGGACACTCTCCTCCCCATTTAAAATTATGATGTGTTATTTGGACAGCTTCTAATTTTAATCGCTTTAAAAAATTTGAAACCAAAAACTACGTGACCGATTGAACCAGTCTAAATTTAAGACTCAAACATCTTAAACTTAAACCGTAAGGTTTTAATTTGAGAATTTTTAGAAATTTGGAACTAATTTTTAAACTATTTTAGACTAAAATTTAAATTTTAATACCTTAAATTTAGACCGGATAATACTATTTAAAATTTGAAAATAATTTCAAACTTTTAAGTTTGGTTTTTAGGCTCAAAAAGGTGTTGACCTATATGTAGGAAAAAAGTCTAGAAATTAGACTTTATTTTTTAGCGTGTACATCCGCAGGCCCTCCCTCTAATATAGAGGGTCCCGGCCCAGAATGGACTTCCGCGAGGTTAGGGCGGCCCTGGTCGGGGCTACGAGATAATATACGAGAGAGCACAAAAAAAATTTCGTCCAAAAATGGCTTTTTGTAAGAAGATTAAATCTTCTGTGATATACGATAAGTAATAATTTCTTGTGTATGCTTTCCAAAAAAGAAAAAAAATAAATCAACGAGAGGGGAGCCCCCTCGTAGGGGTTATGGGGTTCAACATAGAGTTATGCTTCTTTGGCAGCTGCGAGACTTTCGATTTAAGGATGTATTTGATCTTAGCATCCATAAATTTTCACCTGCGGTCTAGGTTTTTTTTTCAAATTTCTGTCTACAGTGAAGTACAAAAAAAAAAGATTTGCCTGCGGCGCAATTCATTATGATTTTTTTTATTATGGCATATGTTGAGGAGGAGGGGGGGGGGGGTATTCCTAATTACGCCATGTATTTTACTTGTTAATCAAGAATATTTTCACCTTTTTATACCCGTATGGTGAAACCAAAGGGTATATTAGATTTGCCTTACCGTTTGTAACGCCAAGATCCCGTTATCACACACAAAAATGAATTACACCAGTGTGTTTAGAATGATAAAAAAAATTGAATTTTCCATATCCGTCCGTCCGTCCGTCTGTGGCGCGGATTGCGGGCGCACGGATTGAGCTAGAGACTTGAAATTTTGGGCAGATCCGTTTTTCGTAAAATGCGAGGCTTAGTTCGTTCATGGGCAAAAATGGACCATTAGGGGGGGTACCCCCATTCGAACGAAAAAGTTTTTTGCGAATGTCTCAAAAACGGTGCATCTTACCAAAAAAGTGCAAGAACAAAAGTTATTTAGGACATGATCATACTAATATATAAAAATCAGTTGGTGTCTGTCTGTCTGTTCCTCTTTTACGCAAAAACGTATGAACCGATTGACTTGAAATTTGGCATGAGTGTCTGTGGTAGTACTGGTTCCAACATAGGCATACGGAAAAGTAGCGCGAGGGGTGGGGGGATTAAGTGAAGTGGGTAAAGTCATCTCCAAATTTATTTATTCGTCTATGTTACCCTTTCGCGAGGAAACTACCGAGCCGATTGTCCTGAAGTTTAGCTCCAACATAGACCATAAAAAAAAAACTTGGAAAAACTTAACCCGGCAACGACGGGTATGCAAGCTAGTTCTACATAAAACTCCCATACATCAAAATCCGATTGGAATAAATTTTAAAAAATCTTATTGGAAAGTTTGACTTCAAAGTGGAATTTTGGTACAACTGTTCGAATTTTGATACGAATATCACCATACAATATTGATAATCAATAATATATATTATAATAATATATTAATAATATATATTATAATCACCATATTGCCAGATTGGCAATTATAGCTTTTGTTATGTTTTATCGTAAAATTGTTGTCATAGTATAATTCGGCATATTGCCATCAACAGAATAGGTGTTTCCATTGAACACTCAGGAGCGGCCCATAGCGTCCCGTAGTGGCCCATAGCGTCCCGGAGCGTGGTAGATCGCCAAAGGAACACGATTTGGCGGTATCATGGATACTATAACTATAGACTATAGACGGGAATATCTAGTAATAAGTGACAAGTGATAGTGATTATAAGTTATACGGCAAAAAATCTTGGATTATTTTTGAAGTTAAAAATTATATTGAAGAAATTTTAATACAATTTTGGATTAGAATTTAATGCATACAAATTATTGAAAATATTTTAATATCTTTTGCCTTCATATTTAAATCATTTTTTAATATATTTATATTCAATTTAAATACGTTTAATATTAATGTCTACAATTTAATCAAAATTTTCTTTCAAATTTAATCAAAACTGTAGACTTTGATAATAAATTAAACCAAAAAAAAATTTCTAATCTATACTATTGGACTAGAAAATTTCATTGGATTACATATAGGTCCAGTGTAATCCAATTTTGATTGGAATTTAATCCGAGAATTTTTACCGTGTACCAAAAAGGCAAACTAGCCAAATCTTGGCCAAAATTTTCTAATATAAAGCGACCTCAATGGCCTATGTTACACACGGCAACTTTAAGCGGCGACTTTTTTTAAGTGTAGACGAGAGAAGTGAGGGAAGCGGTGGCCCCTCACTTCTCTCGCCTATACTTAAGAAAAGTCGCCGCTTTAAGTTGCCGTTTGTAACATAGGCCAATCAGAATACAAGCACATTGTGATTTTAGTTTGATCAAAATTTGTAAAACTTTTACGAGTAGCAAAAAATTGACAGGCGGCAGTCATTATCATTTGTTACCATACGCGATTCTACCCCTGAACATGAATTTCTCGATTTTTCCCAACAACCAGATTCGTCAGAACTTCACAAAAATTCCGGGAAAATTCTCCAAAAACGTTATTCACAAAAAAAAATCAAATTTCAAATTTTGATTTCAATTTTCATCACATAAATTTTACCAATCCTTTAAATAATTTGAATCATCCTATTTTTTATAAAAAAAGCATCGCCACTTCTTTGGTGATAAATAAATCCAGTTCTAAACTGCACAAAGCGCTCAATTCAGATGAAAATTAGCAATTTTGTTGTGAGTATAATTAGGATTAAAACTTTCTAATTAATCCTTAGTACCCTTTTTCGTTCAGTGATCCAATTTACGAAACAAAACCCCCGAATGGGGAGAAAGAAATCCTGTTGAAAACATCCAATCAAGAAACCTTTTCACTTTACTTTGCGATAATGTTTTTTTGTACTTCTCGGGGAAATCGGTTCAAAAACCCTTTTCTCTTTCTTTCACTTGCGGAAGATGAATGAAAACTCAAACTTTTTTTCTTATGTTTTTTAACTGAGAAAAAAAAACTAAAAATCTTGAAAAGGTCGCGAGGGTTTTCTTTCATTTTCTTTCAAGTTAGCACGAGTCAACTTCAACTCCTTGAATCTTTGAAGGACGACAGCGAGTTTAGTTTGAGGAAAACTGGATGGGGTGCTAAATATGTGGGGACGTACTTGTGCTGGAGATACTTTTCTCGGTTAAATCTGAGTTGTTTTGGCCTGGAGCTAAGAAGTCATTGCTTTCTGGTTTAGAACGAGTACCGACCGACATCAAAATCACAACGTGGGTCGCTATTATTTCGGGTGTTACCTAGGGGCTGGTTTTGGGGTTGGAGTTCGGGTTCAAATGGTAGGGTTTTCTTTACCTCTCAATTAAGACAAAATTTCAAGCGGAAGAAAAAGAAACCGTAGAATTTTCCTACAGCGAACTCGTTGCGTTTGTATAGACGTCCATTTTCATTTCGATGCGATACGATAATGTCTGGTGGGGAGAAATTTTGGGGGCTGAAGCGAGCGCGGTTCGTTAATGCTGAGATGGTGGATGTTTGTCAGAAATGGAAATCTTTGTGAAAAAAAAAATCGGTAAGTAATGGTAGGCGGAGAGGTTTTAATTAATTTCGTCAATTGGCTGTACTCTCAAAACGAAGGTTGAACTGAGTTAAGTTTTCTTTTCTTCTTTCTTAGACTTTTTTTTATCAACTTCAAGACGTTTTTTTTTGAGCAAAGCATAGCTTGTTGTTGTTGCTATTTTATTTTGAATATCTTGCAGATATTGTGAGAATCGGTTGAAATGTAGGGGAAGGAACAAACAGTAGCAAACATTTTTTTCCTTGTTGAAATGCGAAAGAAACCGTAAGAAATGCGAGGAAATGAGAAATAGGAGTAATGCCTAGGTAAAAAGAGCCTGTCGTAGAGAGGACGGGGGACACTTCAAATGGTTTTGCTATAGAGAAGAAAAACTGGCGCGAGGGAGATTAATTATGCAAATTAATTAAAACTGATCCAATGAGAGGAAATAAGATATTTTTTTTTGCTGTTGAGTGAGAAGTTTTTAAGAATTGGAATTAATGTAATAAAAGTATTTTGCTTTTATGTTCGTATTTCATAGATTTTGTTTTCTTTTTTTAATAGTGGTGGTGGTGTTTTTTTTTCTTTCTACTTTTGGCTTGTTATCTTCATATGTTACGAGTGTTAAACACAAATGAGATTTTGGTTTTGGTGCATAACTAATGCTGAAAAGGTAATTAACAAAAGGGGACAAGACAATTTCATTAAACGATGTAAATTAAGGGAATTATTTAATTTAGGTTTTGTTCCCATAATTTAAATTTCAGTTATTAAAAGAAATTTAGCAGAAATGTTGAGAATATTTGTGTATAAAATGGTAATAAAATTTTCGGCTCTGCTTGGAAGCAGTCATGTTTTTGATAGGACAGATAGAAAATTGGTGACTACAATATAATAACTATATAGCTAAAAGATTGGTGTATTTAAATTTCTAAATAAAGAAACACGATTTTTAGAAAAGGTGCTTTAAAACGGTCGCACGAATTTTTCTTTGTACATAACATAGACTATTTTTCGCTTCCCGTATTTATTCGAGCAACATGTTAAAAAAAGGCTGTCCATTAAATGTGTTACGCTAATTTTCGCCTTTTTGGATCCCCCTGCCCGCGATTTTTTAGTGAGGATTTTGGTACCGCACTCGCATTATCGCAGAATTCCTATTCCCCTTAAAGGCATGACTTTTATTATGAACTGAACAGCCTCTAAAACAAAATTCGACTTCGCTCGAATTAACTCGAG
Organism: Chrysopilus asiliformis; assembly: GCA_964034945.1. NCBI lineage: Eukaryota > Metazoa > Arthropoda > Insecta > Diptera > Rhagionidae > Chrysopilus > Chrysopilus asiliformis. The sequence goes on along the minus strand of OZ035962.1, from coordinate 85,514,264 downwards.
CGTGGTTTTTTTGCGAATTTTGTTCGCTCGAGTTAACTCGCTTAGGTACTGAAGATGAAATTAAATTTTTGTTGTGAATATTAAAATTGTTATAAAAGGAGATCTTGTAATTTTAATGCAGGGGATCCCCGCCGGCGGAGTTGAACAATTAAAGTTATAGAATGGTTTTCAAAAAAATATGATCTTTACTAGTAAAGTAATCCTCGATCCTTTTGTTGACGGATGATAGTCATTATTACTTGTACGCGATTCCAACCCTGTACATTAATTTTCTAGATTTTTTCCAAAACTTGTGTAGATTTATTAAAACTTTACAAAAATTTCTGGGAAAAATGGTTTAAGATTCACAAAAGTCTGCAAAAACATAATTTACAAAAAAAAAAATATTTTGGTTCCTATTTGCTTTTCTGTATGTGAACCTTTAAGTGTGGACGTGATTTATCTTGTGGAGAGCATAACTGTGGTTACACGGTAAAAAATCTGCATCTATAATCCAAATTAAAATCTAATCAAAAACATGATTTGATTTAAATCCAACGCATGGATTAGAAATTTTCCAAATGTTTTTTTAAATTAAATTTGATATAAAAGTGTACAATTTTTAATAAAATTTTAATATAGTAGAATCCCGATAATTCGTACCCCGATAATTCGTATATCCCGCTAATTTGCATGAATTTGCTGGTCCCTTGAAAAAAAATCCCGATAATTCGTACCCCGATAATTTGTATATCCCGCTAATTTGCATGAATTTGCTGGTCCCTTGAAATACAAATTATCGGGATTCTACTGTATTAAAAGCAGCGTAGAACAATATATAATACAAAACAAATAAAGTTTGATGGGAAAAAATATAAATATATTTTTAATAATTCGAAAGTATTAAATTATAATCCAAAATTGTATTAAAATTTTCTTAATCTAATTTTTGGATTTCAAAGTACTTAAGGATTTTTACCGTGTAACAGTTTTAAGAAGCAGGACTCAATAATTTTTTTTTCAGCGTCTTAAATAAGACCCCTAGGATAAAGGGCGTTCCAAAGATGGACTCCTTAAAAATCTTCATCTTTTCGGTGTTTTAAAAAATATCCTTAAATTTTTAATCGTTGAAAAAATATTTGACGAAAGTTTTTACCTTCTGGAATTTACGCAACTGACTTTTATTAAAAATTATTTTGGAAAATTTAATCCAAGAGTTAGTTTTTTCAATAAGAACCTGGAATTTGAAGAAAAAATCAAATTTTGAAATCGGAATTGAAATCTTCATGGTTTTTGGTCAGAAAACGTAGCGCCACCCGTTTTTATATATTTTTAAACAAATACTGTGTTTTTCGCGATGCGATATTGTTGACATTAAATAATTTTTTTAGCTTAATAATAAATTAAAAGTTCGACATAAATTTTTTTCTCGCAAGTTTCAAAAATTTGTGGTTTACAGCCTTTTTTCTCTCGCTATCACCATCACCTTTTACCAAATTTTCATATTATAAAATAATCTGCCATCCCCTATTCCGATTGAGAAATTCCAATAGGATTCAATGCTAAAAGGTCGAGTATAAACCATGAATCAGAAATGGTTCAATGGTTAAACACTATATAGTTAATAGATATATTTAACAAAAAATGTGCTGCAGGCAAAAATCCGAAGGACCTGTAAGAATGACGCGATGATCCTTTTTCCAAAATTTTTCAGAAAGAAATCTCATCTGGGGGTTTTTGGGGTCGCTTAATCCAATTAAGAGGTCTGTAAAATTAACGAAAGGTCTTGCAAGGATAACGCAATTATCTTTTTCCTGAAATTTTCCGGAAAAAGTTTCATCTGGGAGTTTTTGGGTTCGCTGAGTCCAATTCTGACGTTAAGAAGTTTGAAGGATAACGGAAGGTCCTGTTAGGATGACGTGATTATCTTTTTTCTTCAAATTTTCCGGAAAAAGTGTCATCTGGGGGTTTTTGGGATTGCTGGATCCAATTCTGGAGTTAAAAAGTGTCCGTAAAAATATCTCAGAGGCATCAAGGATACATATTCGAAGACTAAAAATTTGTGAACAAGCGTGGCAAAAGAGACGTCGTTTTGATTTTTTAGTCATACTAAACAACTAAAATATGACTAAAAAGGAAAAAATAATGGAAAAAATCAACGAAAAAATAAAAAAAAAAATTTAAAACATTTAAAAAAAGGGCTTTTAAAAAAAATTGAAAAAAAGGTATTTGAAAAAAAATGCACTAAAAAGGAAGAAATAATTTTTTGGGCATTGTGTATCAGAAATAAAAGCGAGATAAATATTTTTTTTCTTATGCTTTTATCTCGCTTTTATTTCTGATACACAGTGCCCAAAAAATCATTTTTTCCTTTTTAGTGCATTTGTTTTTAAATAAAAGCTTTTTTTCCTTTTTAGTGCACTTTTTTAAGTAAAAGCTTTTTTTAAAAAAATCAATTGTTTTTCTTCTTGGTGTTACGCTTTAGCCACCCACCTCTCCCCACTCATCTTGTTCCATATTGTTCCAAAAAAAAAAAAAAATATGGTCATCCTACTTATAAGCAACATCGGCTATCAAAGGGTTAATAAAATTGATGTATTTTTGGTTTTTTTTTTCATTTTGCCATAGCAAATCCAATAAGACAATTTGTAGTAAAAGAATTTGCTCAACTTTTTTCAATGGTAATCAAAACAATTTTTTTTTCATGTTTCTAGAAGCAAAAATAAAATAATTAATATTTCTTTACGCTCATGATTTATAAATTTAATCTATATATATTAAAATGAATGTTTGTCTGTCTGTCTGTCCGTTTGAGATCACAAAACTCAAAAACGACTGGACCGATTTTTACGCGGTTTTTTGCAAAATGATCTGTGTTGCCAGGAGCAGGTTTTTAGCTATGTTACATTTTAAAATTCGAAACGGAAGGTCCTGTAAGGATAACGAAAATATCCTTTCTTCCATTTTTACCGGGGAAAATCGGCATTATGGGGTTTTTGGGGTCGCTGATCACGAATCCGGTGTTAAATTTTAAAAATTCTAAACGGAAGGTAAGGATAACGTATTTTCCCAAAACTTTTTAAGTTATTTATGGTTTTTTGGCATTCTAAAATTTATACAAAAAACTTTTAGCTGCCAACGAAGGGTCTGCTAGTAGACATATAAAAATTAACTTCAATAATTTTTTGTAATCAGTGTATTAATAAAATATTAAATAAATTAAGGATAGTAATATCTTGTGTCCAGATTAGAAAGTGCCACTGTAAAGGAAGTGCTACTGTAAAGTAGCAGTTCCTAATCTGGACACATTTTAATCGAGACAGGGACTAGTCCGTTTCAATTAACACTCTAACTGCCACGACAGTTTTAAGCCTTTTTCGAATATTTAGTTGTCAGTCAAAAAGGCACTAAGAGAAAAAAAAATTGAAACAAAATTATACGTAAATGTTATTTTATTACCATAAATGTGTGCAAGTAAAAAAAATCGTTGTGGTTGAAGCGAACACTTCAATAATTTTCATTGTGGCCGTTGTGTACAATAAGGTGTCATGTCTTTTTGACTGACGTGGCAGTTAGAGTGTTAAGGTGGTTTTACTGTATGTTTTTTTTAAATACTGGCTGGACATTAAAACAACAAAATATCTGCGAAATTACGATCCTTTACAGATTTGACTTTCCAAGCATATAAATGAGGCGTTAAAAACTGGAGTGGACCAAGCCACATAATCGAGTTTTTGAAGCTTTTCCACTTCTGTACTATTATTGACTGTAAATTTTTGGAAAAAAAAAATTTCTGTGGACTTTATTACTCAATGTTGAAATGTTCTTTTGTGCATCCAAACATTTTTATCTAAAAACTTACTCGCAATAGTGATTCAAACTCAAAAAAATTCACGATTTCGACATGTGGATTGGTCCACTCTAGCTTTTAACGCCTCAAATAATGTCGGCAAAAGGAAATTGGCAAAGTATAAAAAAGGGCATCAAACAATACCGTCACCGTAAAAATTTAAAACCCTTTATAATCAATTTAAATACAGTTTTACAATAAGTTACAAGGGCTTAAATAAAATAAACAATAGAAGCAAATTAAATCCTCACCTCTTGTTTGCGCGTCCTGCAGCAAAGATAAAGCCATAGCCCAGATAAATACTTCAAGTTCAATAAAATCAATGCAACTTTTGCACAAAGCACTTCTCCGTTACACGCACGAAAAAGATCAAAATTTATAAACAAATTAAAAAAATGTCTTTTAGTCCGAAATGTTTTCACCGAAAATCACAATTTCCCAACAATATTCAAAGTTCATGATTTAATTAATTGTAGATTTATTTTGTTGGACAAAAAAAAAATTCCGGTTAATTTCTTTGATAAAATTCACATAATATTTTTATTACATATGCTTCAGTTGAAATCTTTGTTTATTATCAATTCGTAGGTAATTTTGCAAAAAAAAAAAATTGAGGTAATTTGTTTCAAAATCAATGCACTTTGGTTACTTTTATTAATTTGTACTCCACTTAATTTTTATTTCGTTGCACTATAATTTTAAATACATATTTTGTTTTCGTTATTATTATTATTATTATTATTATTATTATTATTAAAATTGTATTCTGTTTAAAAATCACAAATCCGTATAAAGAGGTAGGTTTCTGTTACATTATTGAGGTAGACAGGTTACAGAGTGTTTGTTTTTGTTTTTTTTTCAAGAAATAAAAATATTTCAATGTAAAATGTCCATAATTAATAAAAATTTCTCTTCCAATATATTTCCGAATCGTGATAATATTTTGTAAAACAAAAAATTTGTGTTATATTTTGGCTTTGCGGTTTTTCCAGAGCCGGCTGTTTTTAGTCCGAGAGTTAAATCACGACTGATGTTATTTCACTTGATGACACAAATATAATCCCTCTGTCCAAAATGAATTTCGAGCAAACCACACTATGAACGGTGTTGGTATATAGCACGGGAACGGGACACTGATAATATTTCTAGTACATAAACCATCATTCGCTTTCCATATTCAAAAAAAAAAAATCGTGTGTATGTAAAACAGTATTTTTTTTTCGTTTGTTTGTTTTTGTGTCTTTTTTTTTAAATTAATTGATGCAATTTTTTATCACTAATTTTTAGTAACTTTTTTTGGGGTAAAGAGTTTAAAATGGTAATTATTATTTTTTTTTTAAAATATTGTTTTAAGTGTTAACCACAGAATGGTAATTTTGTTATAAAAAACCCCCTTTCACGATCACGAAAAAATCCTTTAATTTTTTTCAATTTCTAACAATTTCCCATTAAATTTCCACCAAAACTGATTTAAATAAAGTGTAATACCACTAATATATGTTAGTGAATTCCATTGGATGATGTTATCCCTTTGGAGTACAATTTTGATCTGACTAGACCTGATATCAGTTGAGTGATATTATAGGCCACAAACAGCAGCAATAGTCCAACTTCCGAAATTTCGTTCAAAAACGAAAAATTGTCCCCCTATATACTGGCTGGCTGGCCTGATAGCTTGTTGTATTCTCCTAGGTATACCGAATTATTTTTTTTTTCGTATGTTTCTTATGCTACTGCTTTTCTTGTCGGTTTTCTTGCCTTATTTATTTCATTTTGTGTTTTTCTTTCTCGAACAAAAAAAAATACGTTTGAAGAAAATCCAAAACCACCACACCAACACAGTCGTGATTCTACACACCTGATATTTTCACTCGTCGAATAAGACACGAAGCGGCAAAATGTTTTTTTTTGTGTATTGTGAGGGGGTATTTTTTCCCACCCCTCGTTTTTTTTTGTTTAAAAACACCAACAGAAGTTTCGGAAAACATTGAGCGATTTTGAAGAAAACATTTTAACTCTCATTTCCCATACAGTTGTGAAAAGTATTGCCAAAAATCGAGAGTTTAATCGCGTTTTGTTAATCTTTCGAATTATACATTTTTACAACCGATTGTACGTCGATGTGACTTGATATATAACATAAATCACCCACACAGTCACGTGTTTAAAATGTTTATGGCGTGAAATAGTGGTGGAAGTCGTAGAAATTTCGGTATGGATTTCAAATTACGCGCGGAATGTAAACACTCACTTTACAATCGGTCGTTGATTGAGTTTGAGACCTGTTGGAACCAAGGTTGAATCCAGAGATTTGCCAGAAGATTTCAGGAAGCTTGTTGTGGTCTTCAAAGTTCGCACTCCAAATTTACAATTTAGCGCCAGTTTACCTCCTTGTGATGATTTACATCTCTCCAGCAGAGCATTATGTGCGAATCTAAAGCTGAACTTCAGAAAGCGTGTTGCGGTCTTCAAATTTCGCACCCCCGACTTTAAAATTGATCACCAGAGTTTCACCCCTTCAGCACAGCGTTTTATTTTTGTGCGAAACTAAGGCGGAGCTTAGAACAAGCTGAGACTTAGCCTGAATCCACGGTTTTTATCCAGAAAATTTTCAAAGGGGTTTTGAGGTCTCCAAATTTTACACCCCAAATTAAAAATTCAGCCCGTGATCTTGGGGTTAAGTCGTTTTCGAGGTTAAGTCGCACTTTACGGATTTTCAGAAAAATTTCATCCTGATCCAAATCGAAATCAAGTTCGAATCCGAAGTTTTTTTTAGGCGTCACAGGCTTCCGATTTCAAAAGTGAGCTCAAGTTGACTTCTTGACACTTCTTCGAGACGGCGTTCTAGAAATTTCTGTTCTTCAAACCAGCTAAAATCATGCCTGGATTTAAAAATTCATCAAAAATTCATCAAATTTTTTCAAAGTTTTCTGGATGGGTTTTGCGGTCTCCAAATTTTGCACCCCGGCTTTTAAGTTGAACTTCAGTGTAACTCCTGGCGATTGATGCACTGCAAGGTTTTGGGAGAATCTGGGCTAAAAACCAGCTGAAGTGAAGCTTGAATCCAAAAATATATGGCTGTAAGATTGTTCACAATTTTCCACCCCCAAATTGGGAATTCAGCTCCAAAAAAGTTGATACTGATAAAATCCAACTAGCAGAGAGAATCCACGTTCAAATGTTCTTACGCGGGTGATTTTAAAAGGAGGAAAAGGTGAGGAGGGCAACAGAGGGAAATTTTTAATTTCGAAATGGGGGTGGTTTGATGACTGATTGGATGTGAGGAGGTAGGCAAGCAGGAAAGAGTTGATTAAGACCGATTTCTTCAATATTCTTGTAGCAGAGAATGAATAACCAAAGAAAGCCGTCATATAAGACCAGATTATTATTCTGATAAAGCCGTACTTATGTTGATATTTTTGTTGTTGTTCTTCTTCCATTCATTCTTAGTAACAGAATTTTTGTTGTTGTTGTTGTTGTCATCTTAAGCGTAGAAATTGCTTAGCGCACGCGCGTATGTCTTTAAGAATTTATTCGCGTTATCATGAAATATAAAAATTCTCGCGCACAATACACTGGCAGTAATTATTGTTTTTTTTTTTCTTCATCAAAATCTTCTTGAGAAGAAAGAGAGCAAAATCTTAAATGACCAATAAATAAAATGAGCGCTGAGTTAATGTATACGAAATGGAATGACAGAATTGTGAAAAAATAAAGTCTATATTATTTAAGAAAAATAATCCCCTCTCGCCTGATGATCAAATCATAGTGAGAGTAATGTTTTAGTTCCCAAATTAACACACCGACAGTGAGAAAATTTTAATAGGTGCAAAACGAGCGAAAAAAAATAAGAAGAAAATCTCCACGCACTCACTACTTGTATCGTACGTGCTTAGCTGACCTAGCTCAACACTGAACTGTTACACATTTCAAATATGTGAATTCTACATGCGATCAGCAAGAAACGCATGTTAGATACGTTAAATCGTCGTGTGTGAGGGGTGGAAATCGGATGTGGTGTAAATTATACTGGATTCATCCAACAAAAATATGCAAAAGTTGTGAATTGTAGTTGTATTTTGTACAAATACGCACACATAATTTGAGTGCACTCACACTTCAACCTTAAACAAACCCTTAACAAACAGAAAGGAAGAATCCTTCGTCGGAAGTATTGGCTTGCGCATTTGTGTCACAGCCTAATTTACCATTCCATTAAAAAACTCACAACCCTTCGAAGTACATAAGGATACATACAAGGATATCGCGGGTTTTACCAATCTAAACAAACAACTCTCTCTTTGCAATGAATATATCCTTTCGAAAATCCCCACCACTATTGCACTCATACAGTTTAATCACTCAACAATAGAATTTCCCCGATCAAAACAACATTCGCATGTGTGCAAGCCATTCCCCTTTGAAATGTATTTCAATTCGATATCACATCCTTGGTGTTTGTTTCACAAAACAGTAGTGTGTATGAATCCTGGCAACGTAAATAAAAACGGAATAGAAAACCTCGAGGTAAAAGGATAACTGGAGCACATAAGAAAGCCGAAACGCAACAATTCGACGTGATCCTTTGACGGTGTGCGTTTAAGGACGACTTCTCGAGTCACCAAAATATATTATTGCCGGTTATTTGGCACTCGTTGTGTATCCTTTCTGGTTTGTCAGTTCCTTATTGCCGTGTTTAGTCCCAACTAGTCTCCAGTATGCTGATTTTCTTTATAAATTCGCCAGGACTTTCTTTCCTTTTTTCCATTGCTTTCACTATTCTGTTGTGTTACTCTGATTTTCGATTGTTGTTTTTGGTTTTATTCGATATAAAAATGATCTAAACTACAAACACTCATCCGTTTCTATGTAAAAGTTATGGTTTAGATTGGAATTGAAAGCGAATCAAAAAAGGATAAATGCGCAATTTTATGTAAATTTTTTTTTTGTGAATTTCCCTTTCTAGTATACTTTTTGTCAATTCGGTTTTTCTCCAATGATATTATTTGTTGGTTAGTTCCGATGATGTTACAGTAGTTGTAAGTAAAAGGACATTCAGTAGTTGGATTTTCTTCGTTTTTTTTTTGGCTGAATTTACATTTTGGAGGGAAATCTTTGGCTTCGGAAACTGAAATCAGTTGAGATTACTTGAATTTTGGCGCGCATCAAATTGAGTTGTTTTATAGCTTCTACTGGAATAAATCACATTTTTTGTATGATTGTAGGTCCTTAGATACACATGTGGCAGGATGTTTTATCAGGTTTGTTGGTAGCGGATATTTGAACAGGACATTTGGTCAATCGTTTTTGATTGGTGTGGAGGTGTTGTGAAAGGAAATCAATATTTGGAATTTTATCGAATTTTTCCTAGTTTTAATGAAAAAAAGATTACTTTTAAATGAAGTATTTTCATAGATCTGATGAATGAAATTTTTCTGAATGTGGAATTAGTTTTGTCAGATTCGCTCTAGCTCTTTCGAAAATCAAGGATAACCATATTTATATTTTTTTTGGTTGAGAAAAAAAAATTTGTATTATTATTTGTTTGTGTTAAGTATTAATTCTAGTATTCACGAGAACAGCAAAATCAAATAAATAAAAAAAAACTTCTATCTGGCGCACACTACACTCTCGAAAAAATTGAGTCGATTACGCACCGAAAGGGAGTTTGTGGGAGTCCACCACCTATCGGAGAAAATCGAGCTCCGGGCTAGGGAGTTCGCAACAATTCCTTATGGGTGTTAATTTTTAACAATTTTTCGGTGTTAAACCAACTTATTAGATGGCCCAAAAAAAACCTCACAAATTCTCTTTTTTTCAAGCATTTGAGATGTTTTGAGTTTTTTTTCGTATTTCCAAAGTTAATATTGACTTGTTAAAAACTTTTCTTGCATGTCTCTGCCGGGGACTCGAACACGGGACCTCTCGAATTGTAAACCATTTGCCTTCCCAATAGGCTGTTGAAGCCAATTGGTACACTCAGAAAAATGGAGGCTAACTCAACGACCTACATACGGCGTAATTGGCCTCGGGCAGGCGCGCGTTCGCCTGCATGTGGGCAAGTAAAACTGAGTTGACCTGCGGTCGGAGAAATTCTGAAATTAAGCCACCAGCAGGTGAAGTAGGGCATTGGGAGCTGCACGAGTTGACCTTAGATAGGTTAACTCTGACCGCTAGCTGGCTTACAGACACCTCTGTAAGGTCAGAGTTAACCTGACAAAAAGATGACCTGGACATCCTTTCGGAGTTAATTCAAAATTTAGGTCAAAACGGTGTTAAAATGAATATTTAGCTCCGTAAAATAAAAATGTAAAAATAACTGCGAGCTAAGGTGTTAAATTTTTTCTGAGCAGCACTGCGAGGTGCTTACTTTTACCTATGTTTTCAGGCGGAGTTAATTCGTCCCCGGATTTTTTCGAGAGTGTAGATTTTTTTTTTCGATTAGAGCCAATCTGACCGAACCACTTCCAGAATCGGAATTCTGTCCGATGTATATTCGCTTTTAACTCGAAAACCACGGAACTGATTTTCACCAAATTTTAGGATGAGGTTCTTAGTAGCGAATAAAGTGTTTTAAGCTCTGCGTTAACATATGTATGTATGTACTCATTCTTTGTACCCCCTATGAAGGGATTCTGACTTAGTACGGACTATAAGCTACATGGTGTAATTCCAAATTTTTATTCTCGCCAAGAAAAAATTAAAAATTAGAACTTTTAATTAAAAATTAGAACTTTTGAGGATATTTTCACATCCGCAAAGATTCTCCTAATAGGTCAGGAATGTTTGTTCTAAAAACCCAGCAAGAATCTGGTTCTGTCACGAAACCTGGCTTACCGTCATCACAGCCTGGTTTATTAACTCCCACTCAGGTTAGTTATATTTTTCATAACCTGTAAGCCGAAAAATTTCATAGAATTCAATATCCTAAAGGTGCCGCTCCACATGAGAGTAAATGCCGGTAAGAACCTCTCGATAGCAGCTACTCGCAAATGGACACGTCACTGAGAGTCGCTCGCAGAAACTCGCAAAAACTCGCGAGCTAGTTTCTGCGAGCTGTCAAAAGTGATTCTACTTTCTAGTCGACACGCACCCACTGAACTCTCGGGGAGTTGCTCGCCAGATACGAACGGCGTTTGAATTTCGCTAGTAGCTCTCGAGAACTCGCCAAAGCAAGATGTCAAAAAAATCAAGATATTGATCTTGAAAAGAGAAAAATCGCCGAAATTAACTCTCAAATGGACAACCTCCTGCGAGTAACTCTCGAGAGTTTTTGAGAGTTACTCCCGTATTTACTCTCATGTGGAGCGGCACCTTAAAAAAGACGAAAAAACCATGAATTAGAAATGATTCAATGGTTAAACACAAACATTAGAATATTGGTTAAAACATTTTCTGATAACCAAAAATTGAAGGGCCCTTTTTTTTGGCAGACCGCAAATCTGAAGATTTTTTTAGGGGATCAATCTACGAAAACCACCAAAATACTGAAGCTCAGCTTGCGGGGGTTGTGAATTTCTAGATAAATACCAGACTCTATGGACAATCAAAATTTTCATCACTCGGTGGATAACATTTATGAAAAGCTAAAAAGATTTTTAAAATTTGTAAAAAAGGACTTTAAAATAATTGAAAAAACCTTGTAAGAAGGATAAAATACTATAGATTTTTCGGGAAAATATAACAAATTTAAAAACAACTCATTTTCCAAAATGAATATAAATCAAAAATCATATTTCATACAAATAGACTTCAATGTGTTAATCTGACATTTATCTACTTCACTCTACCTCCATATTAGTAACTCTTCAAACAATATATCAACGATTTTTTATCCCGAAATGCAAGTCCAATCAACCCTAAACCAAACCCAACATAAAAACTCGATTTTGTTAAAAATTTGTGGGCAAATAACTCTTATAGCAACCCTTCTAGCCAGTCAGGCATTCGCACCCTTTTTCCAAAAATCTGGAATTTCAAACCGACGCAAACCCTTCTCGTCGTTACGACGCGATGCGTCACAGGAACTTCAATTATTCGTGCATGTGTTGACAACCTGAAGTGCGTGTTTATTGCGAATTTTCGTTTTTTTAGATCGTCAACGAACAAGGCTTTCATCCCAATTCCCTTCAACTAATCGAACGCGATGTACAATCAATGTTTGTGTGTGTTTTCTTGTTTTATCTGCAAATCTTGAAAACTTACCCCTGAAAAACAACTATTTTCATATTGCAGGAAAAATTCCTGTTCTAAATTCAGTTTTTTTTTCAAAAATTTTGTTGCGTATCAAACCCTGCGTCGTCGTCCTGAAGAAGTAAATACCGCGTGCGCAGCATGCGACAGACAGCGCTTAGCGATAAAAAGAGGTCCTTTGAACGCGCGTTTGTGGCGAATACAATCGAAAAAATTACTTTCTGTTCATTTTATCCCAGATTCTTTTTGAAAAATGTTCAAACAAAAAAACTATCCTGGCTGTGGGATGAAAAATTCAACGATAAAAAAACCTGGAAGAAACATAAAAATTTGTAAAACAGCAGTTGCGCCGTGATTGCATCCCCTCCTGCTGAATCAGCACCGGTAGCTTTGGATTTTTCCACAGAGTGCTAGCAAAAATTCTAATATTTTCTATGTTTACGGAACATGAAAAAAAAAGAATGAAAACTTTGTCGCTGTCTGGTGTTGATCATACAGACAGGGGTTGAGCAGTTTTTTATGCTAAACACAGAGGCACATGACAATTTTTTTCCACTTCACTTCCTTGAACCTCTAAAAATCTGGAGACACACATATTCACGTTAGATTTTTTTTTTCTTCTAGAGGGACGTTGTTTTTTTATCCAGCAGGCGAAAAAAAAAATATGTACTGTGCCCAGGTAGTTAGGTAACTGATTTTAATCGGAGTCCCGAAGGATTGAAGGCACGCCCGTTAATTCGATGCATACGTGAACACACATCTTACATGACGGTGGCACGGGTAACGTCTTAAGCGTGTGCCGTCTTGGATGGCTCGGGGGATCGTAGGTAATTCGGTTACGTTAAGTAGGAGCAAAAGTGCAGGTGATGCCATTCAAAAGCAATTTGAGGAGGAGCTAAGGTGTTGTTTACAGTTGATTAAGATTTTTCTTTTGGTTTTTTTATTTCGACGTTGAAGGCAAAACAACGTTGAAGGGAAACAATTTTTGTTAATGGATTTTTTTTTCGTATGAAATTTTATACTTTTTGAACTTAATTATTATTTCAAATTTTTGGAGAACGTATTTTTCAACCCGCATAATTCAAAGAAATGGGTATACTCGTTTTTTAGATGAGAACCAAAAACTTTCGATTTTTGTGGGGCAGGGGAAGAGGAAGGAGTTCTCCTGATCTGTCAATATGCAAAATTGCACTATAAACACTTTCAGATTTCCGAGCGAGGAGTTGCAACAAAACCTTACAAATGTTCCAATTCATCCATAGATTCCAATCTATGTAAAGGTTTTGTCGTCCAAACACAACTTGTTCACATCAAAATGATTATTTTGATGATCAAATTTCGCTAATTACAAATCAAATTGGTCAAAAAAAAAATATACGTTGTGATCAACACAAAACTTTCCTCTGCAATATTTAGTTTCGGGTAAAATACAAAAAATACAATATAAAAAAACTTTTTTTTTTCAAATATCTTTGGAACCGTTGAAGATACGTAAAATCCGTTAAAGGAAAAAAATGCGTTTTTGAATCTGGTTATATGCGTGTTTTCATAGTAGCGCATAGGTTTTGAAAGATTTTCAAATGCCGAAAATTTTTCAAAAAACTGATTTTTTTTAAACCGTTAAGGCAAAAAATGTAGAAAATTTTATTTCCTACAAATTTGGATATACGCATATTTCATAAAAAAGGCATAGTTTTCGAGAAATTTTTATAAAACTTGCTTTTTTCAAATATTTTGAGAACTGTTAGAGACACAAAAAAATCGGTAAAGCAGAAAATGTGTTATATTTATGTTTTCCTCTAGGCGGAGAAATTTTCAAAACACCGATATTTAAAAAAAATGGATAGGAGGTTATAGTTTTGTAGAACTTATTTACACAAAATTTCAAGTCGCTACGTCAACGAGTTTTTTGAGATACGTAAAATGGACTGACTGACAGACCGACAGGCGGACCGATAGATTGTGCGACAGACAGACAGACAGGCAGACCGGCAGACAGTACTGATGTAAAATTTTCTATCTTTATAGAAGGGAAAGTATAAATTTTTTAATTGTTGGGAGGGTAGGGGGGGGGGGGGGGGGTTGGAAAAAATATTCTTAATTAATGAAAATGTCTGAAATCTTTACAGAATCAGAAAGGACCGCTAAATTTTTTAAGACAAATTTGATTTGTAAAAAGCTGAATTTGATTTGCAAAATAGTTATCTTTTTTTGCAAAAATCGTCAATTAGATTGTGTTTATATGAGTTTTTTGGTTTCACAGAAGAACATGCTTAAATGCACAGGGTGAACTCCACCTCAACTCATACTCACGTTTACAGTCATGTTCGATTTCTTAACTTTTTTCATTTGGATGTTGTTAGGGACTTAAAAAAAAGTTACCCGTATTTTTTTGGTTGGTGGAATAACGTCCGGTAGGCGGAGGGGAGGAGGTCAAAGTCGGCGAAAACTGGAAATCACAAAAACTTTAAAAATTTGTAACTTCTGAACGGCTTTACCGATTGTGATGATATTAAACATTTTGGAAAGGTAATTAAATTACCTTGTCACACAAAAATACTTCTTGACTCCCTCCCCCTCACTTTTATATTGTAAAATTCAATTTAGTGACAAAATTTAAAATATCTCGAGAAAGACATTTTTTTTTCTTTTGAATTTTTTTCTGTAAATACCTACCCATTATACCATACAAATTCGCTAAATAAAATTTGGGGGTAAATGCGTTGTTGATTTTTAAAAAAATTTCAAAAAAATCGAATACAAGAAAATTTTACATATTCTACTGATTTTCGATTGGTTTTTATGTTCTATGTACATAATATTAATGCAAAAGTTTTAGGAGATTGAAATTAATTAAAAATTTATTTAAAAGAAAAAGTTTTAAATATATGGGGGGTATCCCCCTAATTGTCAATTTTTTGCAAATTACTCAAAAACGGTGCATCTTATCAAAAAAGTCCAAGAACAAAAGTTATTTAGGATATGATTCTACATAAAACTCCCATACATCAAAATCCGATTGGAATAAATTTTAAAAAATCTTTTTGGAAAGTTTGACTTCAAAGTGGAATTTTGGTCCAACTGTTCGCCGTTCACTTAAATCACCATACGGGTTTTCAAAAATTGCCAGATTGGCAATTATAGCTTTTGTTATGTTTAATTTGTAACACAGAGAGAATATGAGGTAAAACAACAACTTCAAAGAAGGTTTAAAAGTGTCAAAACACTTCCAGGAACTCAAAATTTTCACGGATTTATTCAAGATGGAAATTTTCCCAAAGTAAAAAATTTTCTAATGGTGATATATTTAAAACTTTTTCTTTTAAATAAATTTCTAATTAATTGTAATCTCCTAAAACTTTTGCAATAATATTATGTACAGAAAACATAAAAACCAATCGAAAATCAGTAAAATATATGAAAAATTTTGCATTCGATTTTTTTTTGAATTTTTTTTAAAAATCAACAACGCATTTACCCCCAAATTTTATTTAGCGAATTTGTATGGTATAATGGTAGGTATTTACAGAAAAAATTTCAAAAGAAAAAAAAATGTCTTTCTCGAGATATTTTAAATTTTGTCACTAAATTGAATTTTACAATATAAAAGTGAGGGGGAGGGAGTCAAAAAGTATTTTTGTGTGACAATGTAATTTAATTACCTTTCCACAATGTTTAATATCATCACAATCGGTAAAGCCGTTCAGAAGTTACAAATTTTTAAAGTTTTTGTGATTTTCAGTTTTCGCCGACTTTGACCCCCTCCCCTCCGCCTACCGGACGTTATTCCGACAAACAAAAAAATACGGGTAACTTTTTTTTAAGTCCCTAAAAACATCCAAATGAAAAAAGTTAAAAAAACAGAGGTGACTTCCAAGCTCCATACAAGTCGAGTATGAGTTGGTGTGGAATTCACCACAGTGATTTTTGTCTTGCATTTATCCGTGTTATGCATTTAAGCGAGTAATTTTGACATTGTGAAAGGTTTTAGCAATAGCGTTGTGACGGCGTTACGAAACTCCATACATCAAATCGCGAAAAAGCGGGATGAAGGGGTGGTTCGAAAGCATGAAAATTATCGTAACATATTTTATGGACAACCACTAAATAAATAGTTACCTTAACCCTAATCAGCTCAGGCTAATTTTGTCCTTAATCCACGCAGGCGGTGTCTGAAAGACACCATGCCGGAAAAATAGAATAATTTAATAAAAAAAAATTTTTTTGAGTTTGCATTTTTTAATTCAGTTAATAATATTTATTTATTTGTATATACATTATTCGTACTTTTTATAATTGTAGCATAAAATTGATTTTTAAGAATTTTCGTTACAAACATTTTTCTTGGATTTGCACTTATCTGCTTCAAAGCGCGACCTTAGAAATGGGGACACAGGAAGCAACGTTTTCTCTTTTGGGAAGTGCTACAGTTATTATCGCCTACTACAGTCCGATATTTTGCGAAATAGAAGCAAAGTGATACCAAAATAACCTTTCTTTGCTGGTAAAACCGTTACGGTGTCTTTGAGACACCGCCTGCGTGGATTAAGGGTAAATTTCATAAAAGCGAAATATTATTGTTGTAGTAAAAAAAATTAATTTTTTTTTTTCGTTTTTAAATAGTATTGGCTTAAAAAAACAAAGTCAAGGAGCATGAATGCAACAACTTTTTTAACATTCGTAACAATCAGTCTCAAAACTGCATCGGTGTCTCAAAGACACCGCGAATGCGGATTAGGGTTAAACACAAGACGGTTCAAAAATTCCTGTGATGGATATGGACGAAGACTACAAGCGCACACCGCATTGGCAAGCATGCAGAATGGTGCCGAAGTGGCAATTTGAAACGAAACAGTGTTTTGCAGTTTTCTCGAAAACCGTGAGTTGTATTGGAAAATTTATTCAGGTAAAATGTGTTTGGTATATGATTTTACATAATTTATCTATACATCAAAATCCAGTTGGACCACTCATTCCCTCTCTCTCTCTCCTCATGGAATACAGTACACTCGCGATTCCAGAAATATGAAATTTTAAACTGTTCATATAACAAAGTATTTAATCTCAAATATTTTCTATGCATTTAATACAGACGTTCATGCAATAGAATGTTCACATAATCGCAAATCTACTGTACTTTTTTTCTATTTTCTCAAAAACGGTTCATAGGATCGAAAAAATTATAAAGACAAAATGTATTTAGAATATGATTTTGCATAACTGTTCCATATATCAAAATCCAACCGGACCAATCCTTCCCCTCACTTCCATGCTAATGGATTTCTTTCATAAAAATATAGAGTACTAGCTTGCATACCCGTCGTTGCCGGGTTAAGTTTTTGCGAAAAAAAATTTATGGTCTATGTTGGAGCTAAATTTCAGGCCAATCGGCACGGTAGTGTCCCCGCGAAAGGGTAACATAGAGGGAAAACTAAGTTTCGATATTACTTTACCCCTCCCCTTACTCCTCCAACCCCTCGCGCTACTTTTCCGTATGCCTCTGTTGGAACCAGAACTACCACAGACACTCATGCCAAATTTCAAGTCAATCGGTTCAGCCGTTTTTGCGTGAAAGAGGAACAGACAGACAGACACCAACTCATTTTTATGTATTAGTATGATATGATTTGTAGATTGGACCCTGACAATTGCAGCTTTTCTTCTGTTTCATTTATAAATATATTATCGAAAGAAAAAGTTGCGACCTGTTGCTATTTAAACATAAATCGTCTATTTCGTGTAGGAATTTTCCATGTCAATTATGTGTACAAATCTGTTGCGACTTTGAAAATTTTTGAATTCAAAAATAGGCATAGACTTAAATATTAAGTAATAATTGCTTTCAGATCTGACCCAATAAAACCCTTAACAGTGGCGACGTCTACCACCTTGAACAATACAGTAAGTGATTATTCATTATTACCTATAATTAAGTTAAGTTTACAATAAAATAACGATTTAATGTTCGATTTAGGTAACCAAAAACTCAATCAATTCTTCTTCAATTAACTAAGAGGCTCGTGCAACCATTCTACTAATGATTTTCTTCATTTTCAACACAAATCGAATAATTCCCATGAAGATTTCGGGGAAAAAAACTCATGAAAGTATTAAAAATGATTTGATTTATTTTGAATGAAATCAAGGTAAAAATTTATACCTACGTGTACTCGAATATTAATGAAAACCTGAAATACAGCATGAATTTGGCCTTGTTGTCCTAATCAATTTCCCTGATTTTTACAATTTATTATTCCTGAGGGTTGGTTGGAAATCGAGCTGAGAACCCTTTTTCGAACAACAGCCAAAGAAATGGTCATCGGATTAGAAATTTGTTTACAGTAAACAGTTCCGCCTACAAAATACCGTCTAAACACACGATTGAGTATGCGAGAAATATTCCTTGGTATTTTGATAAGGACTAAATGCTGGTGGAAAAAGGGGCCCCCTAGGGATAAGCATAATCAGAAGTTGTAATGACTTACCAAAACATCGTAATAAACTGAAAGGGAACAACAATTGCCTCAGAAAGTAGCCGATCGCTTTTTAGTTGGGCTTTTGTTAAATGAAACTTTAAGCAATCAACCCTAACCCCTTTCGCCTTACAGCCTTTTACTGAAAATGTAATGAAAATTTTTCCAAATTATTCCAACAAATCGTTGAAAATGTGAAAGACGACAAACACAAAACCATATCACAAGTTCGGGTCAGGGCAACAAAAAACCTTGTCCAGTTATAAAAGTCATCGTCATAATTGCTTTTTCAGGATTTACCTGATAACTCACATACCTCACGTTTTCCCTGTAGGTACTCAGTTGAAATCCTAATTGACCTCAAAAGGTAGAATAATATTTTTTTTATTATATTTTTTTTTGCATTTTATAATTGACTGTGGAAAAATTCTTATGAAATCTGTTCGAAATGGAAGACGAAGAAATCTCAGCGTGTATACGCCTTTTTCTTTGGGAAAACGATAAAATTTTATAAATTTCAAATGACATATAAATATATTCGAAATATCCTGTACTGTTTATAGCTAGCAGTTAGCTCTGGGTTAATTGTTTTATGGATTTTGGGGGTGTTCTGTTTATATTCGATATATTGTTAAATCTTTTTGTGTCCGAGTAATTACTGACCGACCTTTTCCATAGCAAATCATAAAATATCACAAGTTATTACCATAAAATGTTGAACTGATTCAAATGAAAAACATAATATTTCATTACCTTTTTTCCACCAAAATAAAAATTGTTTTTTCGTCAAAAGACTCGCAGTTTTTCCAAAATTGTATGACACGGAAACTTATGTTTGCAAATTTTCAAAAAGTCTCTGAATCTTTTATTACCAAATTGAGACTAATTAGCAAGGAATGAAGGCGTTTTTGGTTCAAGAAAAATCCTGGACGCGTCCTTCTTTGTATAATAAAGTCACTATTCCATTTTACTCCTGAGAACATATTTTTGCCTTTTTCCGTACGCAGTCGGGTTTTTAAAAAAAAGGATAATCATAAAAAATGATATTTGAATGTCGTCTGATTTTTGGACTGTTTGCTTTGTATCTGACTTTTTGGGTAACTTTGAGCGAATTTTTCTTTTATTTTCTTTAGGTAAGGTACGTTTTTTTTGCGAATTCTGCTTTGTGTATGAAATTAAATTTCGTCGTACGTAGGTAAATTTAATTGTTTTAGAGACGGACGAATAAACAGTCGTTTGTTTACCTGTTGTTGACTTTTTTACCAGAGATGAGTAATACATTTTTTTATTTGACTTTTTTAGGGATATATGTTTGA
Source organism: Chrysopilus asiliformis (assembly GCA_964034945.1). Taxonomy (NCBI): domain Eukaryota; kingdom Metazoa; phylum Arthropoda; class Insecta; order Diptera; family Rhagionidae; genus Chrysopilus; species Chrysopilus asiliformis. Next base: position 85,494,453 of record OZ035962.1, on the reverse strand, counting down.
TGAATGCTTGTTTTTTGTGACTTTGACTTTTTTTTAAAGACGTTTGTTTTACGTAAATTACAATTGTATAAAAAGTGTGTCCGTATTTATGAGCTTATACGGAGGAGGTTGCTTTTCTTCGAATATGAAATGTGGAAAAGCAACTCTGGTGTAATGCGGATACTAGGTTGAAGAAAAATATCGTTTTTGCAAGAATTGGACAATCAGGCAAAAAATACACAATATATTTGAAATATTGAAATATTACAATTATGTGATTATGACTTTTCCGCTCTATTTGAAAACTGGCGCGATTTTTAAGGTCACGGGAAAACATATGTGAGTCGTTCCTTCGAAATCTCCTATATTTATGGGAGTTATTCCTAGGCGAAAAAAATCCGCATAGGAAATGTTTCTATAAAATATGGGAAAGCGATTATTGGACTCGTTACACCCTTTTGTTGCAAAGGCTTGCATAAATATTAGAACTAGTCCTAGTTTTCGTGGAATCGTTACTATGTATACAGGGCTGAGAGAAGAATGGACATATTTCAACAAAAGTAGTACAGTCAGAAAAATGGAGGCTAACTCGACGACCTACATACGGCGTAATTGGCCTCGGGCAGGCGCGCGTTCGCCTGCATGTGGGCAAGTAAAACTGAGTTGACCTGTGGTCGGAGAAATTCTGAAATTAAGCCACCAGCAGGTGAAGTAGGGCATTGGGAGCTGCACGAGTTGACCTTAGATAGGTTAACTCTGACCTCTAGCTGGCTTACAGACACCTCTGTAAGGTCAGAGTTAACTTGACAAAAAGTTGACCTGGACATTTTTCTGAGTGTACCCGTTCCTAGTCTTTACTGGATACATTCCAATACTGAGGGGTAAACAATGCTATATTGTGGAATGGAATCATTCCCATTGTTTTTTTATACCCGTATGGTGAAACCAAAGGGTATATTAACTTTGCCTTACCGTTTGTAACGCCAAGATCTCGTCATCGCACACAAAAATGAATTACACCAGTGTGTTTAGAATGATAAAAAAAAATTGAATTTTCTATGTCCGTCCGTCTGTCTGTCCGTCCGTCCGTCCGTCCGTCCGTCCGTCTGTCTGTGGCGCGGATTGCGGGCGCATGGATTGAGCTAGAGACTTAAAATTTTGCGCAGATCCGTTTTTCGTAAAATGCGAGGCTAAGTTCGTTAATGGGCAAAAATGGACAATTAGGGGGGTACCCCCCATACGAACGAAAATGTTTTTCGCGAATATCTCAAAAACTGTGCATCCTATCAAAAGAGTGCAAGAACAAAAGTTATTTAGGATATGATTCTACATAAAACTCCCATACATCAAAATCCGATTGGAACAAATTTTAAAAAATCTTATTGGAAAGTTTGACTTCAAAGTGGATTTTGGTACAACTGTTCGAATTTTGATACGAATATCACCATACGGGTCTCCAATGATTGCCAGATTGGCAATTATAGCTTTTGTTATGTTTTTAGAAGTAACTCCAATATTATGTAGGACTCAGTCCTATAAAAAAATTGGAACGAATCCTAAGTGTTGGCGCATACATTCCTACGCAAACAGGATTCAGCGAATATGTTAATTTAAGCCAAATTTCTGTCTTCGATTATAATTCGCATGTGGTTTGCGAACTCGTAGTTTATATAGTTTGGACCTGCCTGCATGCATGCAATTTAAAAATTTCGCCTGCGGCGCATATTATTAATTTTTTTTCTTGATTTCAGTCTACATCAAGTTTTATTTTCTGTATAAAAATTATTAAGTACCGTAAACTGAGGTGATTTTGGCCCAAAAAAACATGTCTTAATATTTTTTCGACTATATTTTTTCTTTGTACGTAAGTACTACATAGTTTTTTGTATTTATTTTCTTTGTTAGACCTTTCTAAACGTTAATTACGGAAAATATTAATAACATTTTATGTTCCGCACTTTGCAGAATTTGTTTTTCGCGCCAAAGTCACCCAGGGGTTGGGGAGTCTTTGTCCCATTGTATATTTTTCATTATATTTAACATCAAATATCTTAGAATGACATTTTCTACCCTTGAATCAATAGTGTTCGTTTCACTTTCAACTTATAATGGTCCACGCAGTATGACTCCCACGATTTTGCGCGGCAAGAAATTACCGGTATTTATTTGAAAATGAATTACTCAGGGTATTCACAGTCGTCTTTTAAATTGCGGGTAAATTTACAGCTCGGTAATTCAGTCAAATTAAACAGATTTTTACCGAGACGGTAACTTGGTTCATGTAAAAATGAATTACCGGATTCGGTAATTGTATACATGCCTTAAGTCGTGTTTGTCGGCCCGGGTATTCGGTATCAAGAATCAACCGCGGGTGGCGCTAGTAATGTGTTTAGTTGTCAAATTTTCTCGCTGGTTATCTCATCGGACTGCAATTTTTTTCAATTTTGATAGCCGTTGCCACAATAGAAATTCAAAAGAATACATCAAACATGGATTTAAAGGTATGTGACATATTTTACAATTAAATTCGCAGTTCATGACTTGGTCACGTATCAAATAAAAGCGCTGTTCTCAAATCTGTGCTGTGGGATGTTCACAGCAGAATATTTTCAGTCTTTTAATATTACCGAAAATACCGAATACCGAAAATTAAAAGAGGATTGTGAATACCCTGACTACAACGAAGAGAATAGTAAAAAATAAAAACCTGTAATATGAGAAATGTAGGCCATATTGGGATGACAAACTTTTTTGTGAGTTGGGCCAAAGTCACCCGCCAAGGGACAATCACACAACACCGTTTTACGGTACAGTAGAACACGCTTAAATGCACATCGAATTTCGCAGAATTTTATGTGCATTTATCCGTGTTTTGCATTTATACGTAGCACGGAAGCACGGATAAATGCACATTAATGTGCAATTATGCGAGTAAAAGATAAACATGCAACTTCAATATTCCTGTAATAAACATTTAAATTCAACAAGGCTACACAAAAACAAAGAACCTAATCAAGAATTCATTTTATCAAATAAAAATAACAATAATCACTTTTTTTTGTGTAATTACATTTCATTTTTGTACTGTGCATTTAAGCGTGTAAAATTTCATATAATTTATACTTTTGCGGATGTGAAAATGGTTGCATTTAAGCAAGTATTGCAATTAAGCGTGTTTCATTTATCCGTGTATATTTATATGAAAAATGCTTAAAAATCCTCCATGCACAAATTTTACGTGCAATTACACGAGTTTTGCATTTACGCGTGTTACATTTAAGCGCGTTCTACTGTACTCATCTTGTCTCGGACTGGCCCTAAAACGGTATGGTTACCCTATTCATAAAAATAATTTTGGCTATGAAAATAATAAAAAATTGCCGAAACGAACCCAAACCAGTTTTAAAGAAATTTGACTGAACCGAACCCAAACTGAACCAGTTTTTAAAACAAATGCTGCAACTTAAGAACCAGATTTTTGAAATCTTAGGAACCAACATTAAAATAAGAAATCCAATTCACCCTTCAACTAAAACCGAACCATACTTAAAAAACTTTTGGTGTACATCTCTGATTAAAGTTTCTTCAAAAACCGAAATCATAACGGGACCCGCACGTCTCTGGATCTTATACCCATCGACTCAGTTCGATAAGTCCGCAACACGTTTGTGTGTATGAATGTAGCGAAAATTTATTGTATAATATCGACTTCTACGAGTAACCTCAACAGATTTTGACGCGATTTTTCTACGATGAAACCTCAACAGATTTTGACGCCGTTTTTCTACGAGTAAACTTCAACCGATTTTGACGCAAAAAATTGAGGTTTACTCGTAGAAGTCGATCTTATAAATTTTCGAAAGGTGTTACCGTTCCATAAAACCCTCTGGAACTTGATTTCGGAAAAAATCAACCGTTTTCGAGAAAATTTAAAGGAAAAAAGGTTAAGTTTTTTTGAAAATAGTAAAAAAAAAACAGTTTTTACCGCGTACGCCGTTTTGCTAGTAATTTTCGATTAATTTCGAAGCATTAATAATTCCTCCTTTCTCACCATCCCCTCCGCCAGCGGTCATCTATCACGGACTCACGCAAAAAAGGACAACCTATAAATAAAGCACATTTCTTCAAATAAAAATTCTAATTTTAGATTTCCATTTCTCCAAAAAAAAATTACAACTTTGCTTCGTTCTCGTTTTTTTTTGGGGTAAGTTGTACAGTATTTTCACAAAAACTTCAATTCATTTAATGCCAAAGAATTTTTGAATACGCGTTATTCAGAAAACCCTATTTTAAATTAAAAATAAATACCCATCTAATATTTTCTTGTAAAATGCAACGCAGCTGACCAAAATAATTTTTTGCTTAACGATGAAATCCTTTAAGAAAAAGGATCTGTCCAGAGTTAGTTTCTGATGATTTAAAGACCGATTTCAGGTAGGCACATGTCAAAAATGACCGAATAAGATATTTTGACAATGGATCAGTTTTTTTTTCGTTTTATAAATACGCATAACGAGCATTGTATCACTATTCGTTTTATGCTTCCGTAATTTTCATTTCACAAATATTTTTTCGTTTTCCTCATTTGTGGACGAAAAACTTTTTTTTTGGTTCTTCTGTTATTAACAAATCTTCAAGGTGTTTTTTTTTCTTGATATTTTTCATCTTGACCAAAAAACGTCTTGAAGCCTTTTGACTTTTTTATTTAATTTAATCCGATTACTCGTATTATCGACTGCAATCAAAGTTGTGCCGCATTAAAGTTGGTCCGAAAATTTTGGACTGAATTTTAATGATTCTCGCAACAGTGGAATTATATTGAGATTATTAATACTTTTACATGCTATAAAGGATGTTTTTTAAGAAAATTTATTGCAGTTTCGGGAAAGTTTTCCGTCCGTTTGTTCGTCTGTCGGTAAAAGTATTGAGCTAGAGATTAGAAATTTTGTATAGTTTCGTTTCTCGTAAAGGCTAAGCTCTTGAACGGACGAAATCGTACCAATTTTTGAAGACAAAATGTGTTTTAATATCATCTTACATAACCGTTCCATACATTAAAATTCAATCGAACCCCTCTCCCTTTCACCGATACAAATCGATTTTTTTTATTAAACATTTGGTTTGTCCTCATATAGAGTATTTGAAGATTGACTACTGGCAATTGTAGCTTTTCTTATACAGTAGAATCCCGATAATTCGTACCCCGCTAATTCGTATGAATTTGCTGGTCCCTTGAAATACGAATTATAGGGATTCTACTGTATTTTATTAGTATTTGGTAGTGTGAGGGCAACTTATTCGCTGGATGCACGATATTAAAAAAAACCAGAGATGCCAAACAAAAGTTTTTTCAGTCTGGTTCGGTTTTGGTTTAAGTTTGAATTGGATTTCCTGTTTTTGGTTTTTTGTGTTGGTTCCTAAAATTTCAAAAATGTGGTTCTGGTTTTTGTTTTGGTTTCTAAATATTCAAAATTTTGGTTCTGGTTTTGATCCTTCCACAAGACTGGTAGAGAGCATGTGGAACGTTGTTTGTTACTATATTAACATTAAATATCACATACTTTCGGTAAAGCCTAAACCACAATTACGCGTGCCTGCGTGCGGCACCCACGCGGTGAAAGTAAAAACTATGCATTTATATGAGTAAATGTATAATTGCGCGTTGCTCAGACGCGTTGCCGCGTCCGTGCCGCGTAGAGTAGGCTCAATCTCTACTTTTAGACGCGGTGACAACTACTAAATTGTGGTTTAGGCTTAAAATTATGTAAAAAATGATATTTTTCTAAATCTGGTCGACAATAGAAAACACCAAGAATTTTTCAACCCTATTTCATACGCAGGGCAGTTTCGTTGGGCAGGTACATTTATATTTAACAAAATCTGAAGCTGACTTATTATCACGAATTTCATTTATTAAGCTTGTCCCACAATTGGCGCGGTGCGGCAGCGGCGCGGCGCGGCGCGGCGCGGTTACCTCAGAGCGGCAGGGCGACAGCCGCAGTCATTTTTAAACCGAAATTACGCGGCGCGGTTGCAGCTCTATTTGTGTTCTCATAACCTCTAAAAATCGCAGAAAATTTGAAGATTATTAATTTTTCCGTTTCATTTTCGGTTTCGAATACGATTTAAAGTTCTTTTCCATCTTTTTACTTGATAAAAATATTTGTAACAACACTCAGAAAACATAAACAACTGTCACCGCTTCCAACCGCGTCTGAAAGTAGAAACTAGACCTACTCTTCGCGGTGCGCAATTATAAAGCAACTCATATAAACCTATAGTTTCTACTACCATCTATCACCGCGCCGCGCCGCTTTGCGCGTAA